>JANAVB010012198.1:31644611-31947111 GCA_029216955.1 Iris pallida | reverse complement strand
TGAGACGTTCCTGTCGGTGGTGGAGTCAGCTTGGCTTTCTATTGATCATGTTAATGCTCTTGTATGCATTGGGCTTAGGCTTGGGGCGACGAGAAGATCTCTTTCTTCCTGGAGTCGGGCTACGTTTGGTGATATCTTTCAAGAAGTTAAAAAAGCTGAAGATGCGGTGACTGCAATTGAAGCGGAGTACGAGACAAACCCTTCTCTCCATCATCAATGGTTGCTAGCTCGTGCTCAGCTGAAGCAACGACTTCGTATAGAAGATGCCTATTGGAAGCAAAAAGCTAGAGTTAAATGGGATGAAGCTGGTGATCGCAACACGAAGTTTTATCACTCTTACGTTTCTTCTAAACGCAATCGTCTACATATCCATCATATTCAGTCCGCATCTGGCTTGACAATCTCTTCTCTGCATGACATTCAAACTGAGGCCAATGATCACTATAATAAGGTATTCTCCTCTCCTTATTGTCCTATTGAAGATGGATACCTAGATCATATTCCTACTCTCATTACACAAGAGGATAATGATTATTTGATTGTTAAACCATCATTGGAGGAGGTTTTTGAAACTGTCAAGAGCATGGATCCCAATAGCTCTTCGGGTCCAAATGGATTTACTGGATTTTTCTACTTAGCCTGCTGGTCTATTATTGGCAATGGTATTTTTCAAGCAATTTGCCTTTTCATGGACGGCTTTGCTCTACCTCGTTCGATAACGAGTACATTCTTGCTACCCATTCCTAAATCCAAACATCTGAAAGCTCTTCCTGATTATCGCCCGATCAGTTTGTTTAATTTTATAAACAAAATTATCTCTAAATTATTAGCTCGAAGATTAGTTGATATCCTTCATCGGATTATTTCTCCCGAACAAAGTGGTTTTGTTCACGGGAGAGAGATTGTTGATAATATAATCATGGCCCAGGAGATGATTTCTGCTATTGATCACAAGCATTGGGGCGGTAATATGGCTGTTAAGCTTGACATGAGCAAGGCTTATGATCGAGTTAGCTGGGCTTTCCTTCTGCAGGTTTTGAAGCAATTTGGTTTTTGCAATGAGTGGAGAACGATGATCCTTCATCTGGTTGATAATATATGGTTCTCAACTTTGATTAATGGGAGATCTTCGGGGTTCTTTCATGGATAGTGTGGCATTCGACAAGGGGATCCAATATCTCCTACATTGTTCATTATAGCTGCTGAAGCATTGAGTAGGGGTCTTATTCAGTTGAACACTATGACTGGTTTCTCTGGCTATTATTCCCCACGAGGATGCCCTCGAGTATCTCATTTAGCTTATGCTGATGATGTGCTTATATTTTCTGGAGCAGACAAGCGATCGGTTCAGCTACTTATGCAGACCATTCGAAAGTATGAAGCCAATTCGGGTCAGCTTGTTAATGCTGCTAAATCTGCCATGATGCTATCTGACAAGATTACACATGACAAGTCGATAGAGCTGCAACAAATGACTGGATTTCAACTCCAACATGGCTCTTTGGTGTATTTGGGATGACCTATTATGGTGGGTCGCAGGAACGCTACTATGTATGATGATTTGATCGGAAAAATTTAAGCTAGGATTTCCGGTTGGAATAACAAGCTTCTTTCTTATGGTGGAAGTTTAGTCCTTATCAAATCCGTGCTTTCATCTATTCCTGTTCACTGCTTATCTGCTTGCAATCCTCCGATCTCTGTCCTTAACCACGTTGAGAGCATGTTGGATAGCTTCTTTTGGGGTTCAAAAGATGGCATGCATAAGCGTTCATGGCTTTCTTGGGAGCGTGTTACTCGTACTACTGCTGAAGGAGGGCTTGGAGTTCGAAGATTGGGAGATGTTTTGGATGCTATGACTGTTAAACTATGGTGGAAACTTAGATCGACTAACTCGCTGTGGACAAGATTTATGAAGGCCAAATACTGTACATCTTCGAACCCTCAACATGTGGAGATTACATCAGCGGCTTCACATGTTTGGAAACGTCTTTTGCGCGGTCGGCAGCAAGGAGATGAGTACATTCAGGAAGATGATCGAGGAATTGTAGCTTGGTTACCTCATCCGGCTCAGAAATTTTTGATCACTTCGGCTTGGGATCAAATCCGTGAACATCATCCGCAGAGTGGGTACTTTAAAAACATTTGGAACAAATGTATGCCATCTAAATGGTCTATCTTATTATGGCGTATTCTTTTTAATAAGCTGCCAACAGACGATAATGTTCAGAAACTTGGTTTCTCTTTAGCCTCATCATGTCACTGCTGTTCGGTCCCTTATAGAGAGTCTGTCTTACACATTTTCGGAGAAGGGGAGTTGGCAACTCAAGTCTGGAGTTATTTTCAGGTGATTATTGGAGTTAGGGCTAGTAAACAGGACTTGTTGCAAAGATTCCAATGCTGGTGGCATGCTAAGCAAGTGATGGTGGGTGCGATTTGCTGGGTACTGTGGAAAAATCGTAACAAGTTTAGATATGAAGCTTACTCCTATACTTCGACACAGCTGATTACTGAAGTGAAGCGTCAAGTGAAGAAGTCGACGATCCGATGTTCACACTCGGAGATTCCTTTCCTCTAGCTGCCTGTTTAGATATACCTCTTGTATTTTGAAGCTGTTCTCTATCTTTTGATGATGGAATAAAAAGGTTTTTTTGGGTGAAAAAAATATATATATACATATATTTATATATATATATATATATATATATATATATATATATATATATATATATATATATATATATATATATATATATATATATATATATATATATATATATAGTTTCACGTATGTATATAATATATATATATATATATATATATATATATATATATATATATATATATATATATATATATATTTTTGTAATATATATATAGTTTCACGTATGTATCTATATATAAAAATAAAAATATAGTTTATATATATATATATATATATATATATATATATATATATATATATATATATATATATATATATATATAGTTTATATATATATATATATATATATATATATATATATATATATATATATATATATATATATAAAATATATATATATATATGTAAAAAAAAAAATATATATATATATATATATATATATGTATATGTGTGTGTGTGTGTGTGTGTGTGTGTGTGTGTGTGTGTGTGTGTGTGTGTGTGTGTGTGTGTGTGTGTGTGTGTTGATTCATGAGTGGTGTTGGCCTTGTTCTCAGATTTCTGAGAATGAAGGCTGTGTGTTAACCCCCTTTTACCTATCAAAAGTACAGTACACTCACACCACACCTTCACACACACACATTCATGTTATCCCCCTCCTTCCTTTATATATATGTATGTGTTTAGGTCTATATATATTTTCTATAGTTATATCATTTTGTATGTGGTTTACCTATAGCCTAATTGTATAGGTAATGTACTTGTTATATAGGTATTCGATATAGGTTATATTGCCTAGGCTTGTAATACCTTGGTTTCTAAGGTATCCTAGACTAGTGCATTTGACCTATACTTGACCCTATAGGCCTAACATGACATATAGACTTGAGTTTGACTAAACCCTAGACTAGTTGACTAGTTTGACTAGAGTTCACCTAGTTTGACTAGATTGTTGACCAGAGTTGACCAAGTGTTGACTTTGACCTAGAATCATGTAAAATGTATTGTAAACTTCATTTATAATATCTTGGATATATGATAACCTGTGTTAATCTAAATAGCACTAAGTTACTCCTGTACGAATATATATTCTCATCAGTCATTCAGGATATCAGGCGAGTACATTCTCTGATCGTTTTATACTTGTCAGGATCTATATTCTTGCTCTAGACTACTTTACTTGATGCTGACACTTGTTATCACGGATTAGTACTATATGGATCTTTTAATGCGATGTTATCCCCTCAGCGGATACATCGGGTATTTCATATTTTTGTACTTTCTCATGAGCATCGTGTACTCCTTGTATTTGTGTTATTCGTGTACAAATCATACGCTCTCATGTATTCTCGTGTGCTCACGTGATCGTCTTGTGCAAACTAATCATCGTGTATGTAACATAACTTGAATGGATCCTTATGCATTGATTGGGGACGGAGGAGTAGAAGTGGTTATGTGATTATTCCTTAGTTTTCTCATGTACAAACTCTGTAACTTAGTCGTGTACAACATCAAGCCGATTACATAACCATCTTATGCTCTAAATGTCACGACCCGTACCCAGTGTAGGGGCACGAAAAGTGGTTACGTCTAGCCTACGCCGCAGTGTCGGTGATAGAATGCTCTCCTAGGTCACATACATCTAACAGTTATAAAGTACATGTACAGTTGTACTCTCCGAATGGAGGAATAATATAAAGTACAACTCAATCACAGCTAAGGTAGAAAGTACGATAAGATAGATAGAATATCAACAGAATCCACAGATAAAATATGATAGAAGAGATAATCCAACGTGTCTAAGATAAACATCAAACAAGATCCACAAATCCACAAATCCATAATCTCTAGTATAATATCCAAATGAAATACAACTGAAATAAGAACTAAACTAAGGGAGTGTCGTCAGCAGGTAATAGATCCTGCTGGAAGTCCAGGTCACAGGTGTCCTATAGTGCTGTCCTGTAGTAAGTGGTGCAACATGCCTCATCCTTGTCCTCTATAATATTTTCAGCAGGTCCAGTCAGGACATGAGCGAGCACAGTACATCTCACGCAGTTCATATCATGACAGGAATATAAAACAGGCAATAGAGTAAAATACATGAAACGTTGAAGAAATATATATGAAGTAAAAGAGAAGACTATAAGAAATATCTACTATAAGTAAAGAACTAACATTGAACTAGTGATTTAGAGTACAAGATAGACATGTGAACGGCTTGATAATAAATATGAGAGGTTGTACATGGCTACACTACTTTGGAAATGTTTACATGACTCTTTCTACTCCCCCATCCCCAATCAATACACAAGGATCCGTTCAAGTTATGTTATTGTACATAATTTCACATGGGGGCCCATAAATGGGTGTACATTAATATAAACATGGGGGCTCCGTGAACATGAGATTGCATGAATCACGAGAGTGCACATGAATGGTGAAAGCACAGATATACATAATGAAAGTGAAACGCACACGAGAAGATGTATCCGATGCTCCCGAGGGGCATAACATCGTATGAAAAGATCCATATAGTACTAATCCGTGTTTCCGTCATGACAACATCAAGTAAAGTAATCTAGAGTAAGAATATAGTCCTAGCAAGTATAAAACGGTCCGAAAATGTACTCGCCTGATATTCTGAGTATCTGAATGAATATACTGTCTGAGGAGTGGTGTTTAGCTCCTATTTAGAACAGCACAAGTCACAACATATCCAAAATGATAGAATAGAGTACTACAATGCATTCTACATGATGTTTAGGTCAATTTAGGCTAAAGTCAACCTTTGGTCAACTCTAATCAATTACACTAGTCAAACTAGGTCAACTAGGTCAATCCTAACCAGACAAGTCTCACTAAGCCTAACCATGTCTACCTAGCATTCACACATCATCACAATACTATACAACTATCAACACACAAAACTCATGTGTATACATTCACATATACACATATGAATACATATAGGAAACTATATAGGCTATATGCCTATGTACCAATCTACATTGGCATACACTCATATTTATTTACCACATTTATATACACTAAAATCATATAGGCAATATGCATATATATTACATATTTATCTAGCAAGGTTAAGGACATTAATATATAAATATATATATATATATATATATATATATATATATATATATATATATATATATATATAAATATATATATATATATATAGAGAGATATATAGTGTGACAGATACATATATATGTGTGTGTCATGTGTGTACACATAACAGTGTGTGTGTATATAGGTTCCTCTGTGTGTGTGACAATAAGGGGGTGTTCTCTGTCCCTGTGTATATGTGTGTGTGTGTGTGTTCTCAGTTTAGTGTAAGGGTGAGTGAGTGATATCAATGTGTGAGTGTGTATGTGGTTTCCAGTTTGTGTGTGTGTGATAGTACATAGGTGTCTCATGTTTGTGTGTTTGTGTACATGTTCTCAGGTCATTGTGTACATGTATATGAGTGTGTGTATAAGTATCAGGAATCAGTGTGTACATGAGAATTAGTGAGCAGTAGGTAGTATAGGTTATCAGGTTTGTACATATGTGTGTGCATAATATGTTCTCAGTTCAGTGTACATATGTATTCTCAGTTTTTGAATTCAGTTGAGTATACACAAAACAGTTTACAAGTTGACAGTCCAATAAAATTCAAAAACCCATAAATCCCTATGCCAACATGAACCCTAACATGTATATTAAACTCAGATATGATAATAATAATTAAACATTCGAAATTAGTTTAAACACAAGTTTAATTCTCAAAAATTTGAATATCAACACCTTGTATCAGGAATTGGGGAAAATCACCAATTCAAATTCAAAAATAATTAATAATCAGTTTTAATGGTTGATAAATCATGTATCACATGTGAATGTGCAGTGCAAGTGTTTTGGTGTGCAAAAACTGGACAGAAACGTATCCAAGACCATTCCAACACACGAGCCACACTAAACTGTGCACAGTCTCGTGCACGTGTTCATCGCATTCATGGACACGACACACGACACGTGTGTCCACGTGGTCACATCCACGTGTAGCCCAATACTAGGGCTATACACTGTACACACCACAAAGTGTCCACGTGGTATCCAGTGCGGACATGAGACGCGTGTCAGTGAGAAAATTACGACAGTGCGTGCATAGTGTGAGTCCAGTGCGGGTCAGATTTCTCTTCGTATGGCGAACCAAGTGTTCCCAAACTTTGGAAGGTTGATGTCAGTCATTGCCCCGATATCCTCCCCAAATTTCTCGTGTCCACGTGTCCTGAGTAGAGAGTACTCAAAGTCAGGCAGGATGACACTGTCCGCGCGTGTACAGTGAGCATCATCGTGTCCTGTTTGGAAACGGACATGGCTTGAAATTAAATCAATCCAATGGGAAATAAATACATACATATAAATCAACATTTCCATTTAATTACTTTTCAAAAATAGTAAATTAAATTCCATTGAGGCATTCTATCAAACCTAGAACTAGATTATGATACGTGTCCGATACGGACACGAAATCAATGCAAAATTTTATAAATCACACACCACAACTAGGGGACACCTAGATCTAGGCTATTATGCAAAGAAATCAGAATTAAAACATAGTTTAGAGTGTTTACCTATAGTGTATCAATGATAAGGAAAAAGCCCCAAATAGGATGATTCTGCTTGCAAACCAATAGCTCCAAATTGTACCAAAATTGAGATTTCTCTCCATGAACAGAAAATAGAGTGGGATTAGGCTCTAATACAAAAAACTAGAGTCAAAAAGGAATTAAAATGGAAGAATTATAGATTGGAAAAGAATGACCAATACCTTTCTTTTCCAAAAGTTGATTTGATGCAAAAGAGGTAAGAAGAATAGGAAGAAAGATTATATAGTGGGGGGATCCCTATGTGGCCGGCCAATAAAGGAGGAATTAGGGTTAGGGTTATGACTAGTGGGCTTGGGCCAAGTTTCAATGGTAAAGGAAATCACTCCTTAAGTCTAAAGTCCATGAACCTAATCATTTATTCTCCTATATGAAACTTGATTCTAATTGACTTAACCTGGGTTAACTTAAGTTAGACTAGGGTCACACCATGCTATTCAAGTCACCATAGCTAGAGTCAACATCTAGGTTAGTCTCCAAAGTCTCAATTAGCAAAGGTCAAAAATAACAATCATCGCTTCAATAATTCAAAATAAAATCAAAATTTTCAAAATGACCAAAATACCCTCATGCTAAAATATGGTAGTGACAAATCTACCCTCATTAAAAGAATTCGTCCTCGAAATTAAAAGGCGAAACTAAAATGATGAGAAGGATAGACAATCACACCTCAAGGTCAAAAAAGATATGGGTATCGCTCGCGCATCTCATCCTCCCGCTCTCAGGTAGACTCTCCTGGAGAATGATGCCTCAATGCGATACGAACCTAGGGTATCACCTGGTTTCTCAGTACCTTCTTTCGGTGATCCAGAATCTCCACTGGCTTCTCTGGATAACTGAGAGTAGGTCCCACCTCAATCTCTGAATTGTCAAGTACATGGCTAGGATCAGCCACATACCATCTCAACTGTGATACGTTGAATACGCTGTAGATACCTACTAGTACAGGTGGCAAGTCTAGCCTGTATGCCACGTCATCGACTCTTCCACTGATCATAAAAGGTCCGATGAAGCGCGGGCTAAGCTTGCCACCTCCACCAAAACGTATGGTACCACGAGTCGGAGATATCCTCAGAAAAACCATGTCCTCCACCTAAGCACAAACAAGGTCTCAAGTTAAAAAATAATCAAATATGATCAAACAAACGTAAACAAACAACCTACTTCTAATCCTATCTCTAATCTGTACCTCAAACTCCAAAGTCCTCCGATGGCTATCGGCCCAATGTCGATGTATGTCTCGGGCCACGCAAAGTCTATCCCAGATGATCTTCACATTTTTGGCTGCGTCAACAACCATCTCATGTCCAATAAAGCTCGCTCTCCAACATCATTCCAAGATAAGGGTGTACGACACCTACGCCCGTACAGTGTCTCGAAGGATGACATCTCAATGTTGGCCTAGAAACTGTTGTTGTAAGCAAACTCCACCAAGTACAGGTAATCCTCCCAGGATCCTCCGAAATCTATGATGCATATCTGCAGCATGTCCTCGAGCATCTGAATGGTCCTTTCTGACTGTCCGTTCGTCCGAGGGTGGTATGCAGTACTAAATTTGAGCTGGGTGCCCAAACTAGTCTGCAAACTCTGCCAAAAATTGGAAGTAAAGTGACTATCCCGATCTGAGACGATGCTGACCGAAACACCATAAATTCTGACAATCTGTCGCATGTACTTCTCTGCAAGCCTCTCAATAGATGTACCCACTTTAAATGGCAAAATGTGGGCCGATTTGGTCAACCTGTCTACGATGACCCAAATTGCGTCTTTTCCTCCTGGTGTACGCAAAAATCTAGAAACAAAATCCATTGTTATGTGCTCCTACTTCCTCTCTAGAATGGGCAATGGCTGCAACAAACCTCCTGGCCTTTGTCTTTCTGTCTTGACCTGCTGACAGACTAAACATCTGGCTACGAAGCGAGCTACCTCCCGCTTCATCCCATACCATCAGACGTGCTCCCTCAGGTCCCTGTACATTTTGTTAGCACCAGGATGTATAGAGTAATGAGATCGGTGGGCCTCCTGCATGACCTGCTCCCTGAGCTCTCCACTGGACACACACAGCCTGGAACCGTGCCTCAAAGCGCCATCTTCTGCAAGAATAAACTCATCATCCACCAGCCCTGCTCGAACCTGCTCTCGGATACACCGCAGAGCAACATCCTCGAACTGCGTCAACTTGATCCTCTCTATCAAGTTCGACTGAATCTGAAGGCCCCATATCTGTATCTGAACTCCTGACATAATCACCTTAATCCCCAGGCTCTCCAAATCTGCTAGCAAGTGACAATCCATAGTCAAACACATATTTGTCGGATACCTACTCAAGGCATTGGCCACCACGTTAGCCTTTTCTGGGTGATACTGTAGTGAAATATTGAAGTCCTTCATCAACTCCAACCACCTGCGCTGCCTCATGTTGAGCTCCTTCTTTGTAAAAACATACTTCAAGCTCTTATGATCTGTGAAGATCTCCACCCTCTCTCCGTATAAGTAGTGTTTCCACAACTTCAAAGTAAATATCACAGCGGCCAACTCCAAGTCGTGGGTAGGGTAGTTCTTCTCATGGAGACATAACTGCCTAAAAGCATAGGCAATCACCTTCCCATGCTGCTGCAAGACACAACCCAAACCCTTCCCTGAGGCGTCACTATAGATAGTGAAACCTCTTGATCCTGATGGCAATGTCAGAATATATGAGCTGTCGTCAGCCGCTTCTTCAACTCATCAAAAGTGACTTGACACTCTTCTGACCAAACAAACTCTGCATCCTTCCGGGTCATCCTAGTCAACAGCTCTATAATTCGGAAGAAATCCTGCACGAATCTCCTGTAATAGTCTGCTAGTCCCAAGAAGCTCCTGATCTCTGCTACTGAACTCGGTGCCGACCGAGCCTCAACTGCCGTGATCTTCTTCTGGTGCACTGAGATCCCATCTCCAGTCACCACATGACCCAAGAAGTCAACTATGTCCACAAAGAACTCTCACTTGGAGAGCTTACCATAAAGATCCTCCCTCCTGAGTGTCTCTAGAATCACTCTCAAGTGTTCCTTATGCTCCTCCTCAGTCTTCGAGTACACCAGGATATCATCGATGAACACCACCACGAACTTGTCCAAGTACTGGTAGAACAACTTGTTCATCAAGTTCATAAATACCGCCGGGGCGTTGGTCAGCCCAAACGGCATAACCAATAACTAAAACTGACCATACCGCATCTTGTATGTGGTCTTCGGGATATTCTCCTTCTTTACCTTTACATGATGATAACTTGACCTCGAATCAATCTTTGAGAAAACCCGAGCTTCGCCTAACTGATCAAAGAGATCATCAATCCATGGTAGTGGGTATCTATTCTTGATCGTACAGTTGTTGAGTGCCCTGTAGTTGATACACATCCAAACCGACCCATCCTTCTTAGGTACAAAGAGTACCGGTGCACCCCAAGGTGAAGAACTCGATCGGATGAAGTCCTTGTCCTGCAGCTCATCCACCTGCTTCTTCAATTCCACTAACTTACTGTTGTTCACTCGATAGACATGTTGAGAAATCGGTTCCGCGTTGGGAACCAAGTCTATCGAGAACTCAATGTCTCTGTCCGGTGGAAGTCCTGGCAACTCCTCCGAAAAGACCTCCATGAACTATGCAATCAAAAGATGTGGAGCCGCCTGCTCCTCGACTGAAACTCCGCAGAAAAGTCCGCTGCTCTGCTCCGTCTGCCGTCGGGTGAACTGGAACTCTGGCTCTCCTGGCGCTCCGAACAGAACTCTAGCACCACGGCAATCTATGCTGGCATGATGCCTGCTCAACCACTCCATACCTAATACGATGTCGTAGTTCTGTAGTGGCATTACGAGCAGACTCACCTCCAACTCTTGGCCTCCCAAAATAACACTCCGCCCTCTACAAAAATCACTCACGAGTATAATACCACCCCGGTCGTGCTCTTGCAGGTCCTAGGAAATGATTCAGATACAAGGCAGTGTCTAACAGCAAATGATACAAACAAAAAAATGTGGGAAGCCTCAGAATCAAATAAGACAAAAGCTGGAATACAGTCGAGAAGAACAAAACCTGCGATCAGCTCCCCAATAGCCTGTGTATCCTCGGCCGCCATGGCAAAAGCTCGTCCACGCTGGCCTCCCCTGGCCTACTGCTGATGCTGTACGAACTGCTGCTGCTGAGTCGGCAGCAGTCCCTTCTGTGGTCCCACTAGAGCCTTGGCTCCTGCTCTCTTTGCTGCTCTGCCTGCGAAGAAGGAACTGTCCCTCAGCTGATGCTCCGACGAACCGTAGAGAAGACACTTCTCCAGCCTCTTCCTCCACTCAGTCCATCCATGCCCTAATTTTTTGCAGAAGGTACAACTAGTAAACTGCTGCCTCGGGGCCTGCTGCTACTGCCTCGACAGCTGATGCTGAGCTGGCTGAAGTCTCAGCTGTTGGAACTATTGTGGCTGAAACTGTCTCTGCTGGTTGTGTTGCTAAAAGTGTGGCCTCTTGGCTAGTCCTCCGCTACCACTGGCTCCCTGAGTGTCTCGCTCCTCTTGAGCCTCAGCTCAAGATCATCCTCTGCTGCTAAGGCACCCACCAGGATCTTCTCAAAAGTGGCACTGAGGGCACTCTTGGTATATGACTTCACCTCCTGACCAGTCCCTTCCTGAACCTCCGGGACATCGTCGTCTCAGATCACCCCTCAACAAACCTACCAAGATAGCAGAATTCTCCGACGTACTCCTCGACAGTCTGACTGCCCTGTACTAAAGCCTCGACCGGCGTCTCGAGGGCACCAAGCACTGCATAGGGGAAAAGCTTCTCCTTGAACAGCTTCTTGAAAGCTGTCCAAGTCTGTCCAACTGTACCAACCCTCGGGTTTGTCTGGTACCACGTGCGAGCCAAATCCTGCATCATACTAGCCGCCGCCTCAATCTGCAGTCTCGTTGGAATCTCTGCCAGCCTGAATATCTCCTCCATGTGCTCAATCCACTCATCTGCGTACAGGATGCCTTTTGTACCCCTGAAGTCCCACGGGTGTATCTTCTGGAAATCTTGGATGCCCTTCTCCTTCGGCTGATGCTACTGCTGAACTACTGCAGGCTGAGCTGTGGCCCTCTCAACTGTCGTCAGGGCCAGATCGATGCCCCGACTGAACTCTGCCGTCTGACACTGCTGCTGGGCCTGATGGGCCTCCATGAACTGCTGGAAGAAAGTGAACAGCTAGACTACATCAACGGATCCTGAAGGCGGCTGCTGCTACTGGAGCATCTCCGGAATGACTGGGCTCTGCCTACGTACTGTTGGGAGAGGGGCTCCTTCGAATGTAGCTAAAATTTCTATCCTAGTTGGCATAATCGGGCTGCGGTACCGATGGCTGGCTGCTGAGGACGAGAGGTGGCAGACCTCTCATCAGCATTCCCCTTTTCTGGGCGATAAGATCTAGTCTCGACCATCCTGGAGACAGATCAAACAAGAAAACAATTTCTGAGAATGAGTCAAAATAGCAAAGAAGGACAGTTTATATTCAAGGGAAGACAATAAGCAACAAATTTAGATAAAAGGTATCTGATTAAGAGTTTTTTTTAATGTGATTGAGTACCTTCAAAAATATCCTACTCCTACCAGCAGGCTGCAGTGATGCTCTAGTTTGAATACCACCGCAATTCTAAGTAGGAATTGCATGGGCCACCACTAAAATCGTGTCACAACCCGCACCCAGTGTAGGAGTACGAGAAGTAGTTACATCCAGCCTACCTCAGTAGTATCGATGGTAGAACGCTGTCCTAGGTCACATACATCTAACAGTTATAAGGTACATGTACAGTTATACTCTCCGAATAGAGGAATAATATAAAGTACAACTCAATCACAGCTAAGGTAGAAGGTACGATAATATAGGTAGAATATCAATAAACTCCACAGATGAAATATGATAGAAGAGATAATCCAAAGTGTCTAAGATAAACATCTAACAAGATCCACAAATCCACAAAACCACAATCTCTAGTATAATATCCAAATGAAATACAACTGAAATAATAACTAAACTAAGGCATTGTCGTCAGCATGTAATGGATCCTGCTGGAAGTCCAGGTCACATGTGTCCTCTAGTGTTGTCCCGTAGTAAGTGGTGCAACATGCCTCATCCTCGTCCTCTGTAATATTTTCAACAGGTCCAGTCAGGACATGAGCGAGTGTAAAACCCCTAAATTTCTACTATATTTTTTTATTATTAAATTTGGTACTGATTAATTTTTTTTATTTTGTACTGTACTTCGCATAGCCGTATTGTATGTCGTGCACGAAATTCTATTTTTTGTGATTGCTCGACGAGTGCGAATATGTGCGAGCGTACACATTTTTGGAAAAACATTTTTTCTATTTTTATTGTTTCAAGAAAATATATATAATAATTATTTTTAGCTATCAAAATTCTAAATTTATATTTTTATTTTGAAAAGCCTTTTTTTAGACAGTTATATTAATAAAATATATTCTAATAAAATGGAATGATAGAAAAGTGTATATTTGTAATATTATTTCTGCATACATATTTCGTAATCAATTATTAGTTTATTTTGACAAATAATAATGTAATTTTCGAAATTACTATTTATAGTATTTTTGGAAAATATATTTTGAAATTATTATGGAGATTTAAACCTTGATTTGGATTTATGGATTTATTTAAATAGTTAAATATTTGAAATTTGATTTATCGCATTTGATTTTGAGCTAAAAATTTAATTAGATTTAAATTGGATTTATATTTGTATTTGGATTTGGATTTAAATTGATTTAAATTAAATTACGGATTATCTATTCTTGGGTTTAAACTATTCCTAGTTCCTATCCAATTGGGAATTCCCACATCCTATAAATAAGCAGGTACTCCTCCATGAATTTTTATTCTTCCACAAATTTTTCACCACAGAAGTGGGTGCATCGTGTCCATGACCGTGTCCGTGTCCCATCCACTATGTGTTTCATTGTACAAATACATTACTCCACCCCGTGTCCGACAGATCCGAACCTCCATCCCCGTCGTGTCGGACACACCCAACACGACTCATTCAAACCCTAGTCCTAAATCCTAAACCTATCCCTAACAATGACACCGTAGCCATGACCCGACTCCGTCTCCACCACGCCGTACTCTCCTCGGTTCTGGCCCGACTTCCCAACTCCGACTAGTCTCCCTCCTTTGCCGACCGCCACCACCTACACTGAAACCAACCACGACCACAACCCACCACCCTCACGATAGCCACTACCACCCCCGTCATGGTCAACCAACAACCACACTCGGTCGTCGTCACCACAGTAAACCCCTCATCCAACACAAAAGAAACCCAAAGGAAATTAAGGGAACGACCCATACCTACCCCCGTCGAACGACCCTATCCGGCGTCCAGCCCGGTCCAGCCGCCGTGAACGCCCCCGACTCCGCCGCTGGATCTGAGTGTCGGCGTCCACCCCACTCCGGCGAGATCCGCCGCGGCCGAACCCGCCGCCACCGGCCTGCTGCGACGAGCTCGCCACCATCGGAAACCCTTTCCTTCGAACCTTCTTCCCGCCTTGGCTGCCTCCCCGTGCGCGGCTGCTCCTCATTTCGACGCCCGGCCGAGACCCGCCTGCGACCGCCGAGCGCCGCCCCGCGTCGGCGAGCGCGCCGCCCAGAGCTTCTCCCCATCACCGCCCTCTCTCATTCTCTTCCATCTCCGCACGCGCATCTCCGCCCGCGCCGACCACCGACTTCCGCCGCCGCCCTCCGGCCGCTCCGCTCCAGCCTCTCTCTCTCTCCTTCCTCTCCCTCACTCGATTCTCTCTCTTCTCACTGCCTCTCTCTCTCTCGCTTAACCTCTCTCTCTTTCGTCCTCTCTAAAGAAAGGGGATGGAAGTGAGATATTTTATTTGATTTTATTATTAGTATATTATTATAATAATAATAAAAACCTATTATTATTTGCTTTCTTGTCTTCTTTTTGGTTTGTCTCTGGATGCTTTTGCTTCTCACTATTATTATAATAATAATAATAATAATTATTATTATTATTATTATTATTATTATCACTATTATTATTTCATTACTATTATTATTGTTATTAGTATTACTTTTATTATTATTATTATTGCTGTTGATGTTGTTATTTTAATTATGTGATTTTTATTAAATTCTTTGTTATACAGTATACAATGGTGGTTGAAAAATACTTTGATAATAATAATAATAATTATTATTATTATTAAAATTATTGTTATCTTTGTTAGTGTTGTACTAATAGCACTATGTATTATACTATTTTTATTAACTATATATGGTAGATAATTTCTATAACAAAATATTGGTCTAGGATAGATGGCTGTAATATCTTTGGCTAGTTAAATAAATTATTTGACTAAACTATAGTTTTACAAAAAATAGGTTTTAGCCTTAAATAATTTTCTGGAAGTATTTTGTTTCACTTAAATTATTTTGATAAGTTTCAGCCTAAAATATTATTTCTTGACAAAACTTGGAGTTTTTGCCCTAAAAAGCATTTATGGATTTTCTAGTGATTAATTAAAATATTTTAACTAAATAAAACTCTATTTTTTTTAGTATACAAAAATAATAGTTATATAAAATTTTATATATTTTATTTATTTAAAATTTCTTCGCTTTCCTCCAGTCCGTGACTAAAATACCTTTTATCCTATTCCCTCGCCAATTCCATACTACCTCATGTCCACCCTAGCTAAATTGACCATCCTGGACTCGATGGAACCATCCATGCCGCCAACAGAGGTCTCCTTGTGTAGTGATTTCATCGAAGTCACAGTTCATGCCACCTTGATCATCGCAGCACACCAGGCGTCCTACCAGGCAAGACACCTTGCCATTCGCTGTTTAATTATTTTTAGCTCATATTTCATGTATTATTTATTTTTTATGGAAAATAAACTGTGATATATGGCATAACTGTTAGAAATTATTGTTCATTTATAATTCCTGCTGTGAATTATTTTCTTACAAATTAAACCTAGATTTAAGGGACCACCTTGTGTGTTGCATTAATTGGCCTTGACACGTTGTAACACGAAGTTGTGTGTCGCATGTAGGACACAAAAGTGCGTAATTGACTGGCCACCAGTACGTACAAGCCGTGCGATAGGAATAACCGCTAATAGAGGTTGCATGCTAGTTTGACTTAGCGGTTATAGAGGTTCTGTTGTGGATGCAACATAGTAGGCATTGGGCGGGGAGGACAATTCCTTAGCGTATGGGCTTCGATGCACTTTCCTTTGTGACCCGGACTCTCCGCTGGAGATATGGGGTTGATGACCCATGATTACTGACGGCCACTGACGATTCTGCGGAACGTCATGCTCTTACTGATGGGGCCTCTGGTGCCCAAGGGGGGACCATGCCGATCCTATTCAGCCAGGGCCTATGCGTAGGAAGGATTGTTCTTAAATACATTTCACTTAGAATGGATAGGCACCGTTATCTATTAGGTATGAGTACTTTTGGTTTGGGTACTTGTATCTGACCGTAGGCTTGGAACAATAACTTGTCGCGGATTAGTTCGTCACATCTTGTCCTTGTTTGGTTGTAGGTGTGACCTACTACTTCGATGAGAAGGTATTGAACCTTATTGGGGTCCGGATACCATATTGGATTCATAGCATGGAAAGATACGTCACCGTGAATTAGTTTACCATCTCCTGTCCTTGTTTGGTTGGGGGGATGGTACGCTCGTTAAGTAGGTACGTATTGGACCATGTTATAATTCGATTGACTTATTTATTTGAGCAATATTTATTCAGATTATATGGCATGATATTATGTGTCTTTTTACGTCCCTCTGAGGACCTGGTTATCTCCCCAGGTGTGCTATTGTCTTTCGCTGGTGTTCTGGCTCTAGCCGTGTTCATCGCCATTTCTTCGAGGATGATTGCATTTGGATCGTCTTCGCTTCGCTCGCCAAAAATCATTTCTTTTCTCATGTATTTTTCCTTTACTTGTTGGTAGTAGATTTTTCTCCGCCCAACATATTGTATCAAGACAATTTATTATCTTTATATGAGGTCTTCTATTCATTTATTTTGTGTGGATGAGATTAGTTATGGTTCTACTGCATTTTACAGCTTATGTATTTATACGAGACTTCCATATATTGGAGTATACTTCATATGAATGCTGGCATGTCTACGTTCCTAGACCTACGTATTTTGGGACCGAGGCGTTACAGCGAGCACAGTACATCTCACGCAGTTCATACCATGACAGGAATATAAAACAGGCAATAGAGTAAAATACATGAAACGCTGAAAAAATATACATGAAGTAAAATTAAAGACTGTAAGAAATATCTACTATAAGTAAAGAACTAATAGTTAACTAGTGATTTAGAGTACAAGATAGACATGTGAACGGCTTGATAATAAACATGAGAGGTTGTACATGGCTACACTACTTTGGAAATGTTCACATGACTATTTCTACTCCCCCATCCCCAATCAATACACAAGGATCCATTCAAGTTACGTTATTGTACATGATTTTACATGGGGGCCCATAAATGGGGGCAAATGAATATAAATATGGGGGCTCTGTGAACATGAGAGTACATGAATCACGAGAATGCACATGAATGGTAAAAGCACATAATACATGATGAAAGTGAAACGTATATGACATGATATATCCGATGCTTCCGAGGGGGGTAATATCGTATGAAAAGATCCATATAGTACTAATCCGTGTTTCCATCATGACAGCATCAAGTAAAGTAATCTAGAGCAAGAATATAGTCCTAGCAAGTATGAAACGGTCAAAGAATGTACTCGCCTGATATCCTGAGTATCTGAATGAATATACTGTCGGAGGAGTGGTCTCTGGCTCATATTTAGAACAGAACAAGTCACAACATATCCAAAATGGTAAAATAGAGTACTACAATGCATTCTATATGATGTTTGGGTCAACCTTTGGTCAACTCTAGTCAACTACACTAGTCAAACTAGGTCAACTAGGTCAATCCTAACCAGACAAGTCTCACTAAGCCTAACCATGTCTACCTAGCACTCACACGCCATCACAATGCCATACAACTATCAACACACAAAACTTATGTGTATATATTCCCATATACAGATATGAATACATATAGGAAACCATATAGGACTATATGCCTATGTACCAATCTACATTGGCATACACTCCTATTTATTTACCATATTTATATACACTAAAATCATATAGGCAATATGCATATATATTACATATTTATCTAGCAAGGTTAAGGACATTAATATATATATACATATATATATAAGAGAGAGATATAGTGTGACAGATACATATATATGTGTGTGTACATAACAATGTACGTGTGTATATAGGTTCATGTGTGTGTGTGTGGCAGTAAGGGGGTGTTCTCAGTCCCTGTGTACATGTGTGTGTGTGTTCTCAGTTTAGTGTAAGGGTGAGTGAGTGATATCAATGTATGAGTGTGTATGTGGTTTCCATTTTCGGTGTGTGACAGTACATAGGTGTCTCATATTTGTGTGTGTATATGTTCTCAGGTCATTGTGTACATGTATATGAGTGTGTGTGTATAGGTATCAGGAATCAGTGTGTACATGAGAATAAGTGAGCAGTAGGTAGTATAGGTTCTCAGGTTTGAACATATGTGTGTGTATAATATGTTCTCAGTTCAGTGTACACATGTATTCTCAGATTTTGAATTCAGTTTAGTGTACACAAAAAAGTTTAAAAGTTGACAGTCCATTGAAAGTCGAAAACCCATAAATCCCTATGCCAACATGAACCTTAACATGTATATTAAACTCAGATATGATACATGTGAACTAACATGATAATTAATCATTCGAAATTAGTTTAAACACAAGTTTAATTCTCAGAAATTCGAATATCAGCACCTTGTATAAGGAATTGGGGAAAATCACCAATTCGAATTCTAAAATAATTAATAATCAATTTTAATGGTTGGTAAATCATGTGTCACATGTGAATGTGTCATGCAAGTGTTTTGGTGTCCAAAAACTAGACACAAACGCGTCCAAGACCATTCTAACCCACAAGCCATACTAAACAGTGCACAGTCTCGTGCACGTGTTCATCGCGTTCATGGACACGACACATGACATGTGTGTCCACGTGGTCACGTCTACGTGTAGCCCAACACTAGGGCTACACACTGCACACACTATGAAGTGTCTACGTGGTGTCCAGTGCGGACACGACACGCGTGTCAGTGAGAAAATTACGACAGTGCGCGCACAGTGTGAGTCCAGTACGGGTCAGATTTCTCTTCGTGTGGTGAACCAAGTGTTCCAAAACTTTAGGAGGTTGATGTCAGTCATTACCCCGACATCCTCCCCAAATTTCCCGTGTCTACGTGTCCTGAGTAGAGAGTACTCAAAGTCGGGCAGCAGGACACTGTCCGCGCGTGTACAGTGAGCATGTTCGTGTCCTGTTTGGACACGAACACGGCTCAAAATTGACTCAGTCCAATGGGAAATCAATACATACATATAAGTCAACATTTCCATTTAATTACTTTTCAAAAAAAGCAAAATAAATTCCATTGAGGCATTCTATCAAACACCTAGAACTAGATTATGATACGTGTCCGATACGGACACGAAATTAATACAAAATTTCACAAATCATACACCACAGCTAGGGGACACCTAGATCTAGGCTATTATACAAAGAAATTAGAATTAAAACATAATTTAGAGTGTTTACCTATAGTGTATCAATGATAAGGAAAAAGCTCCAAATAGGATGATTCTCCTTGCAAGCTAATAGCTCCAAATTGTACCAAAACTGAGATTTCTCTCCATGAACGGAAAATAGAGTAGAATTAGGCTCTAATGCAAGGAACTAGAGTCAAAAAGGAAATAAAATGGAATAGTTATGGATTGGGGACGATTGACCAATACCATTCTTTTCTAAAAGTTGATTTGATGCAAAAGAGGCAAGAAGAATAGGAAGAGATATTATATAGTGGCGGGATCCCTATGTGGCCGACCAATAAAGGTGGAATTAGGGTTAGGGTTATGACTAGTGGGCTTGGGCCAAGTTTCAATGAGAAAGGAAATCATTCCTTAAGTCTAAAGTCCATGAACCTAATCATTTATTCTCCTATATGAAACTTGATTCTAAATGACTTAACTTAGGTTGACTTAAGTTAGACTAGGATCCCACCATGCTGTTCAAGTCACCGTAGCTAGAGTCAACATTTAGGTTAGTCTCCAAAGTCTCAACTAGCAAAGGTCAAATATAACAATAATCACTCCAATAATTCAAAATAAATTCAAAATAACCAAAATGACCAAAATACCCTCAAGCTAAAATGTGGTCGTGACAAATCTACCCTCTTTGAAAGAATTTTTTCTTCGAAATTAGAAGGCAAAACTAAACTGATGAGAAGGATAGACAATCATACCTCAAGGTCCAAAAAGATATGGGTTTCGCTCGCGCATCGCATCTCATGCCTCCATGCAACGCGAACCATGGGTATCACCTGGTTTTCAGTGCCTTCTCTCGGTGATCAAGAATCTCTATTGGCTGCTCTGGATAACTGAGAGTAGGTGCCACCTCAATCTTCGATTGGTCAAGTACATGGCTAGGATCAGCCACATACCATCTCAGCTGTGATACATAGACAATATTGTGGACACCTACTAGTACAGGTGGCAAGTCTAACCTGTATGTCATGTCACTGACTCTTTCGCTGATCATGAAAGGTCTGATGAAGCACCGGGTAAGCTTGCCACCTCCACCAACATGTATAGTACCACGAGTCAGAGATATCCTCAGAAAAATCATGTCTTCCACCTAAACACAAATAAGGTCTCAGGTTACAAAATAATCAAACATGATCAAACAAACACAAGCAAACAACCTACTTCTAATCCTATCTCTAATCTGTACCTCAAACTCCAAAGGCCTCCAGTGGCTATCAGCCTAATGTCGATGTCTGTCCTGTGCCACACAAGTCTGTCCCTGATGAGCTTCACCTTCTCAGCTGCATCAACAACCATCTCAGGTTCCAATAAAGCTCGCTCTCCAATATTATCCCATGATAAGGGCGTACGACACCTACGCCCGTATAGTATCTCGAAGGGTGACATTTCAATACTGGCCTAGAAACTGTTGTTGTAAGCAAACTCCACCAAATGCAGGTGATCCTCCCAGGATCTTCCAAAATCTAAGACGCATGTCAGCAGTATGTCCTCGAGCATCTGAATAGACCTTTCTGACTGTTCGTCCGTCTGAGGGTGGTATGCAGTACTAAATTTGAGCTGAGTGCCCAAACTAGTCTACTAACTCTGCTAGAAATTGGGAGTAAATCCACTATCCCGATCCAAGACGATGCTGACCGAAACTCTATCAATCCTGACAATCTGCCGCATGTACATCTCTGCAAGCCTCTCAGTAGACGTACCCACTTTAAATAGCAAAAAGTGGGCCGATTTGGTCAACCTGTGTACGATGACCCAAATTGCATCTTTTCCTCCTGGTGTACCCGACAATCTAGAAACAAAATCTATTGTGATGTGCTCCCACTTTCACTCTGGAATGGGCAATGGCTGCAACAAACCTTATGGCCTCTGCCTTTCTGCCTTGACCTGCTGACAGACCAAACATCTGGCTACGAAGCGAGCTACCTCCCGCTTCATCCCATACCACCAGACGTGCTCCCTCAGGTCCCTGTACATCTTGTTGGTACCATGATGTATAGAGTACTGAGATTGGTGGGCCTCCTACATGACCTGCTCCATGAGCTCTCTACTAGACACATACAGCCTGGAACCGTACCTCAAAGCGCCGTCCTCTGTAAGATAAACTCATCATCTACCAGCCCTGCTCGAACCTGCTCTCGGATGCACCACAGAGCAACATCCTCAAACTGCATCGACTTGATCCTCTCCATCAAGTCCGACTGAATCTGAAGGCCCCGTATCTGCATCTGAACTTCTGGCATAATCCCCTCAATCCCCAGGCTCTCCAAATTTGCTAGCAAGTGACTATCCATAGTCAAACACATGGCTGTTGGATACCTACTCAAGGCATCGGCAACCACGTTGGCCTTTCCTGGGTGAAATTATAGTGAAATGACGAAGTCCTTCATCAACTCCAACCACCTGCGCTGCCGCATGTAGAGCTCCTTCTGTGTAAATACATACTTCAAGCTCTTATGATCTGTGAAGAACTCCACCCTCTCTCCGTATAAGTAGTGTTTCCATTACTTCAAAGCAAATAATATTGCTGCCAAATCCAATTCGTGGGTAGGATAGTTCTTCTCATGGGGACGTAACTGCCTGGAAGCATTGGCAATCACCTTCCCATGCTGCTGTAAGACACAACCCAAACCCTTCCCTGAGACGTCACTATAGATAGTGAACCCTCCTGATCCTCATGGCAATGTCAGAATCAGAGCTGTCGTCAGCCGCTTCTTCAACTCATCGAAAGTGACCTGACTGTCACCCCAAGTTTTTAGAAACAGGGGTATTTTTGTCATTTTGTACTTTTGAATATTTTTGAAATTTATTTTATTATTTATGATATTGTTTTGGGGTTATTAGAGTCGGGTTCGAATTTCAGCTCATTCCGACTTGTATCGGGGACCCGGGGTAGCTTAGACTCTGATCGGGACCCAACTGGAACCGACCAATTTGTCATGACCAAACCCAAATATTTATATTTGACTAATCCCATTTGATTTTAGTAGGATTAGGGATTAGAATTAGATTTAGAACTTAAAATTAGGAGTTTTCAAGTTACCATTTTGACCCCAACTCAAACCACTCATTTCTTTGACTTGGAGGGCATTTTGGTAAATTGCCAAATGCCTCCAACCCTCTATAATGTGGCCGGCCATGTGTGGAGCACCCCCTCTCCTTTGCTTCACTCCAAAGCAACCTCTCTCTCTCTCCATTTCATTTCCTTTTTTTGAAGTTCTTTTCCTTCAAGAAGATCAATTAGGTATGCTTTTAAAACCTTCATTAATTCTCTTTTGCATTTATTTCCTTCACCATAAATGAGGAGGAGACCACCCTCTACATTTTGCCCATAGAATTTGTAGGTTTTCCTAGAAATCTAGTTTAAGGATTTAATTGGAGGTTTTCCTTTAGAGAGGAGTATATATGTATATATATGTGTATATATATTTATATGTATTTGAGTGTGTGTAGAGAGTGGTGGTGGTGGTATTGGTGTCATGAGAATGGTAGTGGTGTCATGAGAATGGTGGTGGTGTCATGAGAGTGGTGGTGGTAGTGTGTGAGTGAGAACGTATATGTGTGAGAGTGTGAGTGTGTGTATGAGTGTATTTGAAAGTGTGTGTGTCTATATATATATTTATATGTGTATGTATTTACATATGGACATGTGTGTGTGTATGTATTTATATATATATAGAGAGAGGGAAGGAAGTAGTGAAAGAAGTAGAAGAAGAAGATGAAGAGAATAAGCCACAGTAGCAGCAATAGCACTAGTAGGAATAGCAGTCGTAGAAGGAGAATGAGGAGGAGAATGAGAAGGAGAATGAGGAAAGAAGGAGAATGAGGAGAAGAATGAGGAGGAAAATGAGAATAAGAATGAGGGAAGAAGGAGAATGAGGAGGAGAATAAGAAGGAGAATGAGAAGGAGAATGAGGGAAGAAGGAGAATGAGGAGGAGAATGAGAAGGAGAATGAGAAGGAGAATGAGGAAAAAAGGAGAATGAGGAGGAGAATGAGAAGGAGAATGAGAGGAGAATAAGAAGGACAATGAGGGAAGAAGGAGAATGAGGAGAAAAATGAGGAGGAGAATGAGAAGGAGATTGAGGAGGAGAATGAGAAGGAGAATGAGGGAAGAAGGAGAATGAGGAGAAGAATGAAGAGAAAAATGAGAATGAGGGAAGAAAAAGAATGAGGAGGAGAATGAGAAAGAGAATGAGAAGGAGAATGAGGGAAGAAGGAGAATGAGAAGGAGAATGAGGGAAGAAGGAGAGTGAGGAGGAGAATGAGAAGGAGAATGAGAAGGAGAATGAGGGAAGAAGGAGAATGAGGAGGAGAATGAGAAGGAGAATGAGGAGGAGAATAAGGAGAAAAATGAGAAGGAGAATGAGAAGGAGAATGAGGAGGAGAATGAGAAGGAGAATGAAGAGGAGAATGAGAGGAGAATGAGAAGAAGAATGAGGGAAGAAGGAGAATGAGGAGGAGAATGAGGAGGAGAATGAGAAGGAGAATGAGAAGGAGAATGAGAGGGAAAATGAGAAGGAGAATGAGGAGGAGAATGAGAATAAGAATAAGGAGGAGAATGAGGAGGAGAATGAGAAGGAGAATGAGGAGGAGAATGAGGGAAGAAGGAGAATGAGAAGAATAGGAGTTTGAGATGAATCGGATATGGGTTGTAAGGGTTGGTAATGATTAAGAATAGTCGCCTAGACCTAGTCTTGACCTTGGTTGACCACGGTTGACTTTTTAGACCAAAAGTCAACTATGGGTCAACACTTTAACCGATTTAGCCCCAAATTCCATTAGACTGGAACGGGTGACCAAAAGTCAACTGTTGGTCAACATTTGACCAGTTTGACCTAGGATTGACCTAGAGTTGACCAAGAGTCGACCAGTTGACCAAAAGTCAACTGTAGGCTAACTCTTGACCCCGTTTGACTTTTTTGACTTGTTTTGACTTGCGATGACTTGTATGACCTAGAGTTGACTTGGTCTGACTTAGATTGACTTGATATAACTTGATTTGACCTAGATTGACTTGACAGGACTTAGTGTGACTCAGAGAGACCTAGTTCGACCTAGAATTCATATCATTCATTGTGAATCATTCTTAACTTGTTAAACCTACATTAACATGCAGTATCTCATCTTTAGGTCTCTGATTACCACTCTGAGCATTGATATACCCTATAGCTCAGGACAGTAGGCGAGTACATTCACTGATAGTTTTTATTATCGTGATATCTACTATATCCGATTCAGTTGTAGTATCTTACTTGATTTTCGATACGATAGTTCACGGACTAGTATACGTCGGATCCTGTCATGAGATGTTATTCCCGGATTTTCCTTGGTATATTGGTGTGTGATATCCATGTTTCATGTACTTATATAGACATTGATTTGGGAGTGGATTGATCACCTGCTTTTGAATCCGTGTCATGACGTGCCATATCCGGATCCATAATACTATTCGGGGATGGGGGAATTATTAGGGGTTATGTGATCAAATCCCCATGTCCCTATTTTGCTAGCGCCACCCTCACCTCACGTAGGGTGTAGCAGATACCCCATGTCCGTATTATCCAGGTTGGCCGGCATGACCCTTTCAGATTTTCATGTGATCGTCGAGCCAAGTGGATAACCCTACCATGACTCCCTAGCCGATCATATATTGCTCTAATAATTCAAATCATATTTTATATTTATTGTCGTATCTTATATCCAGTTCAGCTTTACTTTCTGTACTTTCTATCATGCTATGATTTTATTTACTCACATGCTCTACCTGCTTTTATACTGTACTATGATTGAGACTAAGTTCTGTTCGAAGGAAGGGTTACAACCCCGGTCCTTGTTTGGTTAAAGGTTGTAACTCGGCTTTCGAATGGTTCCCAAGTCGCCTATATCTTTGTCTTGTATTTTGTTATACTGTCTCTTATAGTATTTGTCAAATCATATGGAACTGATGTTGGTGGTTGTACTTGCTCATTTTCCTGATAGGATACCGTTGACAAATTTTACAGATGATTCAGAGGCTGATTGCCCGACCTATTATGGGGACGGGTTAGATAGAGTAGACTTGGACCGTGGCTTGTTAGTAGAGCCACTAGACTTTGCTCACCCTGAGTAGTATAGTTTAGTTAGGTTTGTCTGGCCTGCGAGCCAGCTAGTACTTTTCAGACTGTAGTATTATATTATATTTTGTGATGTTATGTTTAGTCTTGGATTTGTCTGGATCTCGAACTTATTTCCTGCTTCATCTATCATATTTTCTTTCTATGCTATCTACCATAGTTTTACATTTGTGATTGAGACTGTATTGCTATGTCACCTCCATTCGGAGTGTATATACTGTACAGGTACCTTTATCTGTTTAGTTGTAGTATTTCTAGATGACCTAGACAGCGTTCTACCGCCGATGTTGCGGCGTAGGCTGGATGAACCAACTTCTCGTGCCCCTAATCAGGGTACAGGTCGTGACACTAATACTCTTCTGACCAAACAAACTCTGCATCCTTCCGGGTCAGCCTAATCAACGGCTCTGTAATCTGGAAGAAATCCTACACGAATCTCCTATAATAGCCTGCCAGTCCCAAGAAGCTCCTAATATCTGCTACTGAACTCGGTGCTGACCAAGCCTCAACTGTCATGATCTTCTTCGGGTCCACTGAGATCCCATCTCCAGTCACCACATGAACCAAGAAGTCAACTCTGTCCACAAAGAAATTGCACTTAGAGAGCTTGCCATAAAGCTCCTCCCTCCTGAGTGTCTCCAGAACCACTCTCAAGTGCTCCTTATGCTCCTCCTCAGTCTTCGAGTACACTAGGATATCATCGATGAACACCACCACGAACTTGTCCAAGTACTGGTAGAACACCTTGATCATCAAGTTCATAAATAACGCCGGGGCATTGGTCAGCCCAAACGGCATAACCAAGAACTCAAACTGATCATACCACGTTCTGAATGCGGTCTTCGGGATATCCTCCTTCTTCACCTTTACCTAATGATAACCTGACCTCAGATAAATCTTCGAGAAAACCTGAGCTCTGTACAACTGATCAAAGAGATCATCAATCCGCGACAGTGGGTATCTGTTCTTGATCATCAGGTTGTTGAGTGCCCTGTAGTCGATACACATCCGTGTCGATCCATCCTTCTTGGGTACAAAGAGTATCAGTGCACCCCAAGGTGAAGAACTCGATCGGATGAAGCCCTTGTCCTGTAGCTCATCCACCTGCTTCTTTAATTCTACCAACTCACTATTGTTCACTCGATAGACATGTCGAGAAATCGGTTCTATGCCGGGAACCAAGTCTATCGAGAACTCAACGTCTCTATCCGATGGAAGTCCTGACAGCTCCTACGAAAAGGCGTCCATGAACTCTGCAATCAAAGGACGTGGAGCCGCCTGCTCCTCGACTGAAACTCCGCAGAAAAGTTTGCTGCCCTGCTCCGCCTGCCGTCGGGTGAACTCGAACTCTGGCTCTCCTGGCGCTCCGAACAGAACTCTACCCCCGCGGTAATCTTTTGTAAAACCCCTAAATTTCTAATATTTTTTTATTTATTAAATTTGGTACCGATTTAAAATTTTGTATTGTACGTCGCGTAGTCGTATTTTACGTAGCGCACGAAATTTTATTTTCCTGCTCGTCGAGTGCAAATATGTGTGAGCGTACATATTGTAGAAAAAACATTTTTATTTTATTATACACTTTCAAAATATTACATATAATTATTATTCTTGCTATAAAAAGCCTTTTGTTCTTAAGAGTTATTAATCATAAATAATATTTTATTGTGTACTAGGAAAAGTATACATTATTTGTGCTTACATATATATATTTCATAAATATTTATTTAAGTTATTTCTAAATAATAATGTAATTTTTGAAATTACTATTATTAGTATTTTTGAAAAATATATTTCGAAATTATTATGGCGATTTAAACCTTGACTTAAAATTTTGGATTTATTTAAATAGTTAAATATTTGAAATTTGATTTATCTCATTGATTTTATACTAGAAATTTAATTTGATTTAAATTGGATATTTAATTTGAAATTTGGATTTGATTATTGATTTAACTCAAATTGGGTTTTAAATCTTTTCCTAATCCTATCCAATTGGGAATTCCCACTTCCTATAAATAGGCAGGTACTCCTCCAATATTTTCTTCATAATAATCCTCCACAAATTCCACAACCAAAATGTGCTGTGCATCGTGTCCGTGTTTCCGTCTCTTCCACTATTTTTCCTCTATTACAAATATATTTCCCCTTCATCGTGTCCGACACACCGGATCACGATTTCCGAAATTTCATGTTGTGTCCACTAACCCAAACATGACCCAATTACAACAAACCCTAACCCTAACGGCGACCATGGACGGCCATCTCCACCATGCTCACCCCGAACACACCCCTGCCACCCACCGTTCGACCTCGCCATCCCCGGCCATCCACCGACTAAACCCGAACAACCGCCGCCAGCCCAACCATCTCGACCGACCCCAGACTCCACACGACTATCGCTCGGCTCCGTCCCCTGCGACCACAAGCATCAACCACCACCACGCCAAACCGGGCACCACCACCACCATGCCACGGCCGGGCCGCAACCACCACCAAAACTACAGTCCTCCGGTACCACCACCCCGGGGCAGCCCCAACCAAGCACCAACCACAACCACCCCAATTACCAACATCGCCCGGCCATCCACAAACCCGGCGTAACCATCGCCACCACCAGTAGGAATAAATAATAGGGAAAACCCAAAAAAACTAACATCGACCATAACCACTGCCCTTACCTCGGCCTGCCGACGTACGCCGTCCCCGTAGTACCGAGCCCTCGATAAGAGCTCCTACGACTCCAGATCCGACCAAACGTAACCGCCGCTCGCCCAGCCGCTCGCTGGAGACGACGCCGGCGAGCCCGAGCTCCTGCCACCGCCTGGAATCTCCCTGCCACCGTCCGCGTGTCCGCCACCAAGCGTCGACCCTCAGCCCCTCCGACTTCGCGTCGCCGTACCGCCTCCCGTCGGATCCGCCCGCTGCCCGTGTGTCCGTCGAAACCCCCCTCTGCCGCCTTGCCTCCCGATCCCAGCTTTCTCTTCCGATCAGCCCTCCGCTCTCCGCCTGGCGCCCGGCCGACTCCCTCCCGAGCTCCATCCCCTCTCCGACCCCCTTTCCCCTCTCTCTCATTTCTCCTTCTCACCTCATTCTGCTGTTCTTTTCATTTTTTTATTACCATCTTTCTCTCTCTCCGAGAGAGAGCACTGTTAGCTTATTATTATTATTATTTATTATTATTATTATTATTATCATTAATTATTATTATTAGGACAATAATTCCTATTATATTATTATTATTATTATTATTATTATTATTATTATTATTACTATTATTATTATTATTTATTTCTATTGTTGATTTATTATTATAATTATTATTTTTATTATCATTGCTATTATGGTAAATTTACTATTACTAGTTTTATTACTACTATTATAAACAGTATGTATATTCCATGTATTTTGGATATTAAATTATTTGTAGGTATAAATTATTAGAAGTCTTATTTTAACATCATGTTTCTTTTATGATATTCGATCTAAATTTTTCTGTAATATTTTATCTAAATTTTAGTTGCCTAAAATAAAAATTCTTAATATTTTCCAAACCTTTTATTTATATATTTTCACTGATAAAATATGGTTTCCTACATAGAAATTATATTTTACAAACTTGGATTTTTTTTTTTGCCAAAAACAAAATTTCTTGATTATAAGTATTTTTCCATAATTATTTTGACTCATAAAAACTAGTTTTTAAGTATTACAAATACCTTCAAATTATATATATATTATTCTTCCAAATTCCTTCGATCTTTCTCCAGCCCATGACTAAACCCATTCTCATATTCCCTTGCCAATATGTCCTTCTTCCTATTGACCCTAACCAAATTGACCGTCCTGGATCCGATGGAACCATCTATGCCGACAACAGAGGTCCCCTTGTGTAGTTGTTACACCAAAGTCGCAGTTCATGCCACCTTGATCATCGCAGCACACCAGGCATCCTACCAGACAAGACACATTGCCATTTGCTGTTTATTTATTTTAGCTCATATTTTATGCATTATTTATTTTCTTTATGCAAAATAAACTGTGATACATGGCATAACCTGTTAGAACTTTTTGTTCATTTATATTTCCTGCTATGTATTATTTTTCTTACACATTAAACCTAGGTTTAAGGGACCACCTTGTGTGTTGCATTCATTGGCCTTGACATGTTATACCACGAAGTTGTGTGTCGTATGTAGAACACGGACGTGCGTGATTGGCTGGCCACCAGTACGTACAAGCCGTGCAATAAGAATAACCGCTAATAGAGATTGCATGCTAGTTTGACTTAGCGGTTATAGTGGTTTTGTGTTGTGGATACAACACAGTAGGCATTTGGTGGAGAGGACAATTCCTTACCATATGGGCTTCTATGCACTTTTCCTTTTGTAACCCGTGAGCTCCGCCGGAGACGCGGGTCAGATTACCCATGTTTACTGACGGCCACTGGCAATTCTGCGGAACGTCATGCTCTTACTGATGGGGCCTCTGGTGCCCAAGGGGGGACTATGCCGATCCTATTTAGCCAGGGCCCATGCGTAGGAAGGATTGTTCTTAACTACATTTCACTTAGAACGGTTCGGTACCTTTATCCGTTAGGTACGAGTACTTTTGGTTTGGGTACTTGTATCTAACCGTAGCTTGGAACAATAACTTGTCACGGATTAGTTCGTCACAACTTGTCCTTGTTTGGTTGTAGGTGTGACTTACTACTTCGATGAGAAGGTATTGAACCTTGTTGGGGTCCGGATACCATATTAGATTCATAGCATGGAAAGATACGTCACCGTGAATTAGTTTACCATCTCATGTCCTTGTTTGGTTGGGGGGATGGTACACTCGTTCAATATGTGTGTATTGGACCATGTTATAAATTCAATTAACTTATTTATTTGTGCAATATTTATTCAGTTTATATGGCATGATATTATGTGTCTTGTTACGTCCCTATGAGGACCTGGTTATCTTTCCAGGTGTGTACTATTATCTTTCGCAGGTGTTCTAGCTCTAACCGTGATCATTGCTATTTCTTCGAGGATGATTGCACTTGGATCGTCTTCGCTTCGCTTGGCAAATTCATTCTTTTGTACATCATGTATTTTTTTTTTACTTGTTGGTAGTGGATTTGTCTCCGTCCAACATATTGTATCAAGACAATTCAATATCCTTATATGATATCTTTTATTCCTTTATTTTGTGTGGATGAGATTAGTTATGGTTCTACTGCATTTTACAGCTTATGTATACAAACGAGGTTTCCATATATTGGAGCGTACTTCGTATAAATACAGCTGGCATGTCTACGTTCCTAGTCCTACGTATTTTGGGACTGGGGCGTTACATGTTTTTGTGGTGGCCCATGCAGGTCAAGATAAATTATTTGGTTACTTTACCGTACCAAGCAAGCCTGCAAATAGGATTAGAAGTTTAGGATCTCATCCACATACTTGACCTTTTTCCTTGATTTTATCTACCGTTTGACTCATCAATTGCATCTTGCTTGCTTCCTTCCATCCCTATTCTTATCTTTCCTTCGTGCTTGCTAGAGATTGACCCTACTAGTTAGTTGTTCCAAAACACCATTAGCTTAATTCTTTAAGTTGGGTAGAATACCTTATGAACTAGCAACCCCTTGACCTAGTGACCCATATTAGCAAGCTTATTTAGATCCTAGAATCTAGAGGACCTAACCCGTCTAGCCAACCAAGGACTTGGACAAGAAGACTATAGGACGACTGTATGACTTAGAATCATTCTACCTTCTATAAATCTTAATCTCTCGTGTCTATGTATTTACCATTTTGCCTAATGATGCTAATGTAGCCTAGTTTTTGCAAGCTTATTCTTTATCGAGTTTGTTCATGACATATGCTATTGAGCGCTCACTAGCCTATTGTCTAATCAGAACCGGTGCATAATGGTCTGATCAATTAAGTGCACTTTGGTTCGCTTTTATTTATCGTTCTACGTGGATGGGGACATAGCTAAACTTGTCCTCTAGAGTCCCATCCGCGACTGCATTGGCAACTCCTTTAAAAAAAAATTCGGTCGTCCTTGAATCACGTATTCGTATTCGATAATGCCTCCTTCGAACTCTATATTGCTTTCGCCTTCACCTATTTTAGAAGGACGAAGGCGTTATACTAGAACTTCCTCTAGCTATCCTATCACCTATGACCATTATCACTCGATGTTGCCATATCTTTGTCTTGAACTACTCGACCTTTACCTTGACCCTAAATCTACAATCTTGACTTTCTAATCACTTGAATTTAAGAGTGATTACAATCGTCTCTTAATCATATCCTCAACCTAGACTACGACCATATAGACTTTGAACCCTTCTATCTACCGTTGTGCCTTCTCACCCCCTACGAATTCTTAATTTCGAGGACAAAATTCTTTTAAGTTGGGTAGGATGTAAAATCTCTAAATTTCTACTATTTTTTATTTATTAAATTTGGTACCGATTTAAAATTTTGTATTGTACGTCGCGTAGTCGTATTTTACGTCGCGCACGAAATTTTATTTTCCTGCTCGTCGAGTACGAATATGTGCGAGCGTACATATTGTAGAAAAAATATTTTTATTTTATTATACACTTTCAAAATATTACATATAATTATTATTCTTGCTATAAAAAGCCTTTTGTTTTTAAGAGTTATTAATCATAAATAATATTTTATTGTGTACTAGGAAAAGTATGCATTATTTGTGCTTACATATATATTTCATAAATATTTATTTAAGTTATTTCTAAATAATAATGTAATTTTTGAAATTATTATTATTAGTATTTTTGAAAAATATATTTCAAAATTATTATGGCAATTTAAACCTTGAATTAAAATTTTGGATTTATTTAAATAGTTAAATATTTGAAATTTGATTTATCTTATTGATTTTATACTAGAAATTTAATTTGATTTAAATTGGATATTTAATTTGAAATTTGGATTTGATTATTGATTTAAATCAAATTGGGTTTTAAATCTTTTTCTAATCCTATCCAATTGGGAATTCCCACATCCTATAAATAGGCAGGTACTCCTCCAATATTTTCTTCACAATAATCCTCCACAAATTCCACAACCAAAATGTGCTGTGCATCGTGTCCGTGTCTCCTTCTCTTCCACTATTTTTCCTCCATTACAAATACATTACCCCTTCATCGTGTCCGACACACCGGATCATGATTTCCAAAATTTTATGTTGTGTCCACTAACCCAAACATGACCCAATTACAACAAACCCTAACCCTAACGGCGACCATGGCCAGCCATCTCTACCATGCTCACCCCGAACACACCCCTGCCACCCACCGTTCGACCTCGCCATCCCTGGCCATCCACCGACTAAACCCGAACAACCGCCGCCAGCCCAACCATCTCGACCGACCCCAGACTCCACACGACCACCGCTGTCTCCGTCCCCTGCGACCACAGCCATCAACCACCACCACGCCAAACCGGGCACCACTACCACCATGCCACGGCTGGGCCGCAACCACCACCAAAACCATAGTCCTCCGGTGCCACCACCCCGGGGCAGCCCCAATCAAGCACCAACCACAACCACCCCAATTACTACCACCGCCCGGCCACCCACAAACCCGGCGTAACCATCGCCACCACCAGCAGGAATAAATAATAGGGAAAACCCAAAAAAAACCAACATCGACCATAACCACTGCCCTTACCTCGGCCTGCCGACGTACGCCATCCCCGTAGTGTCGAGCCCTGGACAAGAGCTCCTGCGACTCCAGATCCGACCAAGCCTAACCGCCGCTCGTCCAGCCGCTCGCTGGAGCCGACGCCGGCGAGCCCGAGCTCCTGCCACTGCCTGGAATCTCCCCGCCACCGTCCGCGTCACCGCCACCAAGCGTCGACCCTCAGCCCCTCCGACTTCGCGCCAGCGCACCACCTCCCGTCGGATCCGTCCGCTGCCCGCGTGTCCGTCGAAACCCCCCTCTGCCGCCTCGCCTCCCGAACCCCAGCTTCCTCTTCCGATCAGCCCTCCGCTCTCCGCCTGGTGCCCGGCCGACTCCCTCCCGAGCTCCATCCCCTCTCCGACCCGCTTTCCCCTCTCTTTCCTTTCTCCTTCTCACCTCCTTTTGCTGTTCTTTTCATTTTTTATTACCATCTTTCTCTCTCTCCGAGAGATAGCACTATTAGCTTATTATTATTATTATTATTATTTATTATTATTATTATCATTCATTATTATTATTAGGACAGTAATTCCTATTATATTATTATTATTATTATTATTATTATTATTATTATTATTAGTATTATTATTATTATTACTATTATTATTATTATTATTATTTATTTCTATTGTTGATTTATTATTATAATTATTATTTTTATTATCATTACTATTATGGTAAATTTACTATTACTAGTTTTATTACTACTATTATAAACAGTATGTATATTCCATGTATTTTGGATATTAAATTATTTGTAGGTATAAATTATTAGAAGTCTTATTTTAACATCATGTTTCTTTTATGATATTCGATCTAAATTTTTCCGTAATATTTTATCTAAATTTTAGTTGCCTAAAATAAAAATTCTTAATATTTTCCAAACCTTTTATTTATATATTTTTACTGATAAAATACGGTTTCCTATATAGAAATTATATTTTACAAACTTGGAGTATTTTTTTTTTGCCAAAAACAAAATTTCTTGATTATAAGTATTTTTCCATAATTATTTTGACTCATAAAAACTAGTTTTCAAGTATTACAAATACCTTCAAATTATATATATATTATTATTCCAAATTCCTTCGATCTTTCTCCAGCCCGTGACTAAACCCATTCTCATATTCCCTCGCCAATATGTCCTTCCTCCTATCGACCCTAACCAAATTGATCGTCCTGGACCCGATGGAACCATCTGTGCCGACAACAGAGGTCCCCTTGTGCAGTTGTTACACCAGAGTCGCAGTTCATGCCACCTTGATCATCGCAGCACACCAGGCGTCCTACCAGGTAAGACACCTTGCCATTTGCTGTTTATTTATTTTAGCTCATATTTCATGCATTATTTATTTTCTTTATGCAAAATAAACTATGATACATGGCATAACCTGTTAGAACTTTTTGTTCATTTATATTTCCTGCTATGTATTATTTTTGTTACACATTAAACCGAGGTTTAAGGGACCACCTTGTGTATTGCATTCATTGGCCTTGACACGTTGTACCACGAAGTTGTGTGTCGCATCTAGAATACGGACGTGCGTGATTAGCTGGCCACCAGTACGTACAAGCCGTGCGATAGGAATAACCGCTAATAGAGATTGCATGCTAGTTTGACTTAGCGGTTATAGTAGTTTTGTGTTGTGGATGCAACAAAGTAGGCATTGGGCGGGGAGGAAAATTCCTTAGCGTTTGGGCTTCGATGCACTTTTCCTTTCGTAACCCGTGAGCTCCGTCGGAGACGCGGGTCAGATTACCCATATTTACTGACGGCCATTGGCGATTCTACGGAACGTCATGCTCTTACTGATGGGGCCTCTGGTGCCCAAGGGGGGACTATGCCGATCCTATTTAGCCAGGGCCCATGCGTAGGAACGATTATTCTTAACTATATTTCACTTAGAACGGTTAGGTACCTTTATTCGTTAGGTACGAGTACTTTTGGTTTGGGTACTTGTATCTGACCGTGGCTTGGAACAATAACTTGTCGCAGATTAGTTCGTCACATCTTGTCCTTGTTTGGTTGTAGGCGTGACTTACTACTTCGATGAGAAGGTATTGAACCTTGTTGGGGTCCGGATACCATATTAGATTCGTAGCATGGAAAGATACGTCACCATGAATTAGTTTACCATCTTCTGTCCTTGTTTGGTTGGAAAGATGGTACGCTCGTTCAATAGGTATGTATTGGACCATGTTATAAATTCAATTGACTTATTTATTTGAGCAATATTTATTCAGTTTATGGCATGATATTATGTGTCTTGTTACGTCCCTCGGAGGACCTGGTTATCTCTCCAAGTGTGTGCTATTGTCTTTCGCAGGTGTTCTAGCTCTAACCGTGATCGTTGCTATTTCATCGAGGATGATTGCACTTGGATCGTCTTCGCTTCGCTTGCCAAATTCATTCTTTTGTACATCATGTATTTTTCTTTTTCTTGTTGGTAGTGGATTTGTCTCCGCCCAACATATTGTATCAAGACAATTCAATATCCTTATATGATATCTTTTATTCCTTTATTTTGTGTGGATGAGATTAGTTATGGTTCTACTACATTTTACAGCTTATGCATTCATACGAGGTTTCCATATATTGGAGTGTACTTCGTATAAATACAGTTGGCATGTCTACGTTCCTAGTCCTACCTATTTTGGGACTGGGACGTTCATCTTTGCTGGCGTGATGCCTACTCAACAAATCCATACCTAATACGATATCGTAGTTCGGTAGTGGCATTACGAGCAGACTCAACTCCAACTCTCGGCCTCCCAAAATAATACCCCATCCTCTGCAAACATCACTCACGAGGATAATTCCACCCCCGATCGTGATCTTACAGGTCCTAGGTAATGATTCAGATATAAGGCAGTGTCTAACAACAAATAATACAGACACAAAATTGTGGGAAGCCTCAAAATCAAATAAGGTAAAAGCTGGAATGGAGTCGAAAAGAACGAAACCTGCAATCAGCTCCCTAATAGCCTCTGCATCCTCGGCCGCTATGGCGAAAGCTCGCCCCAGCTGGCGTCCCCTGGCCTGCTGCTGATGCTGCACGAACCGCTGCTGCTGAGTCGACAGCGGTCCCTTCTGCAGTCCCACTGGAGCCTTGCCTCCTGCTCCCTGTGCTGCTCTGCCTGTGAAGAGGGAACAGTCCCTCAGCTGATGCTCCGATGAACTGAATAGAAGACACTTCTCCAGCCTCATCCTGCGCTGAGTCCATCCATGCCCAGGTTTCCTACAGAAGGTATAACTAGTAGACTGCTGCCTCGGGGCCTGCTACTACTGTCTCGGCTGCTGATGCTGAGGTGGCTGAAGTCTCGGCTGTTGGAACTGCTGCGACTAAAATTGTCTTTGATGGTGTTGCTGCTGCAAGTACGGCCTTTTGGCCGGTCCTCCGCTACCACTGGCTCCCTGAGTGTCTCGTCCCCTCTTGAGCCTCAGCTCAAGATCATCCTCTGCTGCTAAGGCACCCACCAGGATCTTCTCAAAAGTGGCATTGCGGGCACTCTTGGTATAGGACTTCATCTCCTTAACTAGTCCCTTTCTAATCCTTCGTGACTTCGTCGTCTCAGATAACCTCTCAACAAACCTGCCCAGATGGCAGAACTTACCGGCGTACTTCTCGATAGTCTGTCTGTCCTGTACTAAAGCCTCGAACTGTGTCTCGAGGGCACCAAGCACTGCGTCGGGGAAAACTTCTTCTTGAACATCTTCTTGAAAGCTGCCCAAGTCTGCCCAACTGTACCAACCCTCGGGTCTATCTGGTACCACGTGCGAGCTAAATCCTGTATCATACTAGCCGCCGCCTCAATCTACAGTCTCGCTGGAATCTCTGCCAGCCTGAAGATCTCCTCCATGTGCTCAATCCACTCATCTGCGTACAGGATGCCCTCTGTACCCCTGAAGTCCCGCAGGTGCATCTTCTGAAAATCCTAGATGCCCTTCCCCTTCGAATGATACTGCTGCTGAACTGTCGTAGGCTGAGCTGTGGCCCTGTCAACTGTCGTAAGGGCCAGATCGATGTCCCGACTGAACTCTACCGTCTGACACTGCTGCTGGGCCTGTTGGGCCACCATAAACTGCTGTAAGAAAGTGAACTTCTGGACTACGTCAACGGATCCTGAAGGCGGCTGCTGCTGCTGGAGCATCTCCAAAATGACTGGGCTCTGCCTGTGCACTGCTGGTGGAGGGGCTCCTCCGAATGCAGCTGAAACACCCACCCCAACTAGCATAACTGGGGCTACAGTATCGGGGGCTGGATGCTGAGGACAAGAGGCGGCAGACCTCTTATCAGTGTCCCCTTGTCCTGGGCGATGAGATTTAGTCTCGACCATCCGGGAGACGGATCAAAGAAGAAAACAATTTCTGAGAATGAGTAGAAATAGTAAAGAAGGACAGTTTATATACAAGGGAAGACAATAAGCAGCAAATTTAGATAAAAGGAATTTGATTAAGAGTTTTTCCTAATATGATTTAGTACCTTCAAAAATATCCAACTCTTACTACAGGCTGCAGTGATACTCTAGTTCGAATACCACCGCAATTCTAATTAGGACCTGCATGGGCTACCACAAAAAATGTGTCACGACCCACACCCAGTGAAGGAGCACGAGAAGTGGTTACGTCTACCCTACGCAGCAGTGTCGACGGTAAAATGCTGTCCTAGGTCACATACATCTAACAATTATAAGGTACCTGCACAGTTATTGTAACCTCACTTTTTAAAAGTTCATATTATATATAAATTTTCCTTAATGACTAATAAGTTTTCTTCTTTCTTAAATCTTTTCTAATGGTTTTCTTAAAATCCTTTACTCAATTAAAACCATGGGCTTAACACTAAAGCCCATTCCTTAGCTAGAAGCCAAGTATTAGGTTTCGGCCTTGTTTTAAAATAATTTCATGGTGATTCTTTGAGAGTAGGCAGCATCCAAATTCTCCACTTCTCATCTCAAATTTTGTTTTTAAATTCAAATTTCTCTCCTCCCTGCTCTAACCAAATTTTCAGAGGTAAAGGAGTGAATTCCCGTCCTTTTAGATTTGCCTATTCCTCACGCTACCAATCGATCTGTAAGAGGGGGGTCATTGAGCAGCCCTCAATTCCTTGCTCCTCTCTTTCAAATTTCATTCATCATCTTCTTAGACTCAAATCTTAATTGATCAGTCATGGCGAGGAAGAGTACAGAGCAATGGAGTTCCTATCTACATACGAGCAGTGAGCAGAAGCGCCATCCTTGACAACTGCACGAAGGATCCATAGCTCTTTGTCGTGCCTAGTGAATTCATCGATTTCTTTATTTTTCATCGATGAACTCTTGGTAAGCCGGGTCAGATCACCTTCTATTTTGTTTTGGTTCAGAAACATCAATTTTGCCCTATTGATTTGTCTATTGTTGATCAGATCTAGAAATTGTGAACCAGTGATTGATTCAACCAATTTCTTTTCATCAATAGGATCAATCAAGGTAATTGATCGATCGACTTCCTAAAGAATTTATATGTTCCAATACTTATTTGATTGCGTGGACACGTCCATTCATTGAAATTCGTGAGTCAGACACCTAGGTGAGTGTCCAGTCCTCGATTCATTGGATCTAGATAAATTGTGAACACAATCAAGGACTAAATTCTTATGTTGGCTTGAATTGTATTATTCGAATTATGGCTGCAGTAGGAAACTGGATCGAGTGGTGAGGAGTAATTCATGCCACGTCACAGAGATTTGGATCCTTTGATCTAATTTCTTAGTTAAATTGTTTGATTCCATGATATACAGGTCATAATATTTTCACGTAGCAGTAGAGATTAGTTAAACTTAGTTCGAATCCACAGAATAGTTCTTGGAACTATGTGTGTTAGTTTCCTTGAGTTGATTAGCCTCGTGTATTATTGTAAGCTGTTTTAGCACAAACCATATGTGATTTGTGGTTGGACCACAGGTTAGGAACCCGGTAGCTAGGCTGGATATTTTGCTTTAGGAGAGTGATTTAAAGATCATATTGTGTGATGATCACCTATCAATTTTCATGTTAGGATTTAACAGTGGATTGGTAAGTTGATTCAGGATTATCTAGGAATGGCAGTTGCTCTAAATTCATGTTGAGTTGTGGATCTTCAATTTAGTTGTTTAAGCCTTGACTGAACCAATTCCTGCTGGAGTGTTGGTTCAACAGTTGTATTATTGATTCCTACCTTCTAGTTGAAATTGATTCAGAGCTAGGAATATTAGGAAGTCAGTCCTGACATTAGGGAATAACTGGAATTGCTAAGGACTTGTGTTAAAATGTTAAGAAGTGTAAACCTGAGAACAGGGTCCAGGTATCGATTAAAATCAACTGCCAGTTGCTTCCATAGGTGTCCCTATAATTAGGTGTAGATGGATTCATACTTCTGAAATTGTTGGACTGTTCCTGTTACCAGGAATAGGCAAACAGGGTAGACCTTACTGAGAAATTACTCTTGAATTTAGGCTTTAGTAAGTTTTGTAAAGTTTAACTAAATTCATATGGACATAGGAATCAAGTTTCACATTTGGCTACCATTACAGAGTAGGTCAAATTGCAGTAGGTAATGTTCTTTGGAATTTATGAAGTTTTCGAATGTTTCTTCACTCTTAACATGGGAACTGTCAAGCAGTATCAGTGCTTAGGAATGACTGGAATTTGTGTCCTGCTTGGAATGAATTTTATTTTAAATAACCCTTGTTAAGAGACTAATTGCAGTGTCCTAGTTAGCACTGGACTGTGAATGAAATGGATTACCAATCTCATGTGTATGACTGAACTCTGATAACAGTTTTATGAACTGAACATTGTTCAGTCACCTAAGATATGACTAGTAGTTAAACCTGATATGTGATTGTGTCTTTGCAAATGAACAAATGATATGTAATTTGAGAATTAAATAGTGATTAGCAGTAGCTGATTTTGTAGACTTAATTGTTGTCAGGGTTGGTTGGAGAATGGTCACTTTTTAGTATCCTGGAAATCAAGTGCTATGTACTTGGGAATATGAACTGAGGGACTTATTTTGCTATGAATATCATGCATTAGACTGGTTGTACCAGTCCTACTAAGGACTGGTTTTCATTAGGACTGATAACTGAGTTACATATAGGACTGGTAATTGGTTTACAGTGGAATGTGACTGAATGTATATATCAATCTTATGTGTTTACTAAACTATTGTTCAGAAAACCTGTCAGTATAAATCAGTGGAGGGTTACATTGTTTCAGTCTTGTACAAGGGATATTGCTGAGACATGAGAACTAGGTAAGTGGCTGATTTACTTGTTAAAACTAGGATCCAATTGTTTGAATATAGGTTTGTGTATAGACTGGTATTCATTGAGATAGGAATGTACCTAGGACTGAGGGTTGGCTTAATAAGAAATAGCTCATATGCTTTCTGATGTAGGAATTTCAGGAATTATGTTTGAACCTGAGAATTCTGTGAGAGTATCCTAGTGGGTTGATTTGATAACTGTTGGTTCAAAACTAATTTAACTATATAACAGTTAAGGAAAATAGGCTGGACTGATAGTGTGGGTTGAATAACAGGTTTACAAATGATATATGAGACTGTCTCCAGTTAGGATAGACTGAGTGCAACCTGAATGAAAGTCCAGTTCAGATAAGGACTGAACATGTCCTGATACAGGACTGAAATCAGCCACATATTGAATGGACATTGCACTGATAGCTGAATGCCTATAGAGCTGGTATTTAGGTTTATATTGGGACTAATACCTGAATACATATAGGACTGATACATGATGGTATTTAAATGGATATTTAACCGAAGGGAAAATGATATATTAGTTGAAAATCTGAGAATTAGGATGGTAGTTAGAATTGTGATAAAACTAGTATAGGATTTTATGATGTCCTACATTGGACTTGTGCCTGTTCCCTTAAATTGGATGTGGTTAGTTCTCATCACCACAGTTAAGAGACCAGGGTATCCATGGGTGTTGGCCTTTTTAAGAGTCATGAAATCTATGTTTAGTAATATATATATTATAGGAAATATTGATAGACGCCTCATAAGGTTAGGATATTATTTTTGTATAAATGATAAGTTATAGGCTATGTATATAAAGATAAGTTTAAATGATTAAACCAAGTTTTGTTGTAGTAACTTTGTAGACTAGAAATTCCTTTCTATAATTGCCAACTTATCAATTATAAATCATAACAGGAGGATTTCTAGCTTTACTACCATTTCTCGATCACCCGGAGCAAGGCAAGTATACCCCTCGGACTTGTTCATTTCTCATGTCTTGTACATTCATCCTTGTATCTCCTTGTTGACACAATATATCACGGTATTGTCTGGTTTCATGTTTCATGGATTACTTGTGTCTGGGAGGTTAATACTATAGATATGTGATCAAACACTATTACTATTCATGTGAATAGCTTAGGCCCCGCATCGTGCACGCGGGACCAAAGCCATACCATTTCATGTTCATTGCATCTTCCCAAGCCAATCACACAATCCAGAAGTATTTCAATATTGAACATGTCAGGATTCAGGTTGTATTTCATGATTCATGGTGTATTTCATGTTCAGGTTGTATTTTATGTTCAGGTTGTACTTCATATTCAGGTTGTATTTCATGTTCAGGACTCATACCATGTTTCCTTTTTTACTTTCAGTATTTCCTGTTCAGTTTCATGTCTTGTTCTCATTTCCTGTACTATATATATACTTAGCTCCGATCCTGACTAGGGTATGTTGCAGGTGAGTTGGAGGCTCTGTGCGATACATTTATGGCGGGAAGCCATTAGATGCAGGAGAGCTAGCTGGAGTTGCTCTTGACTTAGAGGCTGCAGAAGCCTAGATCTTACCTTAGTATTTCCATGTTATTTTCCTTGTACTGGGACTAGTAGAGGTACATTCATTTGCTGGAATGTAACAAATTTTGAGACATGTATCTGGATTCGGGATTCGTTATAGATGCTGTGTTTATATTTACTCTTGTATATCTAGTTAGTTTTCCTTAGTATTGTACAGCTTGCTTCGTCGTGTCAATCGACGAAGACTGGGCATGTCCGGCTCGTATCCGGTTATTCGGAAGCGGGTCGTGACATGTTTTTAGTGGTGGCCCATGCAGGTCTATCCTAATGGTACCTAGGTCTTAGTGTACTATTGGGGGACTTAATTACACTAGGGAAGATCACAGCATAGGAAAATTAGAAAATAAGGGTATATCAGATTTATCAGGTTTTCAGGTGCATTGATATTATAAAAATATCGTTTATTAGGTTTTAGGGTTTGTCATTCAACAAAGTTTTCTTTCTATTACAGGATGGCCACTACGAGGAAGACCGTGGATCAGCTCGGAGTTGCAGGCAGTTTGGATCAGCCCGCACCAGACGTTTCAGCAGATTAGCTTCTATCACAGCCTCCTATCTTTCCACCGCTGCCCTCGACGATGATGTTTGATGGCGCCCAGGTGATGGCTATGTTTCTGCAGTTTATGGAGGCCCAGAATCACCAGGCTGCGCAGTTCAGAGAGGCTCAGAGTCAGCAGGCCGCACAGTTCAGAACGACCGTCGTCGATGCACTCAGGACTCGAGAGACAACAGCACCGACACCAGTAGCACCTCCAGCACCACGAGCACCGAGACCAGGAACGGCCAAAGAATACCAGAATCTCTGCCCGATTGACTTTTGGGGCAATAAGGGTATCATCTATGCAGACGAATGGCTGAAGAATGTGAATAGGACCTTGAAGATGGCGCAGATCCCGGATGACTTGAAGGTAGAGGTGGCGAGCATGCGGCTGTTCGACCTTACCAGAGCCTGGTACCGCGCGGAGCCCTAGTTGGCAGCACAGCAGGTTCTTTGGGCAGATTTCAAAATACTGTTCAAAGAGAAATTTTTCCCAGACATCAAAAGGGACGAGCTTCGGATACAGTTCGAGGCCTTGCAGCAAGGGACGATGACAGTACCGGACTATACTTCAGAGTTTACCCGACTCAGCAGGTTCGTAGAGAACCTAGTCGGCACGCCGGAGGAGAGGGCCTGGAGATTCAAGAAGGGCCTGACCAGGAAGCTGCGGCACGCATTAGCTATTAGCCAGGCGACTACCTACTCGAGCATCCTCAAGATCGCCCAGGCAGTTGAAAAGGAGATGGACCCGAGGCCCAAGAGGGATAGGGACAACGGCAGTAGCAGTTACCAGGCACCAGCAAAGAGAGTGCAGATGCAGACTCTGGCGAGGCCACATCAGCAGGCAGCAGTTCAGCACCATCCTGCCAGAGTCCCAGCAGCTCAGCATCAGAGGCAGCAGGAAGTCACTTGCACATACTGTCATCGGCCGGGATACCACGTGGAGGTTTGTCGCAAGAGGCTTGGACTTTGCCTCTTCTGCGGGTCAGACGTACATCAGATGAGAGATTATCAGCAGGCCACAACCAGACTAGCAGGAGGAACCCGAGGAGCTGGAGGATCACCGCCTGCACCACCTAGAGCATTGCCTGTTGTACCCCAGAGAGGAGGAGATCTACCACCCCAGCAGTAGAGGTTTGCACAGCACCAGCAGTAGTAGAAGGAAGGACCACAGCGGGGACGTACTTACGTCATGGCCACAGTTGAGGAGGAGGAGGCACCTCCAGATGTCATCACAGGTTTTGTTATCATTTATTCATTTTCTGCCATTTCCTTATTTGATTCGGGAGCCACACATAGCTTTGTATCATATGAGTTTCTGCATAGACACGGCTTCACACCAAAATCCACTAGGAGGAACTGTCAGATTATGATAGGAGGAGGGATTGTGTCAGTCAGGGAAATGGTAGATTGCCCTATCACTGTGGCTGGACAGGAACTTAGGGCTCGACTTCTAGTAATGCCATTGCCCGAATTCGACGTAGTCCTCGACATCGACTGGATGAGCGAGCAGTTTACTGTAATAGACTGCCATGAGGGGAAGGTTACTTTCAGCCGCCAGGAGTTCTATCGTTCGAGATCAGCAGACGAGTTGCAGAGAGGCCAGAGGGAGTCTACTTCGGAACAGTTGCAGAAGACCAGGAGTTGCCACATCCGCTGATTACAAAGTATCTTGACATCTTTTCCGGGGAGTTGCCAGGATTGCCTCCAGATCGAGACGTAGAGTTCAGCATCGACCTAGTGCCCAGATCAGCGCCGAAGTCCCAGTATTGCTACAAGATCAACCCGAATGAAGCTATAAAGTTGAAGGCCCAGATTAATGAGCTGGAAGGCAAGGGTTTCATTCGGTCCAGTGCCTCACCCTGGGGATCACCGGTACTCTTCGTGCCCAAGAAGGATGGGACGGTGTGGATGTACATCAATTACCGTGCACTCAACAGCATTTTACCATCAGGAATAGGTACCCGTTGCCGCGGATTGAGGAGCTGTTTGATCAGCTGAGTAGGGCGAAGGTCTTTTCCAAGATTGATCTTCGGTCGAGGTATCATCAAATGAACGTTCAGGAGCAAGACATTTTGAAGACAGCTTTTAACACCCGATACGGCCAGTATGAGTTCTTGGTGATGCCGTTCGGACTAACCAATGCCCAGCAATATTTATGAACTTGATGAATAAAGTTTTTCACAAGTATCTGGACAAGTTTGTCGTAGTCTTCATTGACGACATTCTGATATATTCTAAGACCAAGGAGGAGCATGTAGAGCACATGCGGATCGTGTTGGAGATACTGCAGAAGGAGAAGCTGTACGAAAAACTCTCGAAATATGAGTTTTTCTTGAACCGGGTGGAGTTCTTGGGGCATGTGGTGACTTGGAAAGGGATTTCTGTGGATCCCAAAAAGATTAAAGCAGTAGAAGCATGGGCACCTCCCAAGTCAGTAGCTGAGATTTATAGTTTCCTAGGGCTAGCGGGATACTATAAAAAGTTAATGAAGGATTTTGCCAGGATAGCAGAGCCTATGACGAAGCTTACGAGGAAGGACGATGAGTTTATTTGGAGCGATGCCTGCCAGTCAGCATTTTAAGAATTGAAGAGAAGACTCACGACAGTGCCAGTTCTAGCTTTGTCATCAGGATCGGGAGGATTCGTCATCTACAGCGATGCTTCGGGGAAGGGCTTGGGATGTGTGCTTGAGCAGAACAAGAAGGTCATAGCTTATGCTTCTAGACAGTTGAGGCCCCGTGAGAAGAATTACCCTACACATGACTTGGAGCTTGCAGCAGTCATATTTGCCTTGAAACTGTGGAAGCACTACTTGTATGGAGAGCGGGTAGACATCTTCACGGACCACAAAGCCTGAAGTATGTTTTTACTCAGAAAGAGCTGAATATGAGGTAGCACAGATGGCTGGAATCATAAAAGATTTCGACATCAATATGAAGTACCACCCTGGAAAGACGAATGTGGTAGCAGGTGCTCTTAGTCGATATCCTGTTGCTGTATATCTCATTATGGACCAGCTTCTTTTGGAGTATCTTGAGAGTCTTGGGATTGAGATTATTCTTCCAGGAGTTGGAGGACAGCTGATGCGCATGGAGATACAGTCAGGACTGATAGAGAAGATCAAGGAGACCCAGTTTCTTGATGAGGGACTCCGATGTCTCAGAGGCCAGGTAGAGGCATGATTGCTCGATGACTTCACCAATGCAGAGGATGGATCCCTGAAGCACGAAACCCAGTTGTGTGTGCCCAAGGATTTGTGGGAGGAGGTAATACAGGTGGCCCACCAGTCGCAGTATTCTATTCATCCTGGGTCTACCAAGATGTACAAGGATCTGTGAGAGTATGTTTGGTGGTATGGGATGAAGAGAGAGGTTGCTAGATTTGTTTCCAGATGCCTTATGTGCCAGCAAGTCAAGGCGGAGTGCCAGAGACCTGCATGACTATTCCAGCCCTTACCTAATCCGGAATGGAAGTGGGAGCATATCACCATAGACTTCATCTCTAGATTACCATGTACTCCCAGTGGCAAGGACGCTATTTGGTTTATCGTGGACAGACTGACGAAGTTTTCTTATTTTATTTCGTTCAAGGTTAGGCTGTCGACCGAGAAGCTTGCAGACCTCTACATACGTCAGATCGTAAGGATTCACGGGGTACCAGTGAGCATCGTTTCAGATAGAGACAGCCGCTTCACATCACACTTCTGGAGGAGTCTACAACTGAGCTTGGGATCATAGTTAAAGTTCAGCACAACCTATCATCCACAGACAGACATGAAGTTCGAGAGGACCATTTAGACGTTGGAGGACATGCTGCGGGTTTGCGCACTCGACTTTGGCGGTTTGTGGGAGGATCACTTGCATTTAGTAGAGTTTGCCTATAATAACATTTATCAGGCTAGCATTGATATTACCCCGTTCGAGGTACTGTATGGACGGAGATATCGTACACCGTTATCTTAGAACGACATTGGCGAGAGGGCTTTGTTTGGGCCAGAGATGGTGGTAGACTCAGCTGAGAAGATCAGACTGATCAGGGAGCATCTCAGAGTTGCACAGGATCGACAGAAGCACTGGGCTGACAGCAGCAGACGGCCACTAGAGTTCGCAGTTGGAGATAGAGTGTTCCTGAAGATCTCGCCGACCAGAGGCATCATTCGGTTCGGCAGAGACGGAAAGCTCGGTCCGAGGTACATCGGGCCTTTCGATGTGACGACACGGATTGGCGAGGTAGAATATCGACTAGCGCTTCCAGCTAGCTTGGAAGGAGTTCATGACGTCTTCCACGTGTCCCAGCTTCAACTCTACATTCCAAACCCGAGCCATGTGGTGGACTACTCAGAGGTAGAGGTGGGTCCGAGCTTGACCTACGAGGAGCAGCCAGTGGAGATCCTTGATCGTAGGAAGAAAAACTGCGGAACCAGACTATTCCACTTGCCCGCGTCATGTGGAGACACCACTCTCCGGGAGAGTCCACATGGGAGCTCGTGGACGAGATGCCGGAGCGCTACCCTAGTTTGTTCGTCTGATTGTATTTTTTGAATTTTAAAATTCTAAATTCAATAAGATGGCCATAGTTTGGATATTTTTTGTCTTTCAATTTCGAGGACGAAATTTTTTTCAGTGAGGGAAGATTTGTAACCTCACTTTTCAAAAGTTCATATTATATACAAATTTGCTTTAATGACTAATTAAGTTTTCTTCTTTCTTAAACCTTTTCTAATGGTTTTCTTAAAATCCTTTACTCAATTAAACCCATGGGCTTAACACTAAAGCCCATTCCTTAGCTAGCAGCCAAGTCTTAGGTTTCGGCCTTGTTTTAAAATAATTTTATGGTGATTCTTTAAGAGTATGCAGCATCCAAATTCTCTACTTCTCATCTCAAATTATATTTTTAAATTTGCATTTCTCTCATCCCTGCTCTAACCGAATTGTTAGAGAGAGAGGAGTGAATTCCTGCCCTTTTAGGTTTGCCTATTCCTCACGCTACGAATCGATCTATAAGAGGGGGATCATTGAGCAGCCCTCAATTCCTTGCTCTTCTATCTCAAATTTCATTCATCATCTTCTTAGACTCAAATCTTAATTGATTAGTCATGGTGAGGAAGAGTAGCAGAGCAATGGAGTTCCCATCTACACATGAGCAGTGAGCAGAAGCGCTATCCTCGACAACTACACGAAGGATCCAGAGCTCTTCGTCGTGCCTAGTGAATTCATCGATTTCTTTATTTTTTGTTTTTCGTCGATGAACTCTTGGTAAGCCGGGTCACATCATCTTCTATCTTGTTTTGGTTCACGAATATGGATTTTGTCCTATTGATTTATCTATTGTTGATCAGATCTAGAAATTGTGAACCAGTAATTGATTCAACCAATTTCTTTTCATCAGTAGGATCAATCAAGGTAATCGATCGATCGACTTCCTAATGAATTTATATGTTCGAATCATCACTAGATTATAGATCAGTTTATGATGGATAGTTATGGATCTCATTTTTGTGTCAGCTCTTTGGAATTACTGATTTGGTTGCGTGGACATGTCCATTCATTGAAATTCGTGAGTCAGACACCTAGGTGAGTATCCAGTCCTCGATTCATTGGATCTAGATAAATTGTGAACACAATCAAGGACTAAATTCTTATGTTGGCTTGAATTGTAGTATTCTAATTGTGGCTGCAGTAGGAAACTGGATCGAGTGGTGAGGTGTAGCTCGTGCCACTTCACAGAGATTTAGAGCCTTTGATCTAATTTCTCATGTAAAATGTTTGATTCCATTGTATACAGGTCATAATAGTTTTACGTAGCAGTAGAGATTAGATAAACTTAGTTCGAATCCACAGAACAGTTCCTGGAACTATATGTGTTAATTTCCTTGAGTTGATTAGCCTTGTGTATTATTGTAAGCTATGTTAGCACAAACCATATGTGATTTGTGGTTGGACCACAGTTAAGGAACCCAGTATCTAGGCTGAGTATCTTGCTTTAGGAGAGTGATTTAAAGATCATGTTGTGTGGTGATCACCTATCAATTATTATGTTAGGATTTAACAGTGGATTGGTAAGTTGATTCAGGATTATCTAGTAATGGCAGTTGCTCTAAATTCGTATTGAGTTGTGGATCTTCAATTTATTTATTTAAGCCTTGACTGAACCAATTCCTGCTGGAATGTTGGTTCAACAGTTGTATTGCTGATTCCTACCTTCTAGTTGAAATTGATTCAGAGCTAGAAATATTAGGAAGTCAGTCCTGACATTAGGGAATAACTGGACTTTCTAAGGACTGGGTTAAAATGTTAAGAAGTGTAAACCTGAGAACATGGTCCAGGTATCGATTGAAATCAACTGCCAGTTGCTTCCATAGGTGTCCCTACAATTAGGTGTGGGTGGATTCATCCTTCTGAAATTGTTGGACTGTTCCTGTTACCAGGAATGGGCAAACAGGGTAGTCCTCACTGAGAAATCAGTCCTGAAGTTAGGCTTTAGTAAGTTTTCTAAAGTTTAATTAAATTCATATGGACATAGGAATCATGTTTCACATTTGGCTATCATTGCAGAGTAGGTCAAATTGCAGTAAGTAATGTTCTTTGGAATTTATGAAGTTTTTGAATGTTTCTTCACTCTTAACATGGGAACTGTCAAGTAGTATCAGTGCTTGGGAATAACTGGAATTTGTGTCCTGCTTGGACTGAACCTTATTTTAAATAACCCTTATTAAGAGACTGATTGCAGTGTCCTAGTTAGCACTGGACTGTGAATGAAATGGATTACCAATCTCACGTGTATGACTGAACCCCGATAACAGTTTTATGAAATGAACATTGTTCAACCATCTAAGATAGGACTAGTAGTTAAACCTGATATGTGATTTTGTGTCTTTACAAATGAACATATGATATGTAACCTGAGAATTAAATAGTGATTAGCCGTAGCTGATTTTGTAGACTTAACTGTTCTCAGGGTTGGTTGGAGAATGGTCTCTTTTTAGTATCCTGGAAATCAGGTGCTATGTACCTGGAATATGAACTGAGGGACTTATTTTGCTATGAATATCATGCATTAGACTGGTTGTACCTGTCCTACTAAGGACTGGTTTTCATTAGGACTGATAACTGAGTTACATATAGGACTGGTAATTGGTTTACAGTAGAATATGACTGAATGTACATATCAATCTTATGTGTTCACTGAACCATTGTTCAGAAAACCTGTCAGTACAAATCAGTGAAGGGTTACATTGTTTCAGTCCTATACAAGGGCTATTGCTGAGACCTGAGAACTAGGCAAGTGGCTGATTTACTTGTTAAAACTAGGCTCCAATAGTTTGCATATAGGTTTGTGTATAGACTGGTATTCACTGAGATAGGAATGTACCTAGGACTGAGGGTTGGCTTAACAAGCAATAGCTCATATGCTTCCTGATGTGGGAATTTGAGAACTTATGTTTGAACATGAGAATTCTGTGAGAGTATCCTAGTGGGTTGATTTGATAACTATTGGCACAAAACTAATTTAACTATGTAACAGTTAAGAGAAATAGGTTGGACTGATAGTGTGGGTTGAATAACAGGTTTACAAATGATATATGAGAGTATCTCAAGTTAGGATAGACTGAGTGCAACCTAAATGGAAGTCCAGTTCAGATAAGGACTAAACATGTCCTGATACATGACTGAAATAAGCCACATATTGAGTGGACATTGCACTGATAGCTGAATGCCTATAAAGCTGGTATTTAGGTTTATATTGGGACTAATACATGAATACATATAGGACTGATACATGATGGTATTTAAATGGATATTGGACTGAAGGGAGAATGATTTATTAGTTGGAAATCTGAGAATTAGGATGGTAGTTAGAATTGTCATAAAACTAGTATAGGATTTTATGATGTCCTACATTGGACTTGTGCCTGTTCCCTTAAATTGGATGTGGGTGGTTTTCATCACCACAGTTAAGAGACCAGGGTATCCATGGGTGTTGGCCTTTTTAGGGGTCATGACATATATGTTTAGTAATATATATATTATAGGAAATATTGATAGATGCTTCATAAGGTAAGGATATTATTTTTCTATAAATGATAAGTTATAGGCTATGTATATAAAGATAAGTTTAAATGATTAAACCAAGTTTTGTTGTAGTAACTTTGTAGACTAGAAATTCCTTTCTATAATTGCCAACTTATCAATTGTAATTCATAACAGGAGGATTTCCAGCTTTACTACCCTTTCTCGATCACCCGGAGCAAGGCAAGTATACTCCTCGGACTTGTTCATTTCTCATGTCTTGTACATTCATCCATGTATGTCCTTATTGACACGATATATCACGGTATTGTCTGGTTTCATGTTTCATGGATTACTTGTGTCTGGGAGGGGAAATACTATAGATATGTGATCAAACCCTATTACTATTAATGTGAATAGCTTAGGCCCTGCATCGTGCACGCGGGACCAAAGCCTTACCATTTCATGTTAATTGCATCTACCCAAGTTGATCACACAATCTAGAAGTATTTCAATATTGCACATGTCAGGATTCAGGTTGTATTTCAGGATTCATGGTTGTATTTCATGTTCAGGTTGTATTTTATGTTCAGGTTATACTTCATGTTCAGGTTGTATTTCATATTCAGGACTCATACCATGTTCCCTGTTTTACTTTCATTATTTTCTATTCAGTTTCATGTCTTGTTCTCATTTCCTGTACTTTATATATATTTCCTATTTCTTGATTCATACCATGATGTTCATGTCCATTTCATTGGATAAACTTAGCTCCGCTCATGACTAGTTGCAGGTGATTTGGAGGCTCTGTGCGATACGTTTTATGGCGGGAAGCCATTAGATGCAGGAGAGCTAGCTAGAGTTTCTCTTGACTTAGAGGCTGCAGAAGCCTAGAGATTACCTTAGTATTTCTATATTATTTTTCTTGTATTGAGACTAGTAGACTTACTTTCACTTGCTGGAATGTAATAAATTCTGAGACATGTATTTGGATTTGGGATTCGTTATAGATGTTGTGTTCACATTTACTCTTATATATCTGGTTAGTTTTCCTTAGTATTGTACAACTTACTTCGTCGTGTCTATCAACGAAGGCTGGACGTGTCCGACTCGTATCCGGTTATTTGGGAGCGGGTCGTGACAGTTATACTCTCCGAATGGAGGAATAATATAAAGTGTAACTCATTCACAGCTAAGGTAGAAAGTACAATAAGATAGATACAATATCAACATAATCCATAGATAAAATATGATATAAGAGAGGTTGTACATGATAGACATGTGAACGACTTGATAATAAACATGAGAGGTTATACATGGCTACACTACTTTGGAAATGTTTACATGACTATTTCTACTCCCCATCCCCAATCAATACACAAGGATCCGTTCAAGTTATGTTATTGTACATGATTTCACAGAGCTCTGATACCAATTGAAGAACAGATGGCAACTCTAGAGGGGGGTGAATAGAGTTTATAGAGATAATATCCAATTAAAAATTCAACTCTATCACAAACAAAACTAATCAAAGTAAATGCAGAATTTAAAGTGAGAAGAAATAGAGCATACGCAAACACAGCCGATTTTAACCTGGTTTCCCTCGTGGAGGACTAGTCCAGGCCTGAGAACTCTAGCTCAGGATTAAATCCACTATTTGTGTAATAGTAGTTTACAACCCGTGCCTTTTCTTCAGAAGATCACGTCAACTTCTTACAAATGATCGCAGTGGCGATTGCTTGGAATTTTCCAAGCGACTTCTTCAACTCTTGCACAAGACTCCTAACTGAGAGATGCTGAGCACTCGAGACTTAGGATGCTTGTGGCTAGTAGATGGGAAGGGTATGGCTTATTTGAGCTTCAAGAGAGAAGAGAAGAGAAGATTGGATGGGATGAAATGAGAGAATTCTTGGCCTTTTTATAGGGTTTTTGTAGGCAGAATTCGGCCAGAATTCGGGTAGAAATTTCAAATATTTGGCCGTTGGACAACTTGCAACCAGCTAACCCTAAAATTTAGGTGCTGATTTTTAGGGGACAGAGTTCGGCCCGAACTCTGTGTGGAGGCAGAGTTCGGCCCGAACTCTGTCTCCAGAGCACAGAATGGTTCTAAGGGACCTGTGGGCTTATTTCTGGAAGGTGGAGTTTATGGATTTTTGGGTAGGCTTTTGGTCAAGTCTCAAGAGCTCAGCATGACACAGTTTACAACATTCTAGACTCAATAAAAGTATAAAATACAGACTCATATATAACTGAATTTCAAAGACTGGGCTGTCGTCTGACTTGAGCTTGATGTGGACGTCGTGTGTCGTATTGAATTATTACAAGTATTATTTAGTCAATGTTATTGATATTTGGTTGACTGTGACTTTGTGTCAACAATCTCCCCCATATTGATAATTGACAAAATAATAATTGTATATTCAATATTCATACCTGGACACAGTCAAAGCATAGCTCCCCCATAACTGGTGCCGAGCTAGATAGGATAGCTCCTCCGTAAATAATGCGTTGAACCTGTTGGCCTGATAAGGAACATCTCCCAAAAAGCACCAAAAGCACATATATAGATAATATATATATATATATCTCCCACTTTTGGCATTTAGCAATATAAGCAAGTAATAATGGGCAAACACACCAAAAGAGAAGAAAATGCATATTAGCGAACATAACGAGCAGAGAGTAATAGAACTATGATAATCATAAGATTCATCACTCACAACTAAAGCATAAAGAGTTTAAGATAAACCAAGTACATAAATCCAACTAAACAACTGAAAAACTGGAAAGCATAAAACATAAACTATGATCAGCAGCAGCATCATCTGGAAGAAGATATCTCCATCATGGAGCACGAGAAGGCCCAGCGGTGTCGGAAGGATCAGTGAAGGAACGGCTGGGGTCCATAATAGCAGCATCCGGATCCAGGTAGCGCATGACCCAAGGATCGTCAATGCGATATCCCTCGCGACCGGGATCCCGCTCCATGGGAATGGGCATGAAAGGATGACGAGACATGGAATACCGAATATCGTGCAGCGAGTTGCTGAGGGCACTCATCTGCAGGGTAGTACGGTAGTCCATCTGAGTCCAGCGATCGTCCTCTAAGGTAAAGCGATCTCGGAGCATGGTCTGGATGGAGTCAAGGGTAGCAGGAGGAGGTGGCACATCATGTCCAAGTGGAGGGGCGTCGGGCTCCTCATCATCGGAATGCTCAGAAGTGGCAGGAGAGGCTACGACTGCCTGAAGTCGTCGTGCCTTAGATAGGAAGGCAGGAGCAGGCAAGAAAGGACAATCATCAAGAGGTACATGAAATGCACGAAAGACCATAGGAAGATATAAGGCATAAACCAAGGCTCGTGGTTTCTTCCTACAGTTAATCATCCAGTCCATCATGGTACGTAGAAGATTAAAAGAAACACAAAAGTGAAGATGATAAAGAGCAGATATTTCAAAATAGGTAATTTCATCGGTAGAACCCGCTTTAGGTAGAATGGTGTTGAAAACAATCCGATAAAGTTCATAGAAATAAGGATTTAGATATTTAGCCATAAGCTTGCGAGGACGTGTGTTCGGAGTACACAAGTCATCCTTGAAGCTTTCAAGGGAAGTCCCGTCGGGAAATCGGAACGACCGAGCTTCAACAAGCTTTTCCCAAGTGTTGGGCTCTTGAAGTTCAAGATATTCGGCTAAGTCAAAATCATCAAATGAGATATCAATTCCCGCAACACGTGAATAGATGTGAGTATCATCATGAGTCAAGTTGCAGTAAAACATTTATATGGCACTATGATATATGACCGAATTAGAAGTAACAAGTTCATCAAGAAAGAGGTCATTAAAGAGTGCATCATATTGAGAGAAAATTATGAAGTTTATGGGGTGTCCCGCAAACACCGGACGTGTCCAAAAATCACTAAACCATTCATTGGATGCGTCTAGTGATATAAAAAGTCGCTCGTCGTAGGTGTTTGGATCACGTGGACGTGAAGGGTTGAACAATGGATGAGGTGGTTGTTGTTGTTCAACGGGTTGCTCAACGAAAGGAGGAGGATTCGACGAGGACGCTCCCTCGGTCCGAATTCTCTTCCCACGATTGAACAAGCGAGGAGCCATAGCACAAAGTAGAGAAAATTGAAATAGAGATGAAGAGTAAGTTATACCTCAAATAAATGATGAATAGTGAAAGAGAATTGGAAAATAGCCCTTCTCCTTGAGTTTGGGAAAGAATGGAGCACAATAGAGAAGAAATTAGGGTTAGGGTTTTAAGAAAATAGTGGAGGAGAAGAAGAAAAGGTGGTAAGAAAGAAGGGGGTGGAAGAGAAACCGAATATAAGGGAAGGGTTTCTCTTGGTCGGAGTGAATCAGGACCATTGGATCAAGTTTTGATCAACGGTTGGAACCTGTCCCCGATTCTGGAACAGGGAGGCCGAACTCGGCCCGAACTCTGGTAAGGGCAGAGTTCGGCCCGAATTCTAGGTCCTTTTCCTAGAACGGAAATCAGGCTGAAAGGATGAAATATTGGTTAAGTATGGGAAACCAATATAAGTTATAAAGATAAATGATTAAGAGAATCAATAAACCAGATAGTAGAAGTAGAAAGATAGCAATATAAAATTAAAAAATAGCATGTCAGCAGGTGATAAATCAAAATGTACCGTATAATGAACAAGGAGTTATATCATAATTCAATATTTTGAATTTGCCATGAGTTAGCTGCAGGGGCCGGATCCCAGCTAGCGGTAGTCCTGAGGACTAGTGCACCGTGTCGCTTAGGCTTTTACGCCTTGTTGTCAGAAGGGCCCTTTCGGCTTGTACTCATAGTAAGTTCATCATAAGAGAATCACAATATAATCGATATTTATGCAGGTGTATTTTAATTTATGATGGCTTCATCTAAAATTCCAAGTTCACGACAAAGAAAATTGAAGCGCTCTTCGGATAATGGCTTTGTGAAGAAATCAGCTAACTGATGATCAGTGTCAATAAATTCTAAGTTAATCGTGCCATTTTACTGAAGATCACGCAAAAAGTGGTGTCGAATTTCAATGTGCTTTGTGTGTGAGTGACAAATAGGGTTCTTAGTCAAGTTTATAGCACTAGTGTTGTCACAAAAGATAGGAATATGCATGAAAGATAAATTATAGTCTCCAAGGGTTTGCTTCATCCACAGAATTTGTGCACAACAACGCCCAGCTGCTATGTATTCAGCTTCTGTTGTGGATAGTGCGACAGAATTCTGCTTTTTGCTAAACCAAGTGACTAAAGCCTTTCCTAATAAATGACACGTACTGCTCGTACTTTTACGGTCGACCTTGCATCCAGCAAAATCAGTATCAGAGTAACCAATAAAGTCAAATGATGTTGACTTGGGATACCATAGGCCCACTATAACAGTACCCTTAAGGTATCTAAAGATACGCTTAACTGCGGTCATGTGTGATTCTTTAGGATTTGCTTGATATCTAGCACACAGGCAAACGCTAAACATTATATCAGGGCGACTAGCAGTAAGATAGAGTAGACTGCCTATCATACCTCGATACTTACGTTGATCTACGGGTTTGCCGCTGTCATCTGGTTCAAGCTTGGTTGAAGTAGCCATAGGAGTGCTGATTGGTTTGACGTTATCAAGGTTGAATTTCTTCAGCATGTCCTTTGTATACTTCGACTGACAGATGAAGGTTCCATTTGACATTTGTTTGACTTGTAGCCCAAGAAAGTAGTTGAGCTCTCCCATCATGCTCATCTCAAACTCGATCTGTATACACTTGGCAAAATCTTGACAAAGGGTTTCATCAGTAGAACCAAAAATAATATCATCTACATATATTTGAACTAAAAGAATAGTGTCCTTCAAGGACTTTATGAAAAGTGTAGTGTCAATTTTCCCTTTTGAAAAACCTTTCTCAAGTAAGAAGTTGCTAAGCCGTTCATACCAAGCTCTGGGGGCTTGTTTGAGGCCGTATAGCGCTTTCTTTAACTTGAACACGTGGTCGGGAAATTTGTGATTTTCAAAGCCAGGGGGTTGTTTTACATAAACTTCCTCCTTAATAAAACCATTCAAGAAAGCACTTTTAACATCCATTTGAAATAATTTGAAATTTTGAAAATTTGCAAATGCACAAAGCATCTGAATGGATTCTAATCTAGTAACATGAGCATATGTCTCATCGTAGTCGATACCTTCCTCTTGGTTGTATCCTTGGGCTACTAGACGAGCTTTGTTGCGTGTGACTGAACCATCTTCATTCACTTTGTTTCTAAAAACCTATTTAGTACCAATAATCGAGTGATTAGCCGGTCTAGGAACGAGTTCCCATACTTGGCTCCTCTCGAATTGGTTGAGTTCCTCTTGCATAGCAGAAATCCAAAATTCATCATTGAAAGCTTATGAAATGTTTTTAGGCTCAATTTGTGAAATAAAGGCAGTGCTAGCAATAGAGTCTCTTAATGATGATCTATTTGTTACTCCTCGTGAAATCTCACCGATTACCAAATTTTCTGGATGAGAAGGCTTGAAAGAGAATTTCCTAGGCAAGCTTTCCAGAGAATTTGTTTCGGTTGTGGTGTTCATTGGAGTAGACGTTGATGGCTCAACATCATCATCAAGAGTAGCTGCTGCACTGTTATCTTCATCAAAAGTCACATTTATAGACTCTTCCATAATTCAAGAGCGTTTGTTAAAAACTCTATATCCCTTACTCTTGGCAGCATAGCCAAGGAAAATACCATCGTCAGCTTTGGCATCAAATTTGCCTAAGTTGTCTTTGCTGTTAAGGATAAAACATCTACAGCCAAAAACTCTAAAATAAGAAACATTTGGGGTTCTCCCAAACCAAAGCTCATAGGGTGTCTTTTTTGTAATAGGACGAATAAGTACCCTATTTAAAATGTGGCATGCTGTACTGACAGCTTCAGCCCAAAAGTATTTCGGAAGTGAAAACTTGTTCAACATGACTCTAGCCATATCGCCAAGAGTCCTATTCTTCCGCTCCACAACACAATTTTGTTGGGGAGTTCTAGGACAAGAAAACTCATGATCAAAACCATTGGAATCACAAAACTTTTCAAAATCAGAATTTTCGAATTCGCCTCCATGATCACTTCGAATTCGAGTGATCATGTAGCCTTTTTCGTTCTGAACTTTCTTGACAAAAATCTTAAAAACTGAAATAGCATCACTTTTATAAGTAAGAAAGAAAACCTAAGTAAATCTTGAAAAATCATCAACAATAACAAATGCATAGAGTTTTCCACCAAGACTGGCTACTCTACTAGGACCAAATAAATCCTTATGAAGTAGTTGCAGGGGTCTAGTAGTGCTTACAGAGTTTATGGAATGGAAAGATGATTTGGTTACCTTATTCAACTCACATTCGGCACACACGGTGTCCTTTTTGAATGTGATGTCGGGCAAGCCTCTAACTAGCTTCTTGGTTAATAGCCTGGATATAGTATCCATATTGGCATGACCAAGTCGCTGGTGCCATAGTAACCGTTCATCTTTATGAGTATATAGGCATCTACCTGCATGGTTAGTATCTATAGACAAATAGAAAATATAAATATTGTCCTATCTTACCCCTTCAAAAGCAATGTCTCCTGTTGACCTATCATATATAAGACATTTGTTTTGTCCAAAGTTAATGTCATAACCATGGTCAGCAAGATGACTGATGCTGAGCAAGTTATGCTTTAACTCGGTCACTAGGCAGACATCCTTTATTACGGGAGAGGGAGGATAGCCAATAATAACATTACCTATAATATACCCTTTTAGGTTATTTCTGAAGGATACATATCCTTCTCTCTTCATCGATAGTGATGCAAAAAGATGTGCGTCTCCCGTCATATGCCGCGAGCATCCACTATCGAGAATCCACTTACTCTTAGTTAAGGAGGGAAGGTCCACCTACATCAAGAGCAGATGTGACCTTTGGTACCCAAGTTCTTGAGGGTCCTGAAGAGTTAGCTTTTGAAAACCATGCATATATCTTTTTATCTACTAATCTTCTGATTCTACATCGTGGTGATATGTATCCATGTAGACCACAATAAGTACATGTAGCATTTCTATTCATATTTGGAGCATGCTGATGATGTCTATAAGAATATTGATGATATGTAGATTCAGCATGGTGATGATGATTATGTGGAGAGGCATGGTGATATTGTTGATATGGCATGGCATGATGATGTTGTCTATATGGCATGGCATGATGAGATTGTCTATATGGCATGGCATAATGAGATTGTCTATATGTGGAGTGATGTTGATTGTGTCTTTGTGTAACATGATGATGACTGTGTGTAGCATGATGTTTATGTGACATATGATGATTATTTCTACTTGCATGAGGTTTGTGAAAGTGTGTGTATATGTAAGCATGATTGTGAGCAGCATGAGTATGACGTGGTTGACTAGTATGAGTAGTGTCATGCTTTGTGTGAGTCTCATGTGATTGGGTTTGAGGTTGGGCAACCTGTTTTCCCAATTTAGTCTCTAGTTTCTTAGAGACAGCTTGCAATTCAGTAATCTTAGCATTCAAACCATGCAACTTAGTAATAGTAATCTTGTGTCTATTCTTTTCTTCTACAAGCTCCGGGTTGAGTGTTGTGATTTCTTGTGTTTGTTGCTCAATACGTGCCTCGGTATCATGTAAGCTTATTTTAAGCTTAGATACCTCATCAGTGACATCCTGTGGGTGCAGTGTCTCTAATATTATCAAGTAAAAGAGAAAGTCTTTGTATTTCAACTTCATGACTTTTGATTTTGTCCATGGCTTATTTGTATTTACCAATGACCTTTTTATGGTCACTAAGTAAATCAGTGAAAGCATCGCCAAGTTCATCAAAAGTGAAGTCGTCAAGAGTTTCGTTAGATACCTTGTCGGATATTGCCATTAGGCAAACATTAGCCGTATCTTGAGGAGAGTGCTTTTCTTCCTCGGAGTCACTAGCATCGCTTTCATGCCAAATGCTTGTATTGGCATATTTCTTTGAAGAGGTCTTCTTGTATGGCTTCTCATAGCGGTTGCTTTTCTTTGAGAATGGACAGTCTTTTCGGACATGTCCCGTCTTCTTGCAACCGTAGCAAGTAGGCTCTTCTTCTTCATCTTCTTGTGGTTCCTTCTTTCTTCGGTTGAAGCGAAGGAATTTCTTGAAGTTGCGAACCATGAGGGCTTGATCATCATCTTCTGAGTTGTCGTCATCCATCTCTTCGGGTTCAGCCCTCCGTCGGTGAGCTTTGAGTGCGATCTCCTTAGCCTTAGGAGCAGGCTCTTCGAAGTCCTTGAGGTCAAGCTCATGAGTCATTAGCTTTCCCATCAAGGTCTCCATGGACATGGTTGTGAGATCGTTTCCTTCTATGATGGCTGTCACCTTAGGGTCCAAAATTTTTGGTAGCCCCCTAAGTAGCTTGCGAATCCTCTCGTGATTTGAATATTGCTTCCCAAGCGAGGACAGAGGGTTGATGATGTCGAGGAATCTTGTGAACATTTGCGTAATTGTCTCGTTTGGCTTCATCTTGAAAGCCTCGTATTCTTGAGTAAGACGGCTTATTTTTGATTCCTTGACTTGGGTGGTTCCTTCATGCGTCACTTCTAGAAGCTTCCATACTTCGTGGGATGTGGTGCATGTAGATACCCTGTTGAACTCATTTCTATCTATAGCACAGAATAAAGCATTAATAGCTCTCGCGTCTAGACTTGCCTGTTTCTTCTCCTCGTCAGAATATTTGTCATGTGATTTCTCAACGAGATCACCATTGATAACTATCCTGGCGGGCTTTTTGTAACCGTCAGTGACGATAGTCCACAGGTCAAAGTCTAGAGACTTGAGATAAAAACTCATCCTTGTTTTCTAATACGTGTAGTTTGTTCCATCAAATAGGGGAGGCCTATGAGTGGACTGTCCTTCACCGTGATTGGAAATCAAGGATTGTGTGGTTGCCAGGGATCAGCTCTAGGATGTAAATCCTTGTAAAGTGAACAGAGCTCTGATACCAATTGAAGAACAGATGGCAACTCTAGAGGGGGTGAATAGAGTTTATAGAGATAATATCCAATTAAAAATTCAACTTTATCATAAACTAAAACTAATCAGAGTAAATGCGGAATTTAAAGTGAGAAGAAAGAGAGCATACGCAAACACAGCCGATTTTAACCTGGTTTCCCTCGTGGAGGACTAGTCCAGGCCTGAGAACTCTAGCTCAGGATTAAATCCACTATTTGTGAAATAGTAGTTTACAACCCGTGCCTTTTCTTCAGAAGAGCACGTCAACTTCTTACAAAGGATCGCAGTGGCAATTGCTTGGAATTTTCCAAGCGACTTCTTCAACTCTTGCACAAGACTCCTAACTGAGAGATGCTGAGCACTCGAGACTTAGGATGCTTGTGGCTAGTAGATGGGAAGGGTATGGCTTATTTGAGCTTCAAGAGAGAAGAGAAGAGAAGATTGGATGGGATGAAATGAGAGAATTCTTGGCCTTTTTATAGGGTTTTTGTAGGCAGAATTCGGCCAGAATTCGGGTAGAAATTTCAAATATTTGGCCGTTGGACAACTTGCAACCAGCTAACCCTAAAATTTAGGTGCCTGATTTTTAGGGGACAGAGTTCGGCCCGAACTCTGTGTGGAGGCAGAGCTCGGCCCGAACTCTGTCTCCAGAGCACAGAATGGTTCTAAGGGACCTGTGGGCTTATTTCTGGATAGTGGAGTTTGTGGATTTTTGGGTAGGCTTTTGGTCAAGTCTCAAGAGCTCAGCATGACACAGTTTACAACAGTCTAGACTCAATAAATGTATAAAATACAGACTCATATATAACTGAATTTCAAAGACTGGGCTGTCATCTGACTTGAGCTTGATGTGGACGTCGTGTGTCGTATTGAATTATTACAAGTATTATTTAGTCAATGTTATCGATATTTGGTTGACTGTGACTTTGTGTCAACACTGTGTACATGAGAGTACATGAATCACGAGAGTGCACATGAATATTGAAAGCACATGAATACATGATGAAAGTGAAATGTACATGACATGATGTATCCGATGCTCCCGAGGGGGATAACATCGTATGAAAAGATCCATATAGTACTAATTCATGTTTCCATTGTGACATCATCAAGTAAAGTAATCTAGAGCAAGAATATAGTCCTAGCAAGTATAAAACGGTCAGAGAATGTACTCGCCTGATATCTTGAGTATCTGAATGAATATACTGTCTGAGGAGTGGTATCTGGCTCCTATTTAGAACAGCACAAGTCACAACATATCCAAAATGGTAAAATAGAGTACTACAATGCATTCTACACGATGTTTGGGTCAATCTAGGCTAAAGTCAACCTTTGGTCAACTCTAGTCAACTACACTAGTCAAACTAGGTCAATTCTAACCAGACAAGTCTCACTAAGCCTAACCATGTCTACCTAGGATTCACACACCATCACAATCCTATACAACTATCAACACACAAAACTCATGAGTATACATTCCCATATACACAAATGAATACATATAGGAAACAATATAGGCTATATGCCTATGTACCAATCTACATTGGCATACACTCATATTTATTTACCACATTTATATACACTAAAATCATATATTCAATATGCATATATATTACATATTTATCTAGCAAGGTTAAGGACATTAATATATATAAATACATATATATAGAGAGAGATATAGTGTGACAGATACATATAAATGTGTGTGTGTCATGTGTGTGTATATAATAATGTGTGTGTGTGTGTATATAGGTTCCTCTGTGTGTGGCAGTAAGGGGGTGTTCTCAGTCCCTGTGTACATGTGTGTGTGTTTTCAGTTTAGTGTAAGGGTGAGTGAGTGATATCAAAGTGCGAGTGTGCATGTGGTTTCCAATTTGTGTGTGTGTGTGTGACATTACATAGGTGTCCCATGTTTGTGTGTGTGTACATATTCTTAGCTCATTGTGTACATGTATATGAGTGTGTGTATAGGTATCAGGAATCAGTGTGTACATTAGAATTAGTGAGTAGTAGGTAGTATAGGTTCTCAGGTTTGTACATATGTGTGTGTATAATATGTTTTCAGTTCAGTATGCACATGTATTCTCAGTTTTTGAATTCAGTTTAGTGTACACAAAACAGTTTACAAGTTGACAGTCCAATGAAATTCGAAAACCCATAAATCCCTATGCCAACATGAACCCTAACATGTATATTAAACTCAGATATGATACATGTGAAATAACATGATAATTAATCATTTGAAATCAGTTTAAACACAAGTTTAATTCTCAAAAATTCGAATATCAGCACCTTGTATCAGGAATTGGGGAAAATCACCAAGCAAATTCAAAAATAATTAATAATCAGTTCTAAGGGTTGGTAAATCATGTGTCACATGTGAATGTGTCATGCAAGTGTTTTGGTGTCCAAAAACTGGACACAAACGTGTCCAAGACCATTCCAAACACGAGCCAGACTAAACAGTACACAGTCTCGTGTACGTGTTCATTTCGTTCGTGGATACGACATATGACACATGTGTCCACTGTGGTCGCGTCCACGTGTAGCCCAACACTAGGGCTACACAGTGCACACACCACGAAGTGTCCATATGGTGTCCAGTGCGGACACGAGATGCGTGTCAGTGAGAAAATTACGATAGTGCGCACGCACTGTGAGTCCAGTACGGGTCAGATTTCTCTTCGTGTGGTGAACCAAGTGTTCCCAAACTTAGGGAGGTTGATGTCAGTAAATGCCCCGACATCCTCCCCAAATTTTCTCGTATCCACGTGTCCTGAGTAGAGAGTACTCAAAGTCCAGCAGCAGGACACTGTCTGCGCATGTACAGTGAGCATGTTCGTGTCCTGTTTGGACACGAACATGGCTCAAAACTGACTCAGTCCAATGGGAAATCAATACATATATATAAATCAACATTTCTATTTAATTACTTTTCAAAAATAGCAAAATAAATTCTATTGAGGTATTCTATCAAACACCTAGAACTAGATTATGATACGTGTCCGATACGGACACGAAATCAATACAAAATTTCACAAATCACATATCACAGCTAGGGGACACCTAGATCTAGGCTATTATGCAAAGAAATCAGAATAAAAACATAGTTTAGAGTAGTTACCTATAGTGTATCAATGACAAGGAAAAAGCCCCAAATAGAATAATTCTCCTTGCAAGCCAATAGCTCCAAATTGTACTAGAACTGAGATTTCTCTCTATGAACAGAAAATAGAGTGGGATTAGGCTCTAATGCAAGAAACTAAGTCAAAAAGGAATTAAAATGGAATAGTTATGGATTGGGGAAGAATGACCAATACCTTTCTTTTCTAAAAGTTGATTTGATACAAAAGAGGCAAAAAGAATAGGAAGAGAGATTATATAGTAGGGGGATCCCTATGTGGTCGGCCAATAAAGGAGGAATTAGGGTTAGGGTTATGACTAGTGGGCTTGGGCCAAGTTTCAATGGTAAAGGAAATCACTCCTTAAGTCTACAGTCCATGAACCTAATCATTTATTCTCCTATATGAAACTTGATTCTAAATGACTTAACCTGGGTTGACTTAAGTTAGACTAGGGTCCCGCCATGCTATTCAAGTCACCACAGCTAGAGTCAACATCTAGGTTAGTCTCCAAAGTCTCAACTAACAAAGGTCAAAAATAACAATCATCACTCTAATAATTCAAAATAAATTCAAAATTTTTAAAATGACCAAAATACCCTCAAGTTAAAATGTGCTAGTGATACTAAATCACTTAGTCACTTACAGTTCTTACTTACCATATAGATATTTCCAGTTTATAAATATCTCTCTTATCTTTCATGTACATCTCTTACAATACTTCATGTATATTACTCTATTACTTCTTTTACATTTTCTACCATGATATGAACTGTTTGAGAGATATGTGCTCGTTACTGTCCTGAATGGACCTGTTGAAAATATTACAGACGTTACTGAGGGTTTCTGTACCACCTGCTATGGAGCACACCTAGATGATACTTGTGAGTTAGACCTTCAAGAGGATCCAGCTGTAGTTGTGGACACCAGCCCTATTGCCTATGCTAGATTGCTAGGCTACTTATTTTATTTCATTATGTTATTTGTGTTTGACTTCTGAGTTGTATTATTCTGGATGTTGAGATGTTAGTGTTGTTTAGACACTTGAACTTATTTTCTTCTATTTGTATCTCTTTTTGGATTTCATATCTATCTTATCGTGCCTTTTATCTACCTCTAGTTTATGTGATTGAGTTGTATCCTTCTGAGATTATCCTCCGTTTGGAGAGTACATTATATTTGTGTTAGATGTGATTGTGACCTAGAACAGCGTTCCACCGCCGATACTGTGGCATAGGCTAGACGTACCCACTTCTCGTGCCCCTACACTTGATGCGGGTCGTGACACATTTTTAGTGGTGGCCCATGCAGGTCGAGATTTGCATTAGTGCAAAGTCGTAGTAGTACGACGATTTGTTGTACTACTGCGCACCTGTGATAAGAGATAAGGAATATGTATTATAATGAGAGGATACTCAATCACAGTTAGAATTCCTTGAGAGATTTCTGGGATGACCCTTGAGAATCTTGTTATAAACTATCTCAAAATTCGATTCCAACAGTTTCTGTTTACTTTCCTTGTTCGTTGATGAATTTGATTCTTAATGTTCATTGTTAATTTAATTTTCTACCAAGATAAATCGTATGGGCTAGGTCGTCTCAGTTATGGAATCTAGAGTCTTCTATAGTCATATTAGCTGGCATGGCGAGGACATATAGTCTGATTTTGGATGTATTTCTCTGGTGTAGAAATTTAAGTTTTTTGTAGCCAAGCTAGCGGTAATGCAAAAATTAAAAATACCATTATTCTAGTGGTATGTACCTTAGTTGCAGACTCTATGGTTTATCGTAGCCTTGTTTACTAGTATGACGAGGATTCTGAGTATCATAATTTTGGACAGACGCATATGATTATCGGATTGTATCATGAGAAGGTTCTTAAACATATCATCTCTACCTTTCGTTTGTCTTTTAAAAAAAAATGTTGTTTTTCCATCCTTGATTAACTTAGGGGTAGGGATAGTTTTAGTTATTTAGTCTAGTTATTTGTAGAACTTATTTTAGATATAATTCCTTTATATTACAATGAATTGATGACTTGTGATAGGCCTTTATCTTAGAGATGATAGTATAACCCTGGCATTAGAATAGTAACCCTTGTAGCTAAATATTTGTTGATTATAATTACCAGTTTTCACATATGATGTTAGTCTGCTCAGGAGGTAGTAACCCCTCCGGCTGATCAGAAGGATAGTGGGATATATATATTGATGGTTAGAACAGTAATACTCCGTAGGTATACTTTAGAAACAACAAAGGTATTCGAGGTCGGTTTGTTTTTGGTGAACTTGAATAATTTTAGATTATTTCTCAAGATATTTCACTTAAGGTTGTGATACTAAATTTAGGAATTTAGAAATGGAGAAGAGAATTTAACTGTAATACGATGATACAAAATTGAATAAGATGTTGGTAAGAGGATGACTAGGAACAGAGTGAACACAAGGATTATGAGTTATAGGAACATTTAAAGATTTGGTGGATATTTTAAAATTTAAGAATGATGATATTGAAGGTGTATGTGAAAGAAATACGAAGGTTGATTTTATAATGGAGAATAAGTTCATGCAAGACATAGTAGTAATAGCTTCGAAAGATTTTGAGGACAGTGATTTGATCAAGTTTGAGGATTTTATAAGCTTTGATTTAGAGATTTTGGATCCAAGTTAGGACAAGGTGTAGGAATTTAAATTTTACGATGATTAAGTTGATAGGGGATAATAAGATCAAATAGAAAGAAGAAGAGTTTTAACAAGAGCATGATTAATGAGGAATGCCTTGGTAATTTAGGTCCCGCCTCCAGGAGGGAGTTCCAGCCACCAGACCTCCAGGAGGGTGTTCCAGCCCCTCCCCTATATAAACATCATGATAGCCCTCTTTACCTCTTTTCATTATACCTTTCAAACCCTAATTGAGTTCTTCCCCAAATTCACCCCCTTTATCCAAATCATCTCCAAATTGAACCAAAATAGTTGCAAATCACTCCTCACTATAGAAGAGGTCTCTATTGGCTAACTAGCAAGGATTATGAGTAATTTGACCATTGAAGCTTGATGGAGATCTAGATCTAGAAGGTTTCATTGAGATTCCAACTCTCAATAGGTAATGGCCTCTAAACCCATTAATATTCTAATTTCTCTTTATAGATGCATTCATTTAGGGTCCCCCTAGCTGTAGGCCAAGTTTGGTAGGAATTCGTGTCCATTTGATATCCATATCGGTGGCGTATCGTAGTGTAGTATAAGGTGTTTGGTGAAATGCCTCAATGGAATGTTTATTCATGAATTTTAAAACTAATTTCACTAATTTGTAGCCCTATACGAGGGGATTCCAAAACCTTTTGACTGAGCACAATTTGACATAATTTTTATGTCTAAATCGGACACGGGGATAATCAATGCACACTGTGGATACTCCCCTGTTATCCGACACCCAATTCTCACAACGCAGGACACGTGGACAAGTGCCACTTGGCCAGTAGGTCAGGGCAGTGACTGACAGGTCACACCTAAATCCTAATTGGTGTCGTGTCGTGTCGTGTCGAGTATGAAATTGTGTCTACATCGATTTCATACAGACTGTGCATAAACGCACAGTTTGCTCTGATACGCCTTTCGTGTCGAGCCACGACCTGTCCTGGACACGTTGCAGGCTATTGGACACCTAGCCCTATACCTAGCCTAGCCCTGGACACAAGCATGTGACACGAGATCGTGTGTGTCGTATCCCAGAAGACACGACATGTCAGCACGAGGCTGTGCTCACTACTCAGTCTCTGATACACTGGGTTTTGGACACGGATTCTTGGACACTTGGACACCTTCTTGACCCCCCTTGCTGACACATGTTTGGACACACATTATCCCCTTTTTCCCTATATATATATATATATATATATATATATATATATATATATATATATATTTGTGTACGTATATTATCTTGTATGTGTTGGTTGAGTTTGCAGTTTCTGAGTTTGAGTGGTGATTTGGGTATTCCCAGTTATATTTGATTTGTCCAATATATTTATTGTTTGTTAGTTAGTCTATAATAGGTTAGATGTTAGCTTTCATTATATATTCTATATATTATATAGTTTCCTATATCTCTCTCTCTCTATATATATATATAATAAATATAAATATAATATATAATATATATATATAAAATATATATATATATTTTGAACAGAGAATTTTATTGAAGTAATAGGCGCAAAATACCGAAGCCTATACAAGTAAGCACGCTAATGCGGCAAAAGGACTGAAAACGAAAAGCATGAGACACAAAAAAGGGGGAAAGGGCGGCCTAAGCCAGAGCCTCCCAGAAAGAGTGGGGGACGTGGGAGCAGCGTCTCCTAACTTTGAAGCATTGTCTGATGACCTCTCTTGACAACTGATGAATGGGGAGTTGGCGACCTTCATATTTGAATTTGTTCTTATTTTTCCAAAGAACCCAAAAGCCAGCGGCTGCTACGATATGATGACCGTGGGATCGGCTCCAGTAGACTAGGAGATCATAGAAGCCCCAAGTTGGTTGGACCATACTGAGTCTATTGTGGAGCTTGGACCAAAGTCTGGTGGTAAGTTTCCTCGAGAGAAGGATGTGCTCGACTGACTCCGTCGAGTGCTCCTCGCAGTAATGGCATCTCAATGCGAGGCTGAATCCCATGGATCTGATGGTGTCATCCGTCGGAATCTTTCGGCGAAGAGCACGCCAAATGAGGATAGACCATTTGATGGGGATGTAAGCCTGCCAAAACTTGGCTAACACAGGATTCTGCACCCTGCTGCTTCTGGCCACCAGTCTGGCGGAAGCCAAGGTGAATAGCCCACTCGGGTTGGGGGACCATCTCCAAGTGTCATTTACGTCCGTGATTCGCAGATTAGCAGCTAGAAGACGGGTTTTTGCTGGCTGGCCTTGCCAATCTCTGACCTTTCTCCAATTCCATCCGGAGCTGCCCTTCCAAAGGTCCCTAATAGCGCACTCCGGAGGGGTACGAATGTTGGGATAAATGATCTTTTCTCCAAGCCACTGCTCCAGGCATGTCGGAAAGCGACCGTCGCCCAATTGGAGGCGGATAAGAGGTTCGACGATGATACAACCCTGAATAATGCGACGCCACGAAGGCGAGGATATGTTATTAGAGCTCGCCTCCGATAGATGGAAGAATCTGGAGTACCTAGCTCTCATGAACTTCGTCCATAAAGAGGTCTCGGTCCGCAACTTCCACCACAGCTTGATGGAGCATGCATACTCGATGTGCGCAAGCCTGCAGAAGCCCAGACCCCCTTCTTCCGTGGGTTTGGCCATAGACTCACAGTCGGCCCAGTAATATTTGTCCTTGCCATCGTTATGCCCCCTGAAGAACTTGGCAAAAAGGGATTCGATATATATATATATATATATATATATATATATATATATATATATATATATATATAGCTTCTTATATATGTATGTTTGAGTTGGGTTTTGATTTCTAATTTTTGAGTTAAGTTGGAGTTGTGATCTCAGTTCCTGAGATCAGTAGGCAATAGTTGATTGATAATTTAGTTATAATAGATTTTATTTATACTTTCATGTATGTATCTATGTATGTATATATATATATATATATATATATATATATATATATATATATATATAATATATATATATATATATATATATATATATATATATATATATATATATATATATATATATATATATATATTTATTTATACAGAGCATTACAGCAGTTGTGGAGCCAACAAAACACAAAACGGGCTCCTAAAACCAGGTAGTAACAGAAGACATCGAACTAAACAGAAATTTAAAATTCGAAACTCGGTTTCGAACCGTCGCACGAAACCCGAGGGGGGGAAATGCGCATTGGGAAGCGTGCTGGCTCACTGGCTGCCCAAAGGGGAAAGGGCACGCGGCCCTAAAAGATTTTTTTTATTCATTTTTTTTGGCATTCAGGAGATTCAAAATTTGAAAAAACAAATTTTGAAAGTCAAAGGAGTCACGTGGGTGGGCGCTGGGCCCAGGGGGTGGTGGCGTGTGCGCTGCCCGAGTGGGCGCTAGTCCCGAGGTGGAGCGCTGCGCGAGGAGGGCGCTGTGCCCGGGGCGGTGGGGGGTTGGGCTCCCAGCCGGGAACCAGGCGAGTCCGACACCGGAGGCTGAAAAGGGTGGCCAGGAGCGGAGACGCCGGCGGAGAGAGCCGGCCCGGAGGGGAGGAAAGACAGCTCTGGCTCACGGGCGGAGGGGCGCCGACGGGGGAGCAAGGAAGGAGGGGCCTGGGGAAGGCGGTACGCCGGATCCGCCTGAGCAAGGACCGAGCGTGAGGGCTCCGGCGGAGGAGTGGATGCATTGGCCCGAAGAAGGGGTGGGGCAGAGCGTGTCTGCCAACAGGGAGGGGAGGGGCTCGGGAAGGATGGGAGGCGGAGCGCCGGCTGCGGCCAAGCGGCGTGGCGAAACAGGGGTGGCGGCTTCCAGCCGGGCGAGGTAGGGCCCTCCGACCGGAGACGGAAAGAGCGCCGGAGGGGGGTGGGAAGGCTGGGAGGGAGAGTGGGGGGACCACCGACGACGAGGCCGGCGAGGACGTCGGTACCGGAGGGAAACGAAGAGGGGGGTAGCCGTTGGTCGCCGGAGGGCTCGGCCGGGGGGGTGAGGGAGGAAGAGGGCGAGTTCGACCACCGCAGGGAGGAGCAGGAGGCCACAGCCGAGGGGTGGACGCCGCAGCAGGCGGCGACGGGAGGAAAGTGAACCTACGACCGGCCGGCGCCGAGGTAGGGGGGCCGAAGCCACCCTAGCCCAGGAGGGCGGATCGCCTCCCGATGGGGGAGGAAACGACGACGGCGGGGGAAAGGCGGGGGCGACGGGAGGGGGAGAGGCTGGGCAAGAATGGAAGGAGAGAGCCAGCGGGGGAGGGCTGGGCTGCGGTGGGCCGGACTGAGCGACCAGCGGCAGAGGTGACCAAGACGGGGCGTTCGAAGCCGCTGGAGAGGGTGGCGCAACGTGGCAGACTGTCGGAGGTGCCGAAGGAGGTGCGCCTGGCCTTGCTGCCGACCCCGACGGTGGAGCCCTCCTACGACAAGCACGGCGACGCCGAGGGGGCTGGGGTGGGGGAGAGCCCCACCACGGGAGGAGGACGGCGAGGTAGGGGCCTCCAACGGAGAGAGCACGCCGTCGAGGCGTGTAAACCCCCTAAATTTCTACTACAATTTTTTTATCTCATTTTGTATTTATTTTGTATTTCGTATCTGCACGTCGCGTACGAGTTCTCATTATTGAATTTACGTAACGTACGAGATTACGTTCGTAATTTCTCGATGAATGCGAATGTGTCGCGGTACATATGTTAGAAAAATATTTTTATTATAAATTTTATAAATATTTTTATTTTTTTATAAAAAGGTTATTTTATTCATCATTTACAAATAAATTATGATTTAAAAATTATGGTTTAATATTTTACGAAATATAAAATTTGTTTATTAATAAATTTTGTTATTCATAAAAGCTTATTTATGATTTAATATTTAAGTATTTATCAAGATTTTCAAAATTAATTATTACTATATTTATTTAATTACGAAAATGATATTTGGGATTTGTTAATTTTAATATTTGATTAAATATGGTAAATTAAATTGCAAAAGATTTTATTGGCTTTATTTAAAATATTTTAAATTAAGTATAGAATTTATTTAGATTGGATTTGAATTAAATTAAAGTATTTTAAATCGATTTAAATTAATAGGGGATTTATCTAATTGGGATTTAAATACTTCTAATTCCTATCTAACTGGAAATTCCTACCTCCTATAAAAGGAGAGGTACTCCTCCAGAAATTTTCCATCACAGGTGCATCGTGTCTGTGCCTCATCTCCTCCACTATATTTTTCTATTACAATTACAAATTCTTCCAAACTCTGTGTCCAACACACCCGGACATCCGATTCGTGTCGCACAGGACACGACGCCCCGACACATACAATCAGGACACTACAACCGACCCTAACCCTAAAATTTCCTAGCTGCCTCTGTCGACCACCACCCTCGCCCCGTCGCCATCTCCACCTCCACAGCCCCCAACTCCGATCTACCACACACACGACCGCACCTTGCCGATCCCCATCGCCAGCATCTACCCTTCGCCAACCGACCTTCCCCACAAATCCACCACGGCCATCATCACCGTCATCCCCCAAACCCCACCGCGGCGACTCCCGGCCAGCGTCGCCATGGCCACCGCCACCAGCACACCCGAGGCTCCAAAGCATTCAAACAAGAGGAAAATAGAGAAAATCCCAAGACCCTCACCTTGATTGACCGACGAGCTACGTCCGCCGAAACTCTGTGCGGCCACCCTCCGTTGTCTCCCTACCAGAACCAGCCCCGCCACCTTCGGTTGCGACGTCGACGGCCACCCACCGGTGAGCTTCCGCCCGGCGTGCCCCCAAAACCCTGAGGATCGTCGGACCGCCCACGTGCCCTTCCCAGAGATTTCGTGTCCACTGAAACCGTCCGCCAACGTGCGCGCCACCGCGCGCGACCGCCCCTCTCACCTCCCCGATCCGCCGCCGCTTTCCCCGAGGAGCTCCACCGCCGAGAATCCCTCGCCACCGTCTGGAATTCGTACTGAGTAAACCCGCGACCCACCACGTCCTCCATCGGAGCGCCGACCGCCACCTCCGCAGTGCCCTAAGACCACCGCTGTGCCGTCTCTAGGTGATCCCCCGCGGCCCAGGTGCCTGAACCCGACCGTCGCAGCCCAGGCGCCTGAACCCGACCGCCGCGATCCGCCCTGACCTCCCTCCAACGCCAGTCGAAGTCGGCGCCGCGCGCCGACCGCCGGCCGGAGCCGCCCCCGAGGTGAGAACCCCCGAAACCCATTTTCCCTCTTCACTTCTCTCTCTCTCTCTCTCTCTCGTAAAATTTGTGGGGGGGGGAGGGTTAAGAAAGTTTTTTTTTACTGTTATTAATTTTTATTAGTTTTATTATTATAAGTAATTATTATTATTATTATCACTATATTATTTAGATGATTAACTGTTATTATTATTATTATTATTATTATTGTTATTGTTATTATTATTATTATTATTATTATTATTATTATTTTTATTATATTATTTATATGATTACAGTTACTAGTATTATTATTATTATTATTATTATTATTTAGGATTACTACTATTATATAATGTTTTACAAATAGTATTATTATAAGTAGTACAAATATTGTCTAGCTAATTTCAAGCAATTTTAAAATATTATTCTCGATTAGTTGTATATATATATATATTTGACAAGTTTTGGTCTAAGTGAATTAGTACTAATTTTAATTATTATCTAAAATATATTTAAAATTATGATAGATAATTTCCACATTATTATACAAGTATTTTCCTAAAAAATATTTTTACTAGTAAACATGGTTTTCAAGTATTATACGTAATTTTTCTAAGAAATAATATATTTATTTCTTTACACAAATTTTCTCAATTATCTTGATTACGACTGATCATCTTTCCTATTTCCTCGCAACTTTGGACCTCTGCACCATGACTATAGCTATTGGACCAAGTTGGACTTGTCAGATTATCGTACACCAGGTGTAACAACAGGCAAGATACCTTGCCACAATTTATTGTTTATAAATTTGTCTACATTTTATTTATTGCGTATCACTGTGTATTTATTTTTCGTACTTTTAGCTATAGTATTATTACAGTTCTTGTCTTACTGCTTGCTCAGTGATATTAGCTATACCTTGTTATTTATCCTTTGGTTGCATGTGGACCTAGAGTTAAGGGACTACCACTAGTTTAGTGCCTTGCATAAACTTTGACACTATTGTGCCACGAGATGTGTGAGTTATGAGTAGCATATAGCCTACGGATTTGCGTGTTGGCTGATCACTGATGCGTATAGGACGTGCGTTAGGTCTAACTGTCAATAGTTGTATGTTAGAAGACTTGACGGTTAGTAGTGTTACATGGTCGTGGATACGACATGATAGGTACATTGGGTGGGAAGGATATTTTCTTGTCGTATGGGCTTCGATTGCACTTCCCTTGTAACCCAGAAGCTCCGCTGGAGATACGGGTATGAGCCTCTTAGGTTGGCCACTGTCATTTTTGAACGTCATGCTCTTAGGTCACTGGTGCCTAAGTGGGGACTATACCAGATCCCATTTACAGCCAGGGCTCATGCGACGAAAGGTTTGTTCTCAACTGCATGTTCATTTTAGTTCGGTTAGTTTACCTTATTTGTGTCTTGTCACTTTCTTTGATTGTGGCATATTTTATATTAAGTATTTATATGGCATGTTATTGTATCTTGTTACGTCCCTCTGAGGACCTGGTTATCTCGCCAGGTGGGTATTCTTGTCTTTCGCAGGTGTTCTAGTCGTGGCCATGATTGTCACTATTTCTTCGAAGATGATTGCGCTTTGATCGTCTTCGCTTCGCCTGCCAAACTTATTTTATTCTCTATGTATTTTTTTTCCTTACTTGTTGGTAGTGGATTTGTCTCCGTCCAACGATTGTATACATGACAAATTCAAAGTTGCTTTTATATCATTATTTATCTTTGTGGATGAGATTTAGTGCCTTGGTTACTACATTTTACAGCTTATGTATACATACGATGGTCCATATACTTCATATGTATACAGCTGGCATGATTACGTTCTAGTCCTACGTATTTTGGGACAGAGGCGTTACATATTTTTGTGCTGGCCCATGCAGGTCTAGTTTGCCATTTTCGGTTACATGATTGTACCGAACGGGCCTGCAATATAGGATTAGAGTTTAGAATCTCATCCACCTACTTGACTTCCTTTCTTGACTTCAAATTTCGAACTCTCGTTCGACCTCCTTGATTTGCATCTTGCTCAACTCCTTCTACCGTAAATTCTTAGTTTCGTGTTTAATAAAGATGACTACACTAGTATATGCCCATAGGTTAAACACATGGCTAGATGGATTACATTGACAATTAATATGAATTAAAATTTTATTTATAAAGGCAGTTATTTTTCTAGAAATATGATCTTAAGGATTAGTTAATTCCAAGTTGGGTAGTAGCATATTACCGTTCCCAAAACATAGTTGAAATTTTATTTTGATATTACAATGTGATATACACAAGAGGATAGCTAGGTCGAGAAAACAAATTGATTTGATTTTGCATTTTGACTTTTGAAGGTCTTTGAACATTTATGATTTATTGAGTTGTAGCTATACATCTTTTGGAGGGATATAAATTTGATTTTGAAAAGGATCATAAAATTTTAAATGTGGAAGTATGATTTATGATTGACCAAAATTTGAGGATGATTGATAAATTTTGGTAAAATGTTTTTGAATTAAATTGCATCATATGATTTATGATTTATAAAGTTATTTAGATTTCGAGTTTAAAACCTTGATTACTTTAAATTTTGGTGAAAGAAAAAAAAATTTTGAAGAGTAGTTGTGACTTATTGGAAGCTAGATATACACATTTGAAGGAAATAGAATTAAATTCGGGAGTTATTTAAATGTTTCATTTTGCAGTATGAATTTGGGCGGATAAAAGTATTTAAATGCTGAGTTTAAGATTTTGAAAAAAAATTTAATTAATTAATATTCAATTTGTGATATACAAGGGTTATTTTGAGATTGATTAGAAATTAAATTTGGATTAAACTTGACAGCCTAAGATGATTAGGAAATCTGGTGGAATATCTTGGAAATTTTCTTGAGTAAATTTCGAGGAACTTGAAATTTTAGATTATATCATATATTGAAGCAAGTAAGGTCACCCTAGTTAGATTGCCATACCACCTACGATTATGATATTGTATATACACAAGTATAGTTAGTCATCAACTAAACCGATGAACATATCTTTGACTTACTCGACCTTCCCTCAAATCTAGATCATTATTTGTGACCATCTAATTGTTTGAAACTTAGAAATGATTAGAGTCGTTCCCTTGACCATATCCTTATTTATGGGACTATTTTCTCTCTAGAAACTGCGCCTCTAACTTATCTTACCTTGATCTAAGAGACTCCTAATTATCTTTATGTCGTGCTTAACCTTTTATTTTTTGTGCATTAATTAGTACCTTATGAAAACCCACTTTCTATTTTGATCATTTGGCATTCCCCATCGTGACTTTGATATTTGGAGCACAACACTAGACTTTTCCTTCCAACAAATTTTACATACAAGACCTAGACGGGCTCACCTTCATATAGGTATATCATGTCCCATTAAAACACGTCCCCTTGTACTCTATTTTATGGTACGCCTTTTGGGCCATAATGACTCAACTATAACCTATACCATGGTATCGAAATACTTTTGATTATATATTTGGACTCAATCTCGACTCAAATTTTCGACCTAATATGTGATTGCAATATATTAAATGCTTAACTTCACGTTTATCTTGACTGCTTAACCCTTGTCATTTATTTTTATGTCTTGTCTCGATTCACATAGACACATAACAGCTTTAGCTCTTCAATATTGCAACCCTTACCCTTTTCCCTTCTCACTAAATTGCTTGTCGTATTTTACCTTGATTCCTCTGTGGTTTATGCAATTTTGCTCAAGTTATGAATTCCTTGCTCAAAGAAAAATGTGATAATGACAATCTTGGGTTAGTAGAGGTTAGATTAGAGAGCCCACAGCATGGTTAAATAATGTAGTTGGTTAAAGATAATTACGAGATTATGAGGTATAAATGGAACATAAATGAAAATGTGCGATAGATCCAAATAGATGAAGTAAGGAATGATATATTATGGTGAAACAATCAAGGGTAAGTAGACTTCTCGAATTTCAAATTTTATTTTGAGGTAACTAAATATCGAGTTAAGAATTTTCTAAAGTGTTGGTGATTTAAGAACCAAATTTATATATTAAATTTATGGATGCAAATTTTTGATAAAGACAATGTTGACGTTGCCTTCGATAGCATAGAGTGTTATGATGATATTAGCTTTCAAGGATGACCACTTGTTGGAGAAAGAAACCTTTATATTTTGATTAAATTCTAAAATGATTATGAATAAGAAGTTAAGATGAGTTCATTTCTACAATCAAGAAACTGAGATTGTTGAATTCAAATTTTTGAGAGAGACTAATAAATATTTTAGGAAGCTTTCAATTATGATAGAAGATTGAAGGTATACCGTTAGTTTTCGAGAATTATCGAACATTGAAGACGAACTTTTATTTTGTCATCTATGGATGCATGGCGCATTGACCAATAAAAAGATTTTCAATTTCTACTTGGGCCAAATTGATTGAAGGTTTAAAATTTTTTATTTTAGAGGAAATTAAAACTTGAGAAGATATATATAAGTGAGCTAGTATAAGGGAGATTTATGGATTCAAAATTTGAGACTATTGAAATTCTAGGACGAGATAGAGGAATTTAGAGTACAATTATGATCGAAAATTGTTTTATTAAAATTTTAAGGGAACGTGGTACGAAAGTTAATTTTTGGAAAGAACAATTTATGATAAGAGAGATTACATAAATATTGACGATATCAAGGATTAAGGAGTTTATTACCTACTTATGAGGTTGCTTTTTTAGGTTAATGTTAAGATTGATCGAGCTTAGTCATTGATTGATTGTCATGATCGAAATATAAAACCATCAAATTTTTTTTTTGTCGATCAAATGACATATTGCCATTGAAATATCGTTTCATTCTCATCAAACAATCGATTGCCTTTTTGTTCAATATGAATCAAATTCTTATCGATTATACTGCTTCTATCTCCTTCAACCTACCTACCCTAATTTTTTCAAAATTTCGAGGACAAAATTCTTTTAAGTTGGGTAGGATGTAAACCCCCTAAATTTTTACTACAATTTTTATATTTTATTTTATATTTATTTTGTATTTCGTATCTGCACGTTGCATACGAGTTCTCATTATTGAATTTACGTAACGTGCGAGATTGCGTTCGTAATTTCTCGACGAATACGAATATGTGTCGAGGTACATATGTTAGAAAAATATTTTTATTATAAATTTTATAAATATTTTTATTTTTGTATATAAAGGTTATTTTTTCGTCATTTACAAATAAATTGTGATTTAAAAATTATGGTTTAATATTTTGCGAAATGTAAAATTTGTTTATTAATAAATTTTGTTATTCATAAAATCTAGATTATGATTTAATATTTAAGTATTTATCGTGATTTTCAAAATTAATTATTACTATATTTATTTAATTACAAAAATGATATTTGGGATTTGTTAATTTTAATATTTGATTAAATATGGTAAATTAAATTGCAAAAGATTTTATTGGCTTTATTTAAAATATTTTAAATTAAGTATAGAATTCATTTAGATTGGATTTGAATTAAATTGAAGTATTTTAAATCGATTTAAATTAATAGGGGATTTATCTAATTGGGATTTAAATACTTCCAATCCCTATCTAACTGGGAATTTCCACCTCCTATAAAAGGAGAGGTACTCCTCAAGAAATTTTCCATCACAGGTGCATCGTATCTGTGCCTCATCTTCTCCACTATATTTTTCCATTACAATTACAAATTCTCCCAAACTTTGTGTTCGACACACCCGGACATCCGATTCGTGTCGCACAAGATACGACGCCCCGACACATACAATCAGGACACTACAACCGACCCTAACCCTAAAATTTCCTAGCTGCCTCTGTCGACCACCACCCTCTCCCCGTCGCCATCACCACCTCCACAGCCCCCAACTCCGATCTACCACACACACGACCGTACCTTGTCGATCCCCATCGCCAGCATCTACACTTCACCACCCGACCTTCTCCACAAATCTACCATGGCCATCATCACCGTCATCCCACAAACCCCACTGTGGCGACTCCCAGCCAGCGTCGCCATGGCCACCGCCACCAGCACACCCGAGGCTCCAAAGCATTCAAACAAGAGGAAAAAAGAAAAAATCCCAAGACCCTCACCTCGATTGACCGACGAGCTACGTCCGCCGAAACTCTGTGCGGCCACCCTCCGTTGTCTCCCTTCCAGAACCAGCCCCGCCACCGTCGGTTGCGACGTCGACGGCCACCCATCGGTGAGCTTCCGCCCGCGTGCCCCCAAAACCCAGAGGATCGCCGGACCACCCACGTGCCCTTCCCAGAGATTCCGCATCTACTGAAACTGTCCGCCGCCGTGCGCGCGACCGCCCCTCTTACCTCCCCGATCTCCCGGCGCTTTTCGCGAGGAACTCCACCGCCGAAAATCCCTCGACACCGCCTGGAATCCGTACTGAGTAAACCCGTGACCCACCGCGTCCTCCATCGGAGCGCCGACCGCCACCTCCGCAGCGCCCAACGACCACCGCTGTGCCGCCTCTAGGTGATCCGCCGTGGCCCAGGCGCCTGAACTCGACCGCCGCGATCCGCCCTGACCTCCCTCCAGCGCCAGTCGAAGTCGGCGCCGCGCGCCGACCGCCGGCCGGAGCCGCCCCCGAGGTGAGAACCCCCGAAACCCATTTTTTCTCTTCACTTCTCTCTCTCTCTCTCTCGTGAAATTTGTGGGGGGGGAGGGTTAAGAAAGTTTTTTTTTTTTTTTACTGTTATTAATTTTTATTAGTTTTATTATTATAAGTAATTATTATTATTAATATTGTTATTATTATTATTATCATTATATTATTTAGATGATTAACTGTTAATATTATTATTATTATTATTATTATTATTATTATTATTATTATTATTATCATTATATTATTTATATGATTACTGTTACTAGTATTATTATTATTTTTATTATTATTTAGGATTACTACTATTATATGATGTTTTGCAAATAGTATTATTATTATAAGTAGTACAAATATTGTCTAGCTAATTTCAAGCAATTTTAAAATAATAAACTTGATTAGGTGTATATATATATATATATATATATATATACATATATATATATATATATATATATATATATATATATATATATATATATATATATATATATATGTATATGTATATATATATATATATATTTTTTTTTTGTATATGTATATATATATATATACATATACAAAAAAAAAATATATATATATATATATACATATACATATATATATATATATATATATATATATATATATATATATATTTGACAAGTTTTGGTCTAAGTGAATTAGTTCTATTTTTAATTATTATCTAAAATATATTTAAAATTATGATAGATAATTTCCACATTATTATACAAGTATTTTCCTAAAAATTATTTTTACCAGTAAACATGGTTTTCAAGTATTATACGTAATTTTTCTAAGAAATAATATATGTATTTCTTCACACAAATTTTCTCAATTATCTTGATTACCACTGATCATCTTTTCTATTTCCTCGCGACTTTGGACCTCTGCACCATGACTATGGCTATTGGACCAAGTTGGACTTGTCAGATTATCGCACATCAGGCGTAACAACAAGCAAGATACCTTGCCACAATTTACTGTTTATAAATTTGTCTGTATTTTATTTATTACGTATCACTGTGTATTTATTTTTCGTAATTTTAGCTGTACCATTATTACAGTTCTTGTCTTACTGCCTACTCAGTGATATTAGCTATAACTTGTTATTTATCCTTTGGTTGCATGTGGACCTAGAGTTAAGGGACTACCACTAGTTTAGTGCATTGCATAAATTTTGACAATATTGTGCCACGAGATGTGTGAGTTATGAGTAGCATATATCCTACAGACTTGCGTGTTGGCTGATCACTGATGCGTATAGGACGTGCGTTAGGTCTAACTGTCAATAGTTGTATGTTAGAAGACTTGACGGTTAGTAGTGTTACATGGTCGTGGATGCGAAATGATAGGTATATTGGGTGGGGAGGACATTTCCTTGTCGTATGGGCTTCGATTGAACTTCCTTTGTAACCCGGAAGCTCCGCTAGAGATACGGGTATGAGCCTCTCAGGTTGGCCACTGTCGTTTTTGAACGTCATGCTCTTAGGTCACTGGTGCCCAAGTGGGGACTACACCAGATCTCATTTACAGCCAGGGCTCATGCGATGAAAGGTTTGTTCTCAACTGCATGTTCACTTTAGTTCGGTTAGTTTACCTTATTTGTGTCTTATCACTTTCTTTGATTGTGGCATATTTTATATTCAGTATTTATATGGCATGTTATTGTATCTTGTTACGTCCCTCTGAGGACCTGGTTATCTCGCCAGGTGTGTGTTATTGTCTTTCGCAGGTGTTCTAGCCGTGGCCATGATTGTCACTATTTCTTCGAGGATGATTGCGCTTTGATCGTCTTCGCTTCGCCTGTCAAACTTATTTTATTCTCCATGTATTTTTTTTCTTACTTGGTAGTGGATTTGTCTCCGCCCAACGATTGTATACATGACAAATTCAAAGTTGCTTTTATATCATTATTTATCTTTGTGGATGAGATTTAGTGCCTTAGTTACTGCATTTTACAGCTTATGTATACATACGATGGTCCATATACTTCATATGTATACAGCTGGCATGATTACGTTCTAGTCCTACGTATTTTGGGACTGGGGCGTTACAAGGCGGGAGACACCCCACGGGGAAGGTGGCCAGGGTGCGGGGGCCGGGCCAAGGAGGCCGGCCGGCCACGCCGACCAACCGGCCTCGAGCAGCGCTCCGCTCCCCAGGAGCCCTCTAGCTATATTATATATATATATATATATATATATATATATATATATATATATATATATTTATATATATATATATTAGATGTATGTGTTGATTCATAAGTGGCGTTGGCCTTGTTCTCATATTTCTGAGAACGAAGGCTGAGTTTTAACCCCCTTTTACCTATCCGCAGTACAGTACAATAACACCACACCTTCATACACACACATTCATGTTATCCCCTCCTTCCATTATATATAAGTATGTGTTTAGGTCTATATATATTTTCTATAGTTATATCATTTTGTATGTGGTTTACCTATAGCCTAATTCTATAGGTAATGTACTTGTTATATAGGTATCCTATATAGGCTATATTGCCTAGGCTTGTAATACCTTGGTTTCTAAGGTATCATAAACTAGTGAGTTTGACCTATACTTGACCGTGTAGACCTAACATGACATATACAGTTGAATTTCACTAAACCCTAGACTAGTTGACTAGTTTGACTAGATTTGACCTAGTTTGGCTAGATTGTTAACTAGAGTTGACAAAGAGTTGACTTTGACCTAGAATGACCTAGAATCATGTAGAATGCATTGTAAACTTCAGTGATATCTTAGATACATTGTAACCTGTGTTGCTCTAAATATGAGTCAGTGACTCCTGTACGGACATCTATTTTCATCGGTCATTCAGGACATCAGGCGAGTACATTCTCTGATCGTTTCATACTTGTTAGGATCTATATTCATGCTCTAGACTACTTTACTTGATGATGACACTTGTTATCATGGATTAGTACTATATGGATATTTCCATGCGATGTTATCCCCTCATCGGAGTATTTTATGTTCGTGTACTTCATCATGAGCATCGAGTACCCATTATATTCATGTTATTCGTGTACAAATTGTGTGCTCTCATGTATTCTCGTGTGCTCACATGATCTTCTTGTGCAAACTAATCATCGTGTACGTAACATAACTTAAATGGATCCTTGTGTATTGATTGGGGACGGGAGAGTCGAAGTGGTTATGTGATTATTCCTTAGTTTACTCGTGTACAAACTCTGTAACTAAGTCGTGTACAACATCAAGACAATTACATAACCATCTTGTGCTCTAAATTACTTAGTCACTTACAGTTCTTACTTACCATATAGATATTTCCAGTTTACAAATATCTTTCTTATCTTTCATGTTCATCTCTTACAACACTTCATGTATATTATTCTATTGTTTGTTTTCCATTTCCTACTATGATATGAACTGTTTGAGAGATATGTTTTCGTTCCTGTCCTGACTGTACGTGTTGAAAATATTATAGATGTTACTGAGAGTTTTTGTACCACCTGCTATTGAGGATACCTAGATGATACCTGTGAGTTGGACCTTCAGGAGGATCCAGCTATAGCTATGGACACCATCCCTATTGTCTAGGCTAGACTGCTAGTCTACTTATCTATTTCATTATGTTATTCGTGTTTGTCTTCTGAGTTGTATTATTCTAGATGTTGAGATGTTAGTATTGTTTAGACACTTGGACTTATTTCCTTCTGTTTGTATTTTTTTGGATTTTATATCGATCTTATCGTGCCTTTTATCTACCTCTAGTTTATGTGATTGAGTTGTATCCTTCTGAGATTGTTCTTCGTTTGGAGAGTATATTATATTTGTGTTAGATGTGATTGTGACCTAGAACAACATTCTACCGCCGACACTGGGGCGTAGGCTGGACGTAACCACTTCTTGTGCCCCTACACTGGGTGTGGGTCGTGACATTCAGTGGACTTTCGCATATCAACCCACTACTCCAGCTCCTATTCTCCGTCATCACTGCTTCGACGGACCGAGACTTGAGGATCATCCAATATTCTGATTCTTCGATCCCTCAACTGCATATGTTGATCCCCAGCCTTCTGTTGATGCTCCCGCTGATGACGATGACACTTGATTCAGTCTTTTGGCTTAGTATTCTGTGGACATGTTCTGGTGGTGAAGATCTTGTATAATGACACTTTTTTTTAGTTTAGAATATCTGCAGCACTGTTTTTTGTTCATGCACTTGGGACTTATTATGTCTCAGTTGTAGTTGTCTTTGCACTCTTTTTGAACTTCAGTTGCAGTTGGTTTTTATGCTACCTTAGTTGGTTTCATCTATTTTATCATGCTTTGTTACTGCTACTGCTGATGTTTCTTATACTTGAGATGATGGCTTGTTAGTTCTTATCACTAATTTTTGGATATTACTCTCTTTTTCTTTGTTATTGTTGGCTTCACATATTGCGGGAGGGGAGGGGGCATATTTTGAGTACATGACAAAGGGGGATAAAGAGTACATAAAAAATTCAAATTTTCTCACGATTTTGATTCAGAACAAGTCAGGTATATATTTCAAAGTTATATATATTTTTGTTATAGATTGGTATAGACTCAAAGTTTGTCAGTTATCAAAATAGGGGAGATTGTTGGCCCATTGGTTAATGATCACACCTGATTTTGATAATCAACGACAACTTTAGTCGATACGTAAAATATACATACTATTACAGGCTTACAGGCTTAAAATTAGAAGAATGTCTACATCCTACGGCTTCAATGTACAGATATTGCATCGTCATCAAAGAACTAATATCGTACTGAATCAAGAACAAGATTTTTATATTTATTTTGCAATTTTATTGAGTCTAGGAAATATATGTGAGGTTGATCAGGAATGGTACTGGCTTTGGTTTTATCAATCCATTTTCTAACAAAAAATAGCCTACCTATTCAAATCCACAACGTCCACATATCCAAAAAGCCCCAAACCCAATTGTTTTTATCCAAAAGTTCTGACCTAACCTAGGCAGAACACGGACCGAGTTCGGCCAGAGTTCGGCCCGAGTTCGGCCAGGTCAGTTTCAAATTTGTTTTGTTCTTCCACCATATCTGCCTACAACGTTCGAATGCGAGATTCAAGCATCCGAACTCAGCCCGAACTCTGCTCGAATTCGGTCTTGAAATACACTATAAATAGAGATGAATTTCCACCATTTCAAATCACTCATTCATTCTCTTCTCTATATATTCTAAAGTATTTTCTACAAGATAAAGCTTTCAAATGAAGCCTATACCACTCTTAGCCAAAGCCAGTTTAGTTCTGTTCAATCTAAAGTTTTGGTACTGAAGAGCTGTATTAGAAGCTGCAATTAAGAAAAATGTTCTAGTTTTCAAAATCATTTTGTGGAGTCGGTCGTCCGCTCGTCACCAAGAACAGTGTTGTAAGGGACTGCAAGCTTTCAATTAGCTTGTGCCATAGTGGATTAACATTGAGCAAGTGTACTCGAGACTGGAGTAGTCCTTTCTGAGGAAGGCTAGTATACATCGTTGTGTCACTGAGTTTGATTCTCTTCTCTCTTACTTTACAGTATTTTATTTACCATCTTTTATCTGCCATAATATACAGCTGCTTAAAATTTTTAATTGGTGATTATTTTCGCTGCACATGCAAACACTCTATTCACCTACCCCTCTAAAGGTGCTCAACAGTCCTATAATTATATCGCCTTTATACAACAAAAAATTTAAAATACCAGCTATTAGGGAGAGTTGAATTGTCACGACCCGCTCCCGAATAACCGGATACGAGTCGGACACGCCCAGCCTTTGTTGTTAGACACAACAAAGTAAGCTGTACCAATCTAGGGAAACTAACCAGATAAATATGAACATGAAATGAAATCACAGCATCTATATAAATGTGTCCCCAACCAGAGTAAGTACAATATCTGAATTATTATATTTCAACTAATAAAAGAGTCTGCTAGTCTCAATACATGGAAAGATAATGGAAAACTAATGAAGTACTAGGCTTCTGCAGCCTCTAGGTCAGAAGCAGCTCCAGCTGGCTCAGTAGGGAAGGCAATATCCTGTCCATAGTAGGTGTCACACAAAGCCTCCATCTCACCTGCAACATATTCTATTCAGGAGCGGAGCAAGTACAATTCTAGGTAATGAACAAGACATCATGATATGAAAGTACAAGGAAACATGGAAAGTACAGGAAGAACAGGTGAGTAAGTACATGAAGAACAGTGTAAAGTACATGGAAGAACATGAATGTAAGAACATGATATGTAAGCACCTGAAAGAACATGATATCTTGGAACTACAGAAAATAAGTACAAGGTAATCTCCTGAACATGTGTGTACTACATTTGAAATATAACTAAATATGTGACCGGCTAGGGTAAGCACCTGAAAGCACCTGAAAGCACATGAATGGTGACTTAGGACCCGCGTGCACGATGCGGGGTCTAAGCTAAAACACACCTGAGTTGTTACTTGGGATTGGTCACATAGATAGTATATTTCCCCTCCCCAGATACAAGTAATAAGCACAAGAGAACAAGAGCACCAGAAAGTACATGACGTGTTGCAATTGTGTCACTCAAGGAAGCACAGGATATATAATAAAAAGTACAAAACCTTAGAGTGTACTTGCCTGGCTCCAGGAAAGTACAAGTAGGCAAAAGAGTCGGATATCCTCCTATATGAAATAATGATGTATACAAGTTGGTCAATAATCTAAAATAACTAATTCTTAATCTAGCAAGTCACTTAAAATATATCCTAGGTCCTATTCTTGATGAAACAAGTTACCTTAATGATTAATAAATATAAAAAATCTAATTGGCCATCACTCAACTAATCTTGATCAATATCTATACACATCGTAGTTTTTAGGGATTCCTACTTCTTTATTACTTCTATAGAATATTATCATCCATACTTATTAGTACCTAAAACACAACTTCCTAACTAGCCAAGCCTTACATCATAGCAGTTTATAGACTTACTAAGCTCACTGCTCAGAACCAAATAGTTTACATCTGCTCCCTAAAATTTATTAAGACTAAACACCCTAGATTGCACCTGTTGACTGAACTTATACTCCAGTCCCAATGTGGGACTGTCATCATTATTCTAAGCCAGTCCTAGACCATCATAACCATTAGTCCTATAGAAAATATTAGATATCAATTCCCAGGTGTCATGAGACTCTCAGGAATTAGTTCAGTCTTGGAAAGACTGAAAGATCTCTTGACCTCAGTCTAACCAAGCCCCACCAATCACTGGTTAACACATAAATCAGTCTCACATGTACATTCAGTAATATTCCAAGTCAGTCTAAAATTCTTCAGATATCAGTCCCACCCATAACCCAGGAGAGTATCAACACCCTTGGTATCACATTGGTTTGATTGCAGCAGTAAGCTATGTTGTATGGTATTGATTTGTTCTGGTGACAAAACAATCTATACAACCTGCCTCTCCAAACCAATATGACATCAAGTAGTCATCAACTATTATTACCATATCCTGGTTCTACAAAATGGACTGTTATCAGCTGAGTGTACAACTATTATCCTCCTTCCATCTCAGATTTAGCCAAAAACACTCAAACAGTTATCAGTCCAAAACTACAACATGGAAACAACCAACCTGAAACTGGGAATTTCATAAGTTATTCCCCAAATTAAAACAACTAAACAAAACCCAACCTCGATTCTCAGATGTAGGGTTTAGTATAGGCTTGATCAGTAATATGTGGGTTTTCCTATTAACTGAGTTCTTATTCCAGTTCAACCATTGCTCCATGTTCTGGTTAACAAGTAATCAAATAGTCTAGTTTAACATTAATCATCAGGACAGCAATTTAAACTATTAAAATAAAATACTGCATAACATGACAGTGCTAAAATTCATTCATCTATTGCAATGTAATAGAACACAGTCCATGGTCGATGCCTATTCCTATCCCTGGGTTGGATCTTAGGTTCAAGCATTGAATCAAATACATGGCTCTGTACCTATCATGATTAATTAAAATTTAAACCAAGTACTCACTGAGCTAAAGACTAAAATCCCACATTCAGTCCCCTATTAGAATAGACACATGAACTCCAGGAATTCTCCATTCTAATATTTAGATCACATTCACATAATTGGCTACAAGATAGAACACAAGAAACTAAAATTACCTGTGAAGAAAATGGAGATTGATCACTGCCCAGATCTGAACACGAGTCCTTGTGGATTTAAACAACCTCCTCTAAACCAAAATTAAAAGCACAGAAAAACAGAGAATGACTTAAAATCCAATCAGCAGAAAATTGAGAAGAACAATTGGTGAATCGAAATAAATTCCAATCCTAGCTATTCGAATTGGGTTCACTGTGAAGGAAAAAAATGTTGAGATACTCACCTATTGTTCCTGTCAAAAAAATCCGATCGATTCCCTCCACAGTTCAATCAGAAGAACACTGAATCAATCAACAACTCAATGAATACTCACTCACTCAATCTAGCTGGATTCAAATCAAAAGGGATCAAAGGATCTCACCATGATTACTTCGATCTCGAATTTTCCCAGAAATCCAAATCGATCAGCCAAGGACTCGCGTGCTACTCTAGCATCAGGAAATTCATCAAGACAGGATCAAGAGTGACCTCAAAATTAGCAAGACTGATTCAAGGAGATCTGAGGAACTCACCAGATTGAAGAAAACTTGATGAAATTGATCAAGTCCCTACTGCTGTGAGGACTTCCAAGCACCACCGCCTGCTTTCAATCCTTCCACCATTGCTAAGGAGGCCGATGCTTCGATTAGGTTTTGAGAAGAATGAGATCTGGAATAGAAAGGGTGAACTTATATAGGCTTGGTGGCGTGAGCCTTAGGCTACTGGTGGCAGGAAAAATCGAGCTCTCCTCTGACAAGTTTGTTAGAAATGGAGATGCACATGGCCCTCTCCCCAGGCTGTTGAGGAAAATTCGAATTTGAACTTTCCATGCATTTCTTTTAGAAGAGCAGGGAAAAAATAACCTAAGCTAACATTGGGTTGAGTTTGAAAGAGATTTGATTGGGCTGGCAGGGTTTGGCCCAATCAATTGGGTTGGCAGTGATTAAGCCCAAGAGAAAACTAACTAGATGAACCTAAAAATAAAAAATATAAATCCACTTATGCTAAAATATGTAAAAATATATTCCTAAACCATTATTCAATTACAAAAATTTAAATTCTACCATATTTCAAGAAAGTGGGGTTACAAATCTCTCCCCTTGAAAAATTTTGTCCTCAAAATTCAATGACCAAATCAATTTCTGCAATTCTCAAAGGATCCAAACACCAGTTTTATTATTGAAAATCAAAATACAAAATACAACCATGAGAACAATCTAGGGTAGCGTTCCCGCATCTCATCTTCACGCTCCCATGTGGACTCTCCCGGAGAGTGATGTCTCCACATAACGCGAACGAGAGGAATGGTCTGGTTCCGCAGACGCTTCTCATTCCGGTCCAAGATCTCTACTGGCTGCTCCTCGTAAGTCAATCTAGGGCCCACCTCCAGCTCGGAATAGTCCATCACATGGCTCGGGTCTGGAATGTATCGTCGAAGCTGGGATACGTGGAAAACATCGTGCACTCCCTCTAAGCTAGCTGGAAGTGCTAGTCGATATGCCACCTCGCCAATCCGTGCCGTCACATCGAAAGGTCCGATGAATCTCGGACTGAGCTTCCCGCCTCTGCCGAACCTGATGACGCCCCTAGTCGGTGAGATCTTCAGGATTACTCTGCTTCTAGCTGCGAACCCCGGTGACCATCTGCTGTTGTCCGCCTAGTGCTTCTGTCGATCCATGACGCTCTGAGCCTTGAGTCCAAGTACACATAAGAAGTTTGGGATATCATGCTTTGACAAGGATCGAGGATCAAATAGTCACGAAGTGGAAGGAATTTCAATTACAACTTAGAGGAGCAACATCATGAAGACACAAATATTAAGTATGATCAAAAATCGATAGTTTAACACAGGTGGCTAACACAAGATAGGAAAATCATGGTCAGACAGACATGATTTAAGGTCAAAATTTAGACAAGACACAAACGAAGTATGGAATCAAAATCTGGCAAAGTATAATTTGAGGAAATAAATGATCTAATGATACAATACTAGAAGATAATTAGCAAGGGTTGATTTGAGGAACGTACGAAATACTCGGGAGATACAGTATCAAATCAGGGTGAACATGCAAGGATTTGTGATTCTCGAAAACCAATAATCATATGAAAATGAATTATAGTCTCCAGAATATCCAAGGACATGTTGGTATCTGAAATCACTTTGCTTAGAATCCCTACCCCACCAGTATGTATCTGACTCCAGTGGACTTTCGGCTCCGTGACTCGAATAACAATATGTCTCCAAATACTCTATCAACCTTATCCATTTTCCAACAATCATTGACGAAACAACCCAAGAGATCAAGATATGAAGAATATGACAAGTCTCGACATTACTCGAAAACCTATGGGTGTCTGAAATCACTTCAACTTAGAGTTCCTGCCTCACCAGTGCGCTACTGGCTGCAGTGAACCCTCAGTCTCCATAATCCAGATAACGGCTGCAGCGCGCTGTAGGGTGTGAAAATTATGACACGCTGACATGAGACTCAGTCAAAGCCATACGCTCAAAGCCATACGCTCAGTCAAAGCCATACGCTCAAGGTTATACGCTCAGCCAAGGCCATACGCTCATCTAAAGGCCGTACGCTCAGTGAATATTTTATTATTTTCTGAGATGACAGCACAGTATATATTTAATAAAGGATGAATCTGACACTTCGTCTTTCGTGCAAAGACAGCTGTCCAATAAAAACTAGCCGTCGTATAGGTTTTCGAAGAGTCGATTTTGTCTTTTACGAGGACAGCTCAGCATCTCTCATAAATGTAAAAGCCATCATTACTGTCAGTTTTGACAGTCTGTCAGCCATCATATCCGCAGTCACGACGCTCAAGAAGATTTTGTCAGTTATTGGAAGATATGGCGTATCAAAGAAGATTGATGATGGCCACGTGTTTACTTATTCAAACATGCCACGTGTCTACTTATTCAAATATACGACTCCTTCCCAATTAAGTGAGCGTATGGATCTCATACGACTCCTTCTCAATTAAGTGAGCGTATGGATCTCATACGACTCCTTCTAAATTAAGTGAGCGTATGGATCTCATACGACTCCTTCCAACTAAGTGAGCGTATGGACCCCATACGACTCCTTCCCAACCAAGTGAGCGTATGGACCCCATACGACTCCTTCCTTGTCAAGTGAGCGTATAGTTTCCATACGATTCCTTGTCAATAATGTGAGCGTAACAGCTTTATATGGTTCTACGCTGTCCAAGTCAGCGTATGCAAGACATGTGCCTTCAAAAGCTAGCGTATGATTCTTCTTCTAAGGCAGCGTATCACAGCAGTTGTGTCTAGAATGATTTTTAATGTGCAGTTAACACACGTTCTCACGTGTCCTGCACTCAGTTATCCACTTCTTCAGAAGTTATGCAATGTGGCATTTATGCCATCAATCTCTCCTAAATATGCTCCACTATTTTCAACCGTACGCTAATGTGTCTCCATCAGAATTTGCCACGCGTCCCTGCAGTTATGCACACGTCAAGTAACTACCTGAGCGTATGCTTAAGGATAGTTATCCTGAACTCTATAAAAAGAGTTTCTTCATCTTCATCAGACACTACAGTCAATTTCAGAGAGAACGGAGAGATTGCCCAGTTGCTGTCCAAGTTCTTCAAAGTTCGAGTTTTCTTCATCGCATCGTCCAGGGGATAAAGTAATCGTCTTCTAGATTAGATTCCTACAGTTGTAATTTTCTCAGATACAAAATAAATAAAGTGAATTTATTTATGGAAAACAAATTGGCGACTCTGCTGGGGAAAGCTGTCTCCTCCAACGAGATAGCAACAACTCAATGCGATACTTCGTCGATCGGCTTGACGAAGAAGACGATGGTTGTACAATTCGACCAATCTGCTTATGAAGAAATGCTCAAGACGAAGGAGGGCCGCACTACTTCCTCCGCTCTTCCTGCTGCTAAGAAGAAGGGACGCTCTGTCTATGTCCCTAAGTCTTCTTCAACAGCCCGAGACGCTTCTGTCACTTCTCACGCTGACAAGAACACGTCTTCAACTTCAACTGAGCACACTTCGGCTTCTCTGAACACGGCAACAGTGGCTTCTCCTAGTCACGCCGACAAAGTTGGTTCTTTAACCAAGTCAGCGTGTACAAGGAAAACCATCTCTGGATATGTCAAAGTCCCTTCTCCTTCTACTCTTACGACAGCAGTCGGCTCTTTAGCCATTGATGACTCTGTGCGTATGACATTCAAAGGGCAGCGTACGGCAAAGGCAGCGTACAAAAGCCAACATCAGGCAGCGTACGCTAAACCAAAGCCAGCGTATGCTAATAAAAAGGCAGCGTATGACCAGAAGTCCAAACTGAAGTCAGCGTATGCTAACAGATACAGTCCTTTGACTGTTTCTCAAAATCAAGCTGGGGGTTCTCTTCCACAGAACATACAAATGATTCCCCCTCAACTTGCACATCTTGTGCCAACCAAGAAGAAAGACTCTTTAGTCAACTCCTCTACTCCTAAGGTCTTTACCTCTGGAGTTAATTTGACTAGTACTCTTACTAGATCAAACAAAGGAAAACGCCTTTTGGCTAATTCCTCCAAAGATGGATTATTATCGACTCCCAGTCGAAATAATATCCATCTTCCTTCTCTCCAAATTTTTCGATCTGAGAAAGGCAAATTACAAGTATCCAAGACTGATATCAAAGTCAGATCTCCTACGGATCTTCGTAACAAGCTTAATCAGAATCGTCTCGGTTCTACTGAGACAAGTATATTAGACCCTGATGCAGAATATGCCAGGAACTATGTGGCTCAAATTAATCAGTCTTTATACACTCAAGAACCGAGAAGACAGAAGAACAAAAGACAAGTTTCTACACAGAAACTATCTTCAAGTACTTCCCAATCCGTTCCTACAGATCTCCGGGAGTATTTGCAAAATAAACAGAGAATTGACACTCCATCAGGCTATGATATTGCTTATATTTGCCATGAAAAGCATGGTTGCAACTTCCAACCTCGAGTTGTAATTCAGTGTTGTTGTTCACCAAAAAGACAATCTGTTTTCGAACGGATTCAATATGAACCAATATTGGATGAAGACGAACCACTTTATGCTTCTGTCAATATGACCTCCAGAAATATTGGGGGTAGCATACGGTCTGATGCTATATCAGACTCTGAAGATGGTGTTTATCTCGGCACCCGATCCAGGACCGGAGCCTTGGCCAGGGTCTCTTCTTCTTCTCATCCAAGTGGTAATCCGGAGATCACAGAGGACTTCCTTGGAGAATCCAACTTTCCAGTATTGACTCCCGTAAATAGCCCCGGGAAAGATACTGATTCACGCAGTGATGATTCAGAACAGACTATTTTATCATCTATTCCTCGAATGATTACCACTTACATGGCAGAGGGCGATCATGAACCTTCAACTAGCACCGAAGCTCATGAACAAAGGATTTCTTCCTTAGAACAACAGTTGCGAGCTATGGCAGATACGTTGAATGCTATGCACACTCTTATGCAAGCTCAGCATCAAACTCAGCAAGTCCAACAGACAGCTCCTCCAGTTATATTAAATACTCCTGTTGTTCCAAACCCGGAACCCTCTACTATTTCGGGGGTACAATCTAATGTTCCTGTACAACCCACTCCAAGTCAGTCTGGAGCTCGGGGTGGTACATATGCTGCAGTCCCTCCTCCCAATTATACTCAACAAGTTACAACTTCCCAATCTTCTGGAATTGTTACTGAAGAGTTAAGGAATCTCCGAACTCAATTCGAGGCATTCAAACAGAAGGATGGTTTACAAAGGTTAGGTATCAAGCAACCTTACCCGATAGAATGGAAGCAGGTATCGTATCCACCAAAATATAAACCTCCGACCATCTCTTTCTTTGATGGGACAACCTTCCCAAGTCAGTTCATTAATCACTTTGAAGTAATGACTGATCAACTACAACCAAGTGACGCCCTCCTTACTCGGGTGTTCGTTGGATGTCTCAAAGGAACGGCTTATGAATGGTATAGAAGTCTCCCTGATGGGTGTATTACCTCATTTGCTGGTTTCAAGCAAATGTTTCTTGAACGATTCTATGAAGGACTCAATGACATGACCATGTCAGCCCTCATAAGAATTAAACAGAAAAATAACAAAACCACCGAGGACTTCATTGAAAGATTCAGAAGAGAAGCCCTCAAAATGCCTCTCGGAACTCCCGATGCTGTTACTATCGACACTTGCAAGTGGAATCTCTTACCAATTATCAACATGTGGACAGGGTCCACTCAGTTCCAAGATTGGCCTTCATTCATCGTCAGTACCAAAGCTGCCGAGGTCAGTGCTGAGACCTTCAAGGGTCTGGGGGTACAAATGGCTCCCAAGGAATCAAATCAGAGTGCTAGCAATAGTACTCGACCCAACAATCGCAAAGGGAAAGAAGCTCTTGAAGTCAATCTCCAAAGCAGTAGTCAAGAGGTAAAGACTACTCAAGCTACCCCAGCTCCAACAAATCAACAACAGAGACCTCCTCGGCCGAAGGAAGAATATTCTTTCGACGATGACGATGTTCAGGGTATCTTTGAATGCTTGCTCAAAGGTAATAAGATTCAATTGCCAGAAATCAAAAAGCCTGATGAAGCCAATAAGACAGATCATCCAAAATCTTGTCCATATCATAGAATGCTGGGTCATACAATCCGGTCTTGCTATGTATTAAAAGGGAAGATTCAAGAGATGATTAAATCAAGAGCTGTGACACTAACACCCAAAGACAAAACGGTCACAGCAAATGTAATTTCAATGCAGTTCGTTGATTTCCCTCCTTTAATGGTAGAAAGTGGGATTGTTCCTATCCCCAAAGCAACTCTTGAAGTTGTGAACATCCCACCAGCACAGAATGAAGGACTTGTTCCTGTCACAACTAAGAAGGGAGAGATCATGTAGATTCACCCGGATTTAATGACGGAGTTTGAAACGTCTTCCTCTTCTCCTCGGAAGATTCTCTCATCTAAAAAGAAGCTCGGGAAGACTAAGTCATGCAATGTGACTTCTAGTTTCACACCCGATTTTTATCTAACCTCTACTTTCATCTCGGCAGAAAATTCACTCCCTACGGAGATAAAATCTGTACCTCAATTTGAAGATAGGTACAAGCCTGCTTTTCATCTATATAGTTCACAATCTCATAAATTAATGGCGAAGATGGGTTATGATCTAGCCACTGCTCCTGGTTTGAACTCAGGCAAGGGACTCCGAGCACCTTTAGCCATCACTATGAGACAATCAATCTCGTATTGGCCTTGGTTTCTGGAATGAAGCTCTCATCAAACATAAAAGAACCAAGAACAAGATAAAGAATTGCAACATGGTTTCCATAGACCCTGAACCAGAATCTGAAGTTGAAGTTCACGCTGGAACTCGGTCAGGAAAAATATATCTGAAAGATTATGCTGAAATTCCTGAAGAAACTCCTGATGTCCCTCCGGTTACAGCTCCAACACCAGTCTCTACTGAAGAGCCTTTAAATGTTCCTGTTGAGACAGTTCCTTCTAAACCAACAGCAGCTGACAAAGGCAAACAACAAGTCTGCTTCGACAAACCATTGAAGAAGTCATCTCCTACAGGACTTGAAAAGCCTTATAATTTTGATATATTGGCTCAACTAGCCAATACCCCAGCTAAATTATCAATCTTCGAGCTCTTACGCCTCTCTAAAGAGACTCGAAAAACTCTAAGTGAAGCACTGCTGCAAGCAGAAACCTGCCTAACTCTTCTCAAGAAGTTGGAAACAGAATCTGTTTCTCATTGCCATAATGTATTGGAATTTATTCCAAACATTACCTTTACACAGGACGATATTCTGCTAGAGGATAATCGTCATGACCGTCCTTTATATCATACAGGATATATTGATTCTACGAAGGTTTATCGTCTCCTGATTGATCCAGGATCCGCTCTCAGTATTATGCCAAAAGCTATGCTAGATGCACTGAAGATACCTGTGCATAGTCTTTCCAACACTATCACTACCATCTTGGGATTCAATCAAGGAAAAAGTGAGCCTTTGGGCAAGATTCGCCTCAAATTTCAAATAGGCGATCTTCGTACTAAAGTTACTTTTTACATCATCGACAATCATGGTTGCTCATACAATGCTCTATTGGGGAGACCATTCTTGCATGAACATAATGTTGTTCCTTCGACTCTTCATCAGTGTTTCAAATATGTTGATGATAATGGAGAAGTTCAAAAGGAGATTGCTCTCTATCCATTCAAAGGAGTTGAAGCTTACTTCAATGACGCTCACATGTACAAAGATGAATACTCAAAAGTCTTACAAGCTATGGATAATGATGATGAGATAGCAAAAGTTGACACTTTTGTTATTCTTGTAAAAGGGCGTATCACTCCTCCGCAGTCTGTTAAATCATCTGAAGAAGGCTCACTGATAATTCCTGTCAGTAGACGTACTACTTCATCACCTGCCCAGGCTCCACAAGGCTCACTGATAATTCCTGTCAGTGGACGTACTACTTCATCTGCCCAAGCTCCACAAAGTTCACTGATAATTCCTGTCAGTGGACGTACCACTCCCCCTCTACCTTCTCAGGCTAGACCAGACACTCTAGTCATTCCAGTCAGTGGACGTACTACTTATCCACGATCTTCTTCAAGGGAGCTCACCTCTTCTGAGCCTTTTGTTATCGATCTTAATCGAAACAAAACTTCTGATCGCCCTTCCTCTCCCCCTTTTGTCATTAATTTGACTAAGTCTGATAAAGCTCAGCCTTCTGTTGTAAATACAATTAATAAAGCATCTCCTTTGCAGTATATTGATGTCTGTAATCATGTACAAAGTTACTTACAATTGCTAAATAGCTTAGAGTCACTAACTATAGGGGTTGTTCAAACTCTTCATACAGACGTATCATTGGAATCCATACAAAAATCATACTTCGTGGTCCCTGCTAGAAAGAAGGGAGAAAATCCAATCTTCTTTTATAAAGGATCCCAAAAGCCTCCTAACTTGGAAAAAGATGACACAAACGACGATACTGGAAGATTACAACTGCGTCGCTACAGTCAACAATCCAAAAATATCATTAAGAATATGGGTTATGACTTTAGAACCAGTCTTAATAATGGAAAAGGAAGAAGAATGCCTGTTCGAATTCCTCCATTAAAATACGGAAGGACTAAATGTGGTTTAGGTTACATTGCTCCTACTTCCTTTATCAACATAGTCCATGAAGATTCAAAATCCGATGAAGATGAACGATCTGAATCTTCCGATTCCCTTTCTTGGGATTCTGACACAAGTATTGGCGATCTCCATCGTTCTATTCTATCCATCAATATGGTCTCTGTTGATGGCCCGCAAGAAAATGATGAAGATGAGGATGATTTTGAAATATCACCCGAATCGGAACAATAGGCTCAAAGATTAGATAATCAATAGGAATTCAGGTTCGAGTAGAGGGAACCTCCTACTAAAGATAAACTGATCCAAATTGATGTTGGTGAAGAAGGGTCTCCTAAACCAATATTCATCAGTGAAAGTCTTTCAGAAACAGATAAGCAAGAAATAATCAAGCTTATTCATGATTATATAGATGTCTTTGCCTGGAGTTATGAAGTTATGCCAGGACTAGATCCAAAGATTGCAATATACAAACTCAATATCATGCCAAATGCTAGACCAGTCAAACAACAACAGCGACAATTTCGTCCAGACATCATGGATGCAATTGAAGCTGAAGTCAACAAGCTTATGGCTTCTGGATTTATTCGAGAGGAACAACATCCTGAATGGGTGGCTAACATCGTTCCTGTCCTTAAAAAGACTGGCAAGATCCGGGTCTGTATAGACTTTCGTGATCTCAATGCGGCTTGTCCTAAAGATGAGTTTCCTCTTCCAATTACTGATGTCATGATCGATAATACATGTGGTTTCGAACGAATGTCATTCATGGATGGGTATTCGGGATACAATCAAATCAAAATGTTCCCAGAAGATGAAAAACACACTTCCTTCAGAACGCCGATCGGTACATACTGTTATACAGTGATGCCGTTTGGTCTCAAGAATGCAGGAGCAACATATCAGCGAGCATTGAGCACTATATTCCGCGAACATTTCCGGAAAATAGTCGAATGCTATGTTGATGATATTGCAGTCAAAAGTCGATGAAAGGAGGATCATATCCAAGATTTGAAGACTATCTTTGATTTAATGCGTCAGCATCAACTTAAAATGAAGCCTACTAAGTCCTTCCTAGGCATCTCTAGTGGTAAATTTCTCGGCTTCGTCATTACCGCTAAAGGTATACACGTGGATCCCGAGAAGATCAAAGCCATTCAAGAGATGCGTCCTCCACGCACCTTAAAAGAGCTACGAGGATTTCAAGGAAGAATTGCTTATATCAGGAGATTCATTTCCAACTTATCAGGACGCTGCAGACCATTCAACAAACTTCTGAAGAAAGGTGTATCTTTCGTCTGGAACGAAGAATGTCAAAAAGCATTTGACGATATTAAACAGTATCTCATGAACCCTCCAGTTTTGGTACCTCCTGTCTCGGGAATACCATTCCTTCTATATGTTCGAGCCATGGATCATTCTCTTGGTGCATTACTTGCCCAGAAAAATAAAGATGGCCATGAACAGGCTATTTATTATCTCAGTCGCACAATGACAGGTGCTGAACCGCGTTATTCTCCAATCGAGAAAGAATGCTTAGCATTAATATTTGATGTTCAGAAAATGCGATATTATATTATCGGTCAAACGATTCACGTCATTTCCAGAGTGAATCCCATCAGAATTATGATGAAGAAACCCGGTATTCTCAATTCCAGACTAGCTAATTGGGGAATCTTGTTAGCTCAATACGATATGCATTATATTCCTCAGAAGTCAGTTAAAGGACAGGCTCTTGCTGATTTTCTGGCTGCTCATGCGATTCCAGAAGATTCTAAATTATATGATGAGATTCCTGATGAAGTCTTGGATTCAAATCTGATTTCTGAAGAAATTCCTACCTGGCGTCTATTCTTTGATGGAGCATCTAGAATAGGTCCTAACGGCGATATTGTCGCTGGAGTTGGGATTGTTCTTGTATCCCCAGAAGGATTAACTATTCAGAGGGCTTATTCTCTAGATCAATCATGTTCAAACAATGTAGCCGAATACAATGCATTACTCATCGGCCTTCAACTTGCTAAACATCTAGATATTCAATATTTGGAAGTTTATGGAGACTCCAAGCTTATCATCAATCAGATCAGAGGAACGTATGAAGTTCGTCATCAGGATTTGATACCTTATCATCGAGCAGCACTTTCTATAGCCTCATCTTTTAAAGGTTTCTTTATTGAACATGTTCGACGAGCCTATAGCAGAAGCTGATGCTTTATCTAATCTTGCTGCTGTGTTAGCTATACCAGTCAGACGTCAGCAAGTGATAGTGGTTTATAACCGAGAACTATTCTGTGTTGAGAATAATTTGGCTTTGGCTTTTCCCTATAAACCAGACAAAGATTCTCTCAACCTTGATGCTGGATTAAAGTTTGACAAAATGTCCTCGTCTTCTTCTGATTCTACTATGGAATATGTCTTTTCTAATGAAATAGAAGCCATAACTGAAGACTGGAGACACCCGTTTCTAGACTTTGTTTTGTATGATATACTTCCTGATAATCTGAGTGAAGCAGCGTCTATCCGGCGTCGATCTCTCAGATTCTATTATAATCATACGACAAAGACATTATATCGTCGGTCTTACGACGGTCTTCTCCTCCGATGCATTGCTGGTGAAGAAGCACAACAGATAATCCGCGAAGCACATGATGGTGTCTGCGGAGCTCATCAACCAGGTCCTAAACTTCAATATGCTCGGAAATGTAAAGCCTGTCAAATTTATGCAGACTTTATCCATCAACCGTCAGAGTTCTTACACCCAACAGCGGCATCATGGCCCTTTGAAGCTTGGGGCATGGACGTCATTGGTCCCATCAACCCACCATCATCAAGAGGACATCGGTTTATTCTAGCAATAACCGATTACTTTTCCAAATGGGCTGAAGCAATCCCATTATCTAAAGTTAAAACTTCTAGTGTTATCAACTTCGTCAAACATCATGTTACCTATCGATTTGGTGTTCCTCGGCGTATTATCCATGATAACAGACCGCAGTTCGTCAGTCAGAAATTTACTCGATTCTGCGACGATCATCGGATTAATAATTTAGCTTCTACAGCATATAATCCAGCAGCTAATGGATTGGCAGAAGCTTTCAATAAAACAATCATCAAACTCTTAAAAAAGTTCGTTTCTTCCAACAAACGCAACTGGAGCGAGAAGCTTGGTGAATGTTTATGGGCCTACCGTACCACAGTTCCCAATGCGATCGGATGTACGCCTTTCTCTTTGGTATATGGGTGTGAAGCTGTTCTTCCCCTCGAGATCCAGATTCCTTCTCTGAGAATTGCAATCTCCAATGAACTTACAACAGAAAACAATGATCGTCTTCGACTTCAAGAATTGGAAGCTCTAGATGAAAAATGATTGTATGCTCAACAAAATATCGAGCTTTATCAGGCCCGAATCTCAAAAGCTTTTAACCGGAAAGTCAAAGTCAGAGCATATCAGAAGGGAGAACTGGTCCTTACTGTCAGACGTCCTATGACCATGACACATATGAGCAAAGGCAAATTTGACGCAAAATGGGAAGGCTCATTCGTAATAAACAAAGTCTTCTCTAACGGAGCATACCAGCTTGCCTCTATGGATGGAAAAGTCATGATGATGCCTATCAATGGCAAATTCTTAAAGAAATATTATGTATAATATTTTTATCATTTCCCAGCAAATATGAAATCAAAGTTAATTCTTCTTTACAAAAGTTATCTCGATATCGTTATCCCCAGAGGAAACTGATATTTCTATCATATATCATCTTCCCAGAGAATTTGATATTTTGTTTTATTAGATCCCCAGTGGTTTTAATAAAGATCTTGAATAGAAAATCATGTCCATATTACCTCTGAATTTTTTATCTCAGTATTCTATCTCGTCTTTTGATTTCCGAATCCAAAGATCATAGAAAATAGAATCTAAAGATATCTTTATATCTGAATTCTGTTTTCTCTAATCAGTATTAAACTAAAAATCTTTGGTTTAATATCATGATAGAGTTGCAAAGTTTATTTGTATATTCTATTCTATTGAAATATGTCATGTATTATTTACCTCTGAACATGTTTTCTACAAAAATATCATCCACAAAATTGAAATCAAGCCAAGATGTTCATTTCTTTAATCAGAATCAAAATATTGATTACAATTGGATTTCAAAAATTCAGTACATAAAAAATGTAAAAGAACTATTTAGGAGGAGTAATGATCTCCTGAATACGAACGATTACATTATTCATCTTTTCATCATGAGCTTTCTTGATTCGCTCTGCTGTTTCAGCTCCAATCATCCATTGGTCATATTCTACAATAATAGAGCTACGGCGATTGGTCTCCTCAATCTGATTGGTTTGCATCAATTCTCGCTCCTGCTGTAAAACTTGACAGCGTTCAGCTACAGATTTACGATCAGTAGCAATCTTTGATTGTTCTGTTTCCACAGAGGCAGTTTGCTCCTGAATACGAGCTAGCTCTTCCCTCAGCTTTCTAAGTTCTTCAGCTTTTGACGCTTCATTTTGCTCTAGGCGTTCCATATTCTGACGAGTGTTTATTATTTCTTCGTCTTTCGCTATTAGCTCTTTGGAAGACTGAGCGAGGAATTCTGTCAGAGCAATGTGTTGAGCTTGAGCTTCATTCTCTAATTGAGCAATCTCAGCTGCAGTCAGAGAATTAATGTCCTCCTTTTTAATCTCCCAATATTTATGGATGTTTGCTTCTAATTCACTCAGGAGATGTTCAAAGAAGACACATTGAGCCTCATAACCAGCTTGTCTCAAAGCTGAAAGTGGAAAACTAGTCACTTCTCGAAGACTCGAAAAGGGCATAGTCTCATCCTTCATAAGTCGTCTTGAGTATGTATCCAGATATGAATAAATAATATCTGAATACATCCCCATGATCTTTGCTATCCCTGTATCAAAACCGGGAGTCGCTGCAATAATAGAGGAAGGAGCAGGTGGAGCTTCTATTCTTGGAGCCGAAGTTAGTGCTTTTGGAGAACTCGGCAGATGTGAACTCCCCTCACCCACATCAGTTTGAACAAGTGGGGCTTGAGTAGAACTCATAGCCGGTGCAGTTCCTACAGCTGTTGGAATCAAAGAAGCATGATCAAAACCAAAAGATAATAAAGCAGAGACAAGATAAAATTTTGATGAATAAAATATTACCTAGAACTGGTTCATATTCAGTTTCCTTCGGATCATTCAGCCCGGCTCTTAGTCTATTCAAGGTACTTTCTGACATGAGATTTATTTCACTGCTTCCCGCTCCAGAAGTACTAGGAATTTGAACTTCTATATGCCTCTCCGGCTCTAGTGTCAACCCTGAGTGTTGACCAATGGTCTTCAGTGCATCAATTGGTGTTTTAGACGGTGATTCATCGTCTATCTCCATGTCTTCTTCTCCAGAAGAATGAAACGACGGTTCATAGTCAACTTGTTCACTCTCTGAAGCTTCAGCAATTGGATTGAGAGGAGTGGCTTCCTTCGCGGATTCTCCCGAAATCAGTAAGTCATTAGCCGTTTCAGTCTGATGCTCGGTCTCTACCGCAGGCTGACTAATTTCCTGCGCATCATCGACCATTTGTGGAACTGAGCCTATATCAGAAGGCATGGAAGACCCAGCAGGTTCAGGAATCTCTTCTTCAACAGGTTCTGTCTTTACAGAAAAATCAAATGCAGTTTGTTTTTCTGAAGCCAATCGCATAGCACGATCAGTAGGACTCTCTGCATCCAGACAAATCACGGATTTAGTTTTTGAAACTATTACTTTCCTTCCTATTCTTTTTGTTAATGGAACAGTAGGATAATTGTCTATTGGATCACTACCTGCTTCATCAACGTCTCTGACAGGAGAATTCCCTGGAATAGTAATTCCTCCGCGACTTCGAGTCTCTGCTCGAGTAGCTCTTTTTGTAGCAGGACCAGCAGCACTTTTACCCCACTTCCTCTTCGGGGTATTATCAATAGATATACTCTCTTCAGCACTCCCGATGGGTACATGCAATGGTTGATGAAGGTCATCAGAGAAGAAAGTCTCCAAAACATCATCATCAACTTCATCAGTGGCCAGAGGATCTTCTTTGTCATCACAATCTCTAGGCAAGGCTGATTTGGTTGATTTCTTTTCAACATGAATAAAGCTTCTGCCTAAGATGTTAAATTTTTCATCAAAGGTGTTAGCTGATACATAGAATCTGGCATAGGACGCCAATATTCTAGCTCCTCTCCGATAGCTGACCGGATCTGGCATAGAAAAGGTAGCCCCTGTACCTTTGGCAATGTAATATAGCCAAGCTCTGGCACCATCAATCAACCCTCCTTGATAACCAAAACACGACGTTGCATTGCCTACATGCAACTGATCGTAACCAAATTGCTGAGCAAATCTGCTCGGGAGATATGGCTCCAGATAAGTGATGTTGTCGCGGCGGCAGATTAAGTGAGATGGCCTGATTCTCTTTAGCCATTCATGTTGGATATCATCCAACTCATTAGCACCAACGCCGTCAATCAATCTCCCAGGCATGCTCTCATAACCGACAGGTGGAGAAACGCAAGTGAAGCTCCATAGTTCTTCCCTGTTTAATATAGTTCTGCAATCGGTCAAAGTGTCATATCTCCACTTCGGTATGTGCTTGTACCTTTCCAGAAAGGTATCATCTGGTCTAGCCATCCCAGCACTCATAAGAGATTCGAAATGTAGAAGCAGCCATCCAAATAAATAGGTAAAGGGCATTTCTACCCGAGGAAAGGATGTAAGGCACTTCCTTGCCAATTCGAACATTCTGTCTGTGTATGAAAATTATGACAAACTCATGCCAGCGTGTCAGGACTTATTCTCACTTTAAAGTTCAAAGTAATTTCGAACTTTTGAAATTCATAAAGTTCGAAAACTTTGAAGGGGGTCTTGTAGGGTGTGAAAATTATGACACGCTGACATGAGACTCAGTCAAAGCCATACGCTCAAAGCCATACGCTCAGTCAAAGCCATACGCTCAAGGTTATACGCTCAGCCAAGGCCATACGCTCATCTAAAGGCCGTACGCTCAGTGAATATTTTATTATTTTCTGAGATGACAGCACAGCATATATTTAATAAAGGATGAATCTGACACTTCATCTTTCGTGCAAAGACAGCTGTCTAATGAAAACTAGCCGTCGTATAGGTTTTCGAAGAGTCGGTTTTGTCTTTTACGAGGACAGCTCAGCATCTCTCATAAATGTAAAAACCATCATTACTGTCAGTTTTGACAGTCTGTCAGCCATCATATCCGCAGTCACGACGCTCGAGAAGATTTTGTCAGTTATTGAAAGATATGGCGTATCAAAAAAGATTGATGATGGCCACGTGTTTACTTATTCAAACATGCCACGTGTCTACTTATTCAAACATACGACTCCTTCCCAATTAAGTGAGCGTATGGATCTCATACGACTCCTTCTCAATTAAGTGAGCGTATGGATCTCATACGACTCCTTCTCAATTAAGTGAGCGTATGGATCTCATACGACTCCTTCCAACTAAGTGAGCGTATGGACCCCATACGACTCCTTCCCAACCAAGTGAGCGTATGGACCCCATACGACTCCTTCCTTGTCAAGTGAGCGTATAGTTTCCATACGACTCCTTGTCAATAATGTGAGCGTAACAGCTTTATATGGTTCTACGCTGTCCAAGTCAGCGTATGCAAGACATGTGCCTTCAAAAGCTAGCGTATGATTCTTCTTCTAAGGCAGCGTATCACAGCAGTTGTGTCCAGAATAATTTTCAATGTGCAGTTAACACACGTTCTCACGTGTCCTGCACTCAGTTATCTACTTCTTCAGAAGTTATGCAACGTGGCATTCATGCCATCAATCTCTCCTGAATATGCTCCACTATTTTCAACCGCACGCTAATGTGTCTCCATCAGAATTTGCCATGCGTCCCTGCAGTTATGCACACGTCAAGTAACTACCTGAGCGTATGCTTAAGGACAGTTATCCTGAACTCTATAAAAAAGAGTTTCTTCATCTTCATCAGACACTACAGTCAATTTCAGAGAGAACGAAGAGATTGCCCAGTTGCTGTCCAAGTTCTTCAAAGTTCGAGTTTTCTTCATCGCATCGTCCAAGGGATAAAGTAATCGTCTTCTAGATTAGATTCCTACAGTTGTAATTTTCTCAGATACAAAGTAAATAAAGTGAATTTATTTATGGAAAACACGCGCAACTGTCATGCCATAGTAGGTCATCGAATAGTCTCTCGACTTTATTCCTAGGAATTTCAAAAGAGTTTCAAGGAGTTAAAAATGAGTTTCAATAGTCCAAGTTACGGAATGGTGAAGTTACCTGACTGTTAGAATACATGAGTTTATTAGGTACTAATAATGACAAGAGATCCAATCAGTGAGTACAAAAGGACGGCCAGGGAGATTTAAAATTTCAGACAGGACGAAGTTTCAAATTGTGACGGAATATCAACTGATATCTGGAATGGTAACAAGATTCCACATATGGAACGTTATCCCGAAAGGATAACAGAGTCTCGAAGGACGAACTGAGGCAAGGTATCAGATAGAAGACAAGTTTCAAAAATAAGAAATAAAATTCTGCACTAGAAATAAGTTTCAATAAAATCTCGAATAAAAATAAAATCTCGTGCAAAGCTTGAATTGAAACGAATTCCCCAATAAGGTATACAGTAAAAAATCAAGTATCAACAAGGTCGTGATTAGGAAATAAAATCTCGAAATAGAAAATCTTAACGAGAAAATAAGGTTTAGAATAGTGACTAGAAAACAGGTTCTAATAGGAGACAAGGTATTGGATTGTAAACATGAAACAAGCGAATCGTAAATAGAGAACAAGTCTCGAATAAAGTCAAGAATGGGAAATAGAATCTCAAAACACGCATCAATAGAAGCGAAGGTTCAAACAAGGTTTCAGAATGATATTTCAAGTAGGAATAATTCTGAATAGTACAAGTTCGATTAGCAAACAGAATATCAATAAACGAGTAATAACAAGTATCCATAAAACAAGCAAAATCTTGGATATGAAACAAGATCGAAACAAAAATAGTGGACCAGCAACTCTCGACTAGAAAATCAAAGTCATGAATGAGGAAACAAGTCTCGAATAAGAAACGAAATCTTCAAAACCCTCAAAGGTATCCTCAACAATGTCCTAAATAGGACGAAGCACAAATAACACTTCGAATGAGGAACAGGGTTTCGAAATAAGTCTCGAGTAGGAATTAAATCTTAATTAACACGAAGTTGATAAAAGAACAAAATTTACAAATAGGAGCCATCACTAGAAAACAAGGTCATAAATGAATGTGCAAATGGTATCGAATAATAGATTTCAAACAAATATCGAATTGTGGGTCTGAAACAAGTTTGTCGAATATGAAACAGTATCTTGAAATAAGTTTCGGACATCAATCAAGGTTCCAAAATAGGAACAAGAAGTTTCAAGAAATGATCAATGTGTTAGGAGGAATTTAAGGGAAAACTGGATTATTAATCAAGATACATGGTTTTCCCAACCATGCAAAAGAAATCTTTTGTCTTCAATCTATCTTCATTGTTTCTCCGGGACTGGAATCACTTCAATTTCTTCAGCTGTCCTGATATAGGCTGATCCTTGCGGTAGTGCTCCATGTGTTTGCTGATTCTGAGAAGGTGGTTCCCTTTTGCTGTAGTCTGATGCTCCTCGCGCTTGTTCTCGGGCAGTGTGATCAACGTTCTCCAGCAGTCTTGACTTGGTGGGCAGGCGATCCGTAGTATAGTATAGCCTCCGTCTTTTGCGGCACTCTTCATAGTGGCATCCTGAGAGGTGGCAGAAATTGTAAATGATCGTCGGCTGGATCTGAATCTGGATCTCCCGCTGGGGCTGAAGTGCAGGGCTCTGGCATGAATATATGGCTGCCGGCGTGCTAGCTGCTGAGATCTGCTCTTGATGATGTGACTGGTGGTGTGACCGAAGAAACGCTGACTGAGTGTTGTGACGCTTTGCGGGTCCAGGGTAGTTATTGTCTTTGTCATAAATCTTCATGTCTTTCATGAGCTTCAGCTTCCGGTTTTGTTCCATTGTCTGCGCTACATTCTGAATCTCCAGGCTGGTGGCTCTAATCTTCAGAGAAGTCGGATCCTCACATGCTGAGATGATCTTCAGTGGCGGCTTCAGGTTCTCGATCGGCTCTCTGGTGCAAGATATGCGCTCGGTGTCGGAAAAGTCCAAGTGTCTGAGCGTATGGAAATCAGAAGTCCTTCCTGGCTCGAAGAGTGTATACACAAGTCTGACTTAGAAAGGGTGGCCTGCTTCCTCTGGTTGTCAAGGGACTCTTCAGACGTCTCCGTCAACTACGTACTACCCATGGGGATAGTAGAGTGATAGAAGGTAGTGGAAGCTCGAAAACGTCAAGTGTAGGTGAATTGACAGTTCTGGTGTCACATGCTTTTGAACTATCTGCAAAACAGAAAAATGTTAAAATAACCTAGACCTATATACAACAAGTGTTTATAGAATATTAAAATACCTGATACACCTGATATACCTGATATACACTTATTTCTCGATTTTCCTATGCTGTGATCAAGTTTCCCTAGTGTAATCAAGTCCTCCAATAGTACGCTAAGTCTTAGGTACCATTAGGATTGACCTGCATGGGCTACCACTAAAAATATGTCACGACCCACTCCCGAATAACCGGATACGAGTCGGACACGCCCAGCCTTTGTTGTTAGACACAACAAAGTAAGCTGTACCAATCTAGGGAAACTAACCAGATAAATATGAACATGAAATAAAATCATAGCATCTATATAAATGTGTCCCCAACCAGAGTAAGTACAATATCTGAATTATTACATTTCAACTAATAAAAGAGTCTGCTAGTCTCAATACATGGAAAGATAATGGAAAACTAATGAAGTACTAGGCTTCTGCAACCTCTAGGTCAGAAGCAGCTCCAGCTGGCTCAGTAGGGAAGGCAATATCCTGTCCATAGTAGGTGTCACACAAAGCCTCCATCTCACCTGCAACATATTCTATTCAGGAGCGGAGCAAGTACAATTCTAGGTAATGAACAAGACATCATGATATGAAAGTACAAGGAAACATGGAAAGTACAGGAAGAACAGGTGAGTAAGTACATGAAGAACAGTGTAAAGTACATGGAAGAACATTAATGTAAGAACATGATATGTAAGCACCTGAAAGAACATGATATCATGGAACTACAGGAAATAAGTACAAGGTAATCTCCTGAACATGTGTATACTACATTTGAAATATAACTAAATATGTGATCGGCTAGGGTAAGCACCTGAAAGCACCTGAAAGCACATGAATGGTGACTTAGGACCCGCGTGCACGATGCGGGGTCTAAGCTAAAACACACCTGAGTTGTTACTTGGGATTGGTCACATAGATAGTATATTTTCCCTCCCTAGATACAAGTAATAAGCACAAGAGAACAAGAGCACCAGAAAGTACATGACGTGTTGCAATTGTGTCACTCAAGGAAGCACAAGATATATAATGAAAAGTACAAAACCGTAGAGTGTACTTGCCTGGCTCCAGGAAAGTACAAGTAGGCAAAAGAGTCGGATATCCTCCTGTATGAAATAATGATGTATACAAGTTGGTCAATAATCTAAAATAACTAATTCTTAATCTAGCAAGTCACTTAAAATATATCCTAGGTCCTATTCTTGATGAAACAAGTTACCTTAATGATTAATAAATATAAAAAATCTAATTGGCCATCACTCAACTAATCTTGATCAATATCTATACACATCCTGGTTTTTAGGGATTCCTACTTCTTTATTACTTCTATAGAATATTATCATCCATACTTATTAGTATCTAAAACACAACTTCCTAACTAGCCAAGCCTTACATCATAGCAGTTTATAGACTTACTAAGCTCACTGCTCAGAACCAAATAGTTTACATCTGCTCCCTAAAATTTATTAAGACTAAACACCCTAGATTGCACCTGTTGACTGAACTTATACTCCAGTCCCAATGTGGGACTGTCATCATTATTCTAAGCCAGTCCTAAACCATCCTAACCATTAGTCCTATAGAAAATATTAGATATCAATTCCCAGGTGTCATGAGACTCTCAGGAATTAGTTCAGTCTTGGAAAGACTGAAAGATCTCTTGACCTCAGTCTAACCAAGCCCCACCAATCACTGGTTAACACATAAATCAGTCTCACATGTACATTCAGTAATATTCCAAGTCAGTCTAAAATTCCTCAGATATCAGTCCCACCCATAACCCATGAGAGTATCAACACCCTTGGTATCACATTGGTTTGATTGCAGCAGTAAGCTATGTTGTATGGTATTGATTTGTTCTGGTGATAAAACAATCTATACAACCTGCCTCTCCAAACCAATATGACATCAAGTAGTCATCAACTATTATTACCATATCCTGGTTCTACAAAATGGACTGTTATCAGCTGAGTGTACAACTATTATCCTCCTTCCATCTCAGATTTAGCCAAAAACACTCAAACAGTTATCAGTCCAAAACTACAATATGGAAACAACCAACCTGAAACTGGGAATTTCATAAGTTATTCCCCAAATTAAAACAACTAAACAAAACCCAACCTCGATTCTCAGATGTAGGGTTTAGTATAGGCTTGATCAGTAATATATGGGTTTTCCTATCAACTGAGTTCTTATTCCAGTTCAACCATTGCTCCATGTTCTGGTTAACAAGTAATCAAATAGTCTAGTTTAACATTAATCATCAGGACAGCAATTTAAACTATTAAAATAAAATACTGCATAACATGACAGTGCTAAAATTCATTCATCTATTGTAATGTAATAGAACACAGTCCATGGTCGATGACTATTCCTATCCTTGGGTTGGATCTTAGGTTCAAGCATTGAATCAAATACATAGCTCTGTACCTATCATGATTAATTAAAATTTAAACCAAGTACTCACTGAGCTAAAGACTAAAATCCCACATTCAGTCCCCTATTAGAATAGACACATGAACTCCAGGAATTCTCTATTCTAATATGTAGATCACATTCACTTAATTGGCTACAAGATAGAACACAAGAAACTAAAATTACCTGTGAAGAAAATGGAGATTGATCACTGCCCAGATCTGAACACGAGTCCTTGTGGATTTAAACAACCTCCTCTAAACCAAAATTAAAAGCACAGAAAAACAGGGAATGACTTAAAATCCAATCAGCAGAAAATTGAGAAGAACAATTGGTGAATCGAAATAAATTCCAATCCTAGCTATTCGAATTGGGTTCACTGTGAAGGAAAAAAATGTTGAGATACTCACCTATTGTTCCTGTCAAAAAAAACCCGATCGATTCCCTCCACAGTTCAATCAGAAGAACACTGAATCAATCAACAACTCAATGAATACTCACTCACTCAATCTAGCTGGATTCAAATCAAAAGGGATCAAAGGATCTCACCATGATTACTTCGATCTCGAATTTTCCCAGAAATCCAAATCGATCAACCAAGGACTCGCGTGCTACACTAGCATCAGGAAATTCATCAAGACAGGATCAAGAGTGACCTCAAAATTAGCAAGACTAATTCAAGGAGATCTGAGGAACTCACCAGATTGAAGAAAACTTGATGAAATTGATCAAGTCCCTACTGCTGTGAGGACTTCCAAGCACCACCGCCTGCTTTCAATCCTTCCACCATTGCTAAGGAGGCCGATGCTTCGATTAGGTTTTGAGAAGAATGAGATCTGGAATAGAAAGGGTGAACTTATATAGGCTTGGTGGCGTGAGCCTTAGGCTACTGGTGGCGGGAAAAATCGAGCTCTCCTCTGACAAGTTTGTTAGAAATGGAGATACACATGGCCCTCTCCCCAGGCTGTTGAGGAAAATTCGAATTTGAACTTTCCAGGCATTTCATTTAGAAGAGCAGGGGAAAAAATAACCTAAGCTAACATTGGGTTGAGTTTGAAAGAGATTTGATTGGGCTGGCAGGGTTTGGCCCAATCAATTGGGTTGGCAGTGATTAAGCCCAAGAGAAAACTAACTAGATGAACCTAAAAATAAAAAATATAAATCCACTTATGCTAAAATATGTAAAAAATATATTCCTAAACCATTATTCAATTACAAAAATTTAAATTCTACCATATTTCAAGAAAGTGGGGTTACATGAATCATCTTTGTTGAATAATAGGGGGGGTCTTCAAAAGGATTAATCAAGTCTTTGGTACACGGGCGAGGCTTTAAACTCACGAGCGTTGCCATGTTAGATGGTACGCCCTTCCTGGTTCGTAGTACCTGTAGAGAGCGAGGATCAGTACATTGCCGTGTACTGGTGAATAACTAATTAAAGTTTCGCGCTCTCATTTGTTAAAGAAGTTATGTGAAGAATGTAATATATTTTGTGATCTTTTTAGCCATCGTAGTGAATTTCATGTCAACATTTGATATGCATAATAACATATCCTTATCAGCCCTCCTACCAACCCTGAGGGTCCCGATAGGCGACACTCTCAGGACGGAGGATGCCCCTCGGATCGTAGCACAGTATACGCTCCCTCCTTCTTCCCTCACCTCTCCTCCCACGTCGGACGCTCCTTGACGCCATCCATCGCCCCCTATTTTGTGCGGCCAGATTGGGTACCACAGCTACCCCACAGCGGGCCATAGATAGAACTTCCAGAGATCGAGTTCACCACACTTCCCGAAGGACAAACCATCAGAGTGTCGTTCTCCTCCGATGAAATTTCTTCATCATCCTCTTCTTTCTCGAGGACCTTTGTGCTGAAATTCCAGTCAGGATGTCCAAAACTGCCCATTGTCCAAGAAGCCACCGCAGGCTGGGGTCTCTCATCCATTTATAAGGTCGCACTATTGGACTCCAAACACCTTCTCCACCACCTCTCTTTTGATCCAGACTGCTCCTTGGTCTGGGCCAAGGCCACCACCAATATCGGATCCCTCAGCATGAAGATCGCGAAATAGTCCCCCAGCTTGAACCCCAACGTCGACTCTAAGATTATCTCGACGTAGATCACCCTGCCGAATCTTCCACTAATATGCTTCGCTCCAGCAACGCTCAAAAGAATTGCTAGTTCCTTCGGGACCCTGGTATCCATCGCAGAAGAAACACGCAATCTCTCCAAAGGCAACTACGCTAAGATTTGTGTAGAGATCGATATATCCTCCGACCCTCCAATGCTTATTCAGCTCGAGCTTGGGAGACGGACACACCGTAGACACTCGAGTACGACAACAATATAAGCTTCTGCAAGCACTGCAAGATTAGAGGCCATCTCTCGAAGCATTGCTTCAAGGCCAATCCGGAACTCAAGAAAAAAGCACCAAAAAAGACTTCATCCTAGAGGGATATACTCATTACTCCTAAGGCCCTATCCTTCCCCTCCCCAACTCCCACTCCTACTTCGCAGAAAGCAATAGCTTCCCCAGCCCTCGCGCTCCCTCAAAGTCGAATAATGGCACGGCCCCGTTCAAACCATCAGGCGTCTCCCTCCTCAACAGATTTGAGATCCTCAGCCCATCTCAGGCGATGGAGGACCAGTCGATCCCACTCCCCGACAAGCCCCCGAATGATAAAGGTGATGAGTGCACCGTTAATCCAGCCGGTGTCACCAGGGACTTTTATAGGGTTAACCTGTTGCTGCTAATTACCAACCCTGCCTAAGCTGAGTCTCCCCCCACCGCCCACCTGGTCGAAGCCGTGCAGCCGACAAGCATCACCCTCACGAACAGATTCGAGATCCTCAGCCCATCTCATGCGACGGATGACCAGGCAAACCTTCCCGATAAGTCACCAATCGATGAAGGTGATGAGAACGCCGTAGCTCCTGCTATAGTCGCCTTGGACTTCTTAGGGGAGCACCAGTTGGCACTGATTATCCTCCCTGCCCCACTAGAATCACCCACTCCCTCCCACCCGGTCGAGGTCGCGCAGTCCTTAGGCTTAGAATATGAAGCCAGGATCCGACAGGCATAGGAGGCCGGCTTCCTGAATCCAAACAACCCCCTCAGCGCTCTAGCAGAGATTGAGAAAGAACTTATCAAACCTCCGGAGAATGACACAAGAAGCGAAGCTCTGAACCATCGAGCGATGATGGCAGCAGCCCCTGTAGCAACCCAAATGGCCCCCAAAACTCATCAATACAAGAAGAAAAAGAAACATGCTCAAGAGCTGCCGGCCATGACCACTAGGTCAGCCACTAAGCTCAACCCTACCCCCAATCGCAATCCTACTAATGGTTAACATCCTAGCTTAGAATGTTAGAGGGCTGGCCAATAAACCAACCATGAAAAGATTGACCACCTTGATCAAAATCTACCGGATCGATATTATAGTTATCATCGAACCCAAAATCCCTAGAGGAAACTCAAATCCATCCAACTTTAGCTCGGTTTTCCAAACGCCATTGCTGGGTGTCACGACATCTGGATCCTCTTTTTCGACGATTGCCTCTTCGGTATCGTCTTTGGCACCGACCAGGTGCTCTTATGCTGAGGGGAACACCCATCCCTCTCCTTCCGATCCCTTATTTCTGTTGTTCACTGCAGCTGTGATTATGCTGAGCGCAAGCAGCTCTGGGACACACTTTTGGATACCTACAGCTCCCTCAACAGCCTCTCGTGGCTCTGTCTTAGGGATTTTAACACAATCGCGAGCTTCGAGGAAAAATCGAGAGGCCGCCCTCCCTACCATCCGGCCATGAACGACTTCAACCCCTTCATGTTTCAGGCTAACTTACACCCCCTCTCCTACTCCGGTAACACATTCACCTGGTGCAACATGCAAGAAGAAGCTCGGCGTTAATACTCCCACCTGGACCGCACCCTTGTAGACAACCAGTGGTCTAATATGAATCTCATATCCAACCTCTCCTATCTCAACTCCACATAATCCGACCACTCTTCGTTAGTTCTTGAGGTTAGCAATAATCCCAAAATTATTAGAAAACCCTTCAGATTTTGGGACTTCTGTTGACATCACCCCTAATTCCAGAACATTGTTGCTAATGCCTGGAATTCGATGAACAACCCAGACCCCCTTCTCAGAGTGACCGTGAAACTCAAGGCTACCAGGAACGCCCTTACTTCCTAGAGCAAACTCGTTTTTGGCAATATTTTCCAAGAGATTAAGGCGACAGAGGACGATGTCACTCGTACTGAGATTACGTTCGCGACTGATTGTCCTTCGGAGGCCCGTGCCACGCTTAACCTTTCCAAAGCTATCCTCAAATCCTACCTGAAAGTTGAGATGGAATTATAGAAGCAAAAATCTAGGTTGACCTAGGACATCGAGGGCGACCGCAACTCCGCTTTCTTCCACGCCTGCGTTAGGGGCTGCAGGCAACAACTCACCCTTTATCAAATCTCTGACGAGAATGGTACCTTACTCAAAGATCAACGAAGTATCCCGACAGCTGCTGCCAACTTCTACTATAAACTATTCACCAAAGAGGTTGTCATCAAGTATGAGATCTTCCTGGCTAAGGTCCCTCGATTAATCAAAGAGCAGGACAATGAACAGCTATTAATCACTTCATCTGCGGAAGAAGTTAAATTCATAGCCTGGGCCCTTGACGAACACAGCGCTCCCGGACCAGACGGATTCTCTGGGGTTTTCTTCCAGTCCTGTTGGAACATCATTCAGACTGACGTGATCGAAGCCGCGACTGCTTTCTTTCAAGGCGCTCGCTATCCTAAATCCCTATCCCAAGCCAATTTCATCTTAATCCCCAACCGGAAACCTTCAAAGATTTTCGTCCGATCAGCTTATGCACCTTCGCCAATAAAATCATATCCAAAATCATCGCCACCCGCATGTCCCACATCCTCCCCAAGATTATCTTCGAAGAGCAAAGCGATTTCATACCAGGCCAGAACATCACTGACAACATCCATCTTGTCCAGGAAATGATAACATGCATGAAATTCTTATCGAGGGGCTGTAGCATTGCCATCAAGCTTGATATGGAGAAGGCATATGATCGCCTGGACTAGCAATTCATGATCTGGGTTTTCAGGGCCTTCAGGTTCTCAGAAACCTGAATAGATATCTTATACAGATCCATCAGCAACTCATGGTTCTCCACTGTCATCAACGGGCAAGCTAACGGATTCTTTATATCTAGCCGTGATGTCCGACAAGGAGATCCCCTATCCTCCACCATCTTCATCATAGCCACAGAAGCCCTCAGCAGAAACCTCAGCAGCATGGTCAACATCTACACATTCCACCACTTTCACACCATTGCTGGATGTCCTATCAGCACTCACCTGGAATACGCCGACGATGTCCTTATCTTCTCCTCCGGGGACGTCGGATCAGTAGAGGTGGTCAGTAGCACCCTGTAGAAATACACCAAATGCTCCGGACAATGGATCAACCGTGACAAAAGTGTCATCTACACCCACCACAAAGCCGACAGGAGCCACTCGACTACTCTCACCAATCTCACCTTCTTCTCTACCACATATCCACCGTTCACCTACCTGGGCTGCCCTCTGGTATACGGTAGATCTAATTTGGCCATCTTCGGCGGGCTAGTTAATAAGACCAGGAAAAAGATCGAGGGATGGCACAATGCGATCCTATCTTCAGGCGACAAGATGATCCTCATCAAGCACGTTCTTACCTCTATCCCTATCTACACCCTGGTAGTCTGCTCACCACCTTTGAAGGTTGTTTCCTCCCTGGAGGCACTCTTCGCCAACTTTTTCTGGGGTCATCATGATGGTAAGGATAAGCACCGTTGGGCCAGCTGGGGCACGATGGCCAAACCCAAGGATGAGAGAGGCCCCGGCTTCATCAAATTAGCGCACATCATGGATGCATGCTCAATGAAATTGTGGTAGAAGCTTAGAACGCATGACTCCATCTAGTCGCGGTTCATGAAAGCTAGATACTTCCAACACTCTCATCCAACGATGGCTGTCGCCAATAGCCGTTCCTTCGCATCTTGGCGCCATTTTCTCTACGGCCGTCAGCTAGCTGAACCCCTTATCTGTATGCGACTCAGCAATGGAGATTCGTCGCCTTGCCTCGAACGGTAGATCGGTAATATGATCTACCATTTATCCCCGAATGACCCCTCCAACTGAAGATCCGAGATTTTTAGGACCCAGTATCGGGCTGGAGATGGAATCGATCATAGAATTGATCGGACAGGAGGCGTCGACTGAGCTCGCCGCCACGGACGTTCGGATAAATGATTTCCCAGACGAATTACTTTGGGCCCCCGACGTTGGTGGATCATTCATGATGGCTTCTGCCAGGAGGGATGTGGGGGGCGGCAGCGTGCCGTCTCATCTGATCGTACCATTTTGGCAATCATGCATCCCCAATAAGTGGCCTTTTTTAATCTGGAGAGCTCAGCGTATGAAGCTGCCGACCGACGATTCTCTAACCGCCATCGGGTTCAGCCTCGCATCCAGATGCTACTTCTGTACCTCTCATAAACCAGAAACAGCGGAACACATCCTACTCTCCGGAGATCTTGCTAACCTGATTTGGCGCAACCTCTCTCGACGCTGTAGGAGGAGACACCGAACCGGGGACTTCAATGATCTTCTGGTTAACAGGGGCATCAGCGATCTTCAGGTATGAAGGACGCCAATTCAATCCTGTACAACTGATCCGCGAAGTCCTTCGTCAAATTCTTAAAACCAGGAACCGCTGCTCCTACTCCTCGGAGCAATTTTGGCAGGCTTTGATTTAGCCGAGCGTACCGGCCCCTGGGTACAGTTTGGCTTTTAGGTTTTGGTGTTTTATGCGCTTGGCGTGCTTCTTGTATAGGCTTCGACATTTTACGCCTGATACATCAATAAAAGTTTCTTTGAATATATATATATATATATATATAGGATCAGGAGTACGCCATGACAGGCCACTATTAGGAAGCTTGACATGTACAGGAATTAGGAGTTCGCTATGATAGGCTACTACATAAATATGGACATGTACAGGAATAAGGACAAATTATGTACCGGAACCAGACAAGCATGATAGGACAACACAATAAACTGGTCATAGCATGTACAGTAAAGCAAAAATCATAAAAAAACAAAAAATCAAATCAAAATCAAAAAATAAACAACTTGGGTACTGGATCGGTAATTCGATGGTACATACCGGTACACCGTCGGTATGCCAATTTCTATAGGCAAAAACTCTTTGTCAAAATCTATCTACCATACCAGTATACCATCGGTACAAACCGGTACACCATCGGTATGCCGAAAATTGTTACAACTATTTTTTAACCAAAAAAAGGCTCACAAACCGGTATTTCATCGGTACACACCGGTATACCATCGGTATGTCGATTCTAGCCGAGACATAATACTAGAGGCTTGAAATAAGTCCTGGAAACCAAACCACATTTCGAAAGTTGCCAAAAATCAGTATAACCATGAAAATAATACTAGAGAAAGGTCACATACGGCATATATATTGAGTCTTATGGCAAGTACTCCGGTATCATTTCTATTACGGAGTTTCCTACTAGAAAATAACTAGACATAGCAAGATAACGAAAGCCTAGCTCAGGCCATGTTTTTGAGACGGGCAAAATAATAATATTCATAGGAGAAACATATTTAGTAAAGCAAGTACTATTTGCCATTGATTGTAAAAGAACAGAATAATTATCGGAGGACTGAACTTAGACTCACAATACAAACTCGCTTGTACAAAGAAATCCTAGGGACGAAAACCTAGGTACAGCAATCTAAGTACAATTTTTACTTTAGATTCTAGGGGGTGACGGTAGAGGCTCGGGAAAGTGACGGCAGCTCTGCCTTACTCCTTGGACGATCGGATGCAGCCATGGCTCTGTCGAAGAACTGCTTGGCTTTGATGAAGAAATGCTCTCCTTTCAATTTCTCTCTAACTCTCTAGATCCGAGGGAGGTGATCTCTCTCTCTCTCTCTGCTCTCTGCTCTTTGTTTGCCTATGTCTCTCTCTGTTGTAAGGGAATGGCACATTGCTATTTATAAGAGTGGGGGTATTATTAGGGTTTTGTAATGATTGCCCATTCTCAAAAGTTGGCGGTTAAGGCTCAATGAATCTGGGCCGCTCGTAATAGATTTGAGCAATTAATGTGATTGTATCAAATCTTTGTAGGCAATTAATAATGATTACCATAAATCCTCATGATTTGTTATGCCAAGCTCGGATCTCCTGCCACGTGTTCAAATTGATTGATTGTAAATGATCTGATTTGATTCTAGTAATTATGAGGATTGCGCTAAACCTGGTTGTTAGGATTTGTTAATGAATCTTGCCACGTGTCCTACTATTATTAGGCTAATAGCTGTAGGGACGCTGGCAGAACCGCAAGCCACTTAGGAAATCTGAGCCGCCTGAGGATTACCCTCTCCCTTGAGCCGCATAAGACAGACCACGTGTCAAGGCTGCTTGGGAGTGGCCTCTGAACATTTGAACCGCATGGAGATGATCTGAGCCGCATGAGCGTAAGCGACCGCATGATGGGTGGCTTCCCAGTGAGCCGCATGAATATAGTCCTTGTGAGTCGTATGGGTAGCCTCTACCTGAGCCGCATGGGTAGCCTCTGCCTGAGCCGCATGGGTAGCCTCTGCCTGAGCCGCATGGGTGGCCTCTGTTTGAGCCGCATGGGTGGCCTCTGTCTGAGCCGCATGCGACTGTCCACGTGTCAAGGCCGCATAAAAGCCTTTGGGGTTTGACGGATTGTGTCAGAGATATCCTTCGTTTTTCTAGGAGTCTGCCATTATGACAGAGTCATTATTGCATCTTTCTGTCATTGGTCAGAGCTGTCAGCCGTCAAGGCATTAAATACAGTAGAAGACAAATGAAAGAGCTGTTGAGGGCCACGCGGCTCCTCTCTTGGCCGTATGAAACTATTCGAGCCGCATAGACGCTTGAGTCGCATGGGTCCCTGAGCCGCATGGGGATCCTTGGCCGGATGGATCTTTCTTTATTCTTTTTCACGCTTCTACAAGACCCCCTTCAAAGTTTTCAATTTGCAAAACTAAAATACTTTGAATAAGAAGCATGGCTATGTATAAACTCTTCTGCCCGTATATGATGTCCTTACCGCATGGATGTCCCAACCGCATAGCCTCCTCAGCCGCATTGGTCAATCATCCGCATGGATCCTTTGGCCGCATGGGCTGTCCGGCTATATGAGCTCCTTGCCACGTCATCCTGTCACGTGTGCAAATCTTTTTGCATTAATTACTGTTTGATTCTAAGATCGCTTTTTGGGGCAGGATCCCAAGAGTCTAGCCCTAAATAATCAGATCGCCTGGATAACCGAAGAGTCAATTATACTGCTCATGGACTGATACATCGGTCCATTGGGGTTCTGCCTATAAATAGCAGGTTGTTTGGGAAAGACTTTCTCTTACTTTCTGCTATTGCCCTAACCCTCTTGTCTTTGTCCTCCTTCTCTGATCATAGTGATGGCTCCCAAGAAGACTTTTACGACGAAGAATGCAGTGTCTTCATCGACGGCGAAGGGTAAGAAAGCTTCTTCTGTGGCGACGGATGTGGCAGCTCCTTCGCCAGCTGACGTACCCGTAGTTCACCCCGACGTCCACCCCGCTATCGATGGTAAGGACCTTTTGCGTGAGTTTGGAACCCAGACTATCATGGCTAGGTCGCACATTTTATGCGCGAGCCTTCATCTTCTTGTGTGTCACATACACGTCTCGAGCCGCATGGGGTATGTTCCATGTCGGAGCCGCATGAGATCTGTTGCTATGACCGCATAAGTACTTCTCTAGCGGGGCCGCGTAAGCTCAGCATAAACTCACTTGATTTGGACCGCATAAGCCTATTCGAATTTGGACTGTATGAACTTATCTGCATTTGAGCCGCATAACCGTATCTCTAATGAGGCTGCATAAGCTCACTTGATTTGGACCGCATATGCTCGCTTGAACTCGTCTTGTCGTATGAGCCATTTAAACTTATTCGAACTCTGTCTTATGAGGCTGTGTTTGAACAGAGCCGTATAACTATGTTTAGTCACTATAGTATGAGTCTCCACTAGTCGGAGTCGCATAAGCTTTTTTCTGAGTTAGGCCGCCTGAGGCTTCATTAAATCCGAGCTGCATAGGCTTGAGGGCACTAGTCAATCATCTTTTTAACTTATTTCTTTTGTCTTTGTCTCAGTGAATTTGCCAGTTAACGCTGCTGGAGAACCCCTGGTGGGTCGTGCCCAGGCCGCTATGGGCTATAGGTATGATCAGATAGTTCAGTATGTGGCGGACCAGCTCCCTAGTGACGAGCCTTTAACGAGGAAAAATGCCCTCAAGAACCAACCTTTCCACTTCCTATGTGCCATGATGAATTCGGGAAAGTTGGAAGGAGAATACTTGAAACCTGCATTCTTCTTTGGAGACGCTTTGACTGTGAAGAACAGCCAAGTTCTAGATATATATGAGAACTGGAGCTTCATCTCTAACGGGATTGCGATCCGTATCCCCCAAATGGAGCGTCACTTCCCATTATCTTGGTTCAATATGTTTCCGCTGGACAGAAAGATGGAAGAATCTTTGATTCCTCTCTGAAATGGGATGTTTATGGGCGACATCCATTACAACAACAGTATGAAGTCAGTATGCGCAGGCAAGGTGTATGCCAGCCATTATGTAATAGGATTAGCCCCGGGTGCTTTCTTGAATGTGTCGGGCCCCAATTTCATATTTTCTTCAGCCGATACTTTTCTGAACCAACTTGCTCGGAAAGGCTCATATCTAATCGGCCGGTTGGTACTCCCAAGTTGGATACACCCTATCCCCTCATGGATCAATCTATCTATGTAGATCTCGCGAAAGTATGAGACTTTTCTGCGTGAGATTGGTCTCTATCATGCTATTCGGGGCACCAGCCACGGCTTACCTGTAAACAAGAAGTTATTCATGGCTTTGCTGGAGATGTACAACTGCCGTACGGGAACCTTCTATACCCCTGTAGGGGAAATGGGGCTGGCACTCCATGAGATGCATGCGATTTCCAAACTTTCCTGGGGGGATGAAGCTTTTCAAGCATATACTCCTACGAATGAGGAGTTCGAAGAGCTGGAAGAACGATACTCGGGATTCGTGGCTACTTATCCGGAAATACTGTGCCACTATAGTACGTGCCAGCAGATAGCCAAGAAGAAAAGCAGCTCAGAAGGGAATGCTTCCCATACTAAGGACTGGGTGAACTATCTCTTCTCGACGGGAGCCTCAGGCCGAGTTACTTCCGAAGTCCTCAATCCCAGGAGGCGGTTCAGGCTTTGATGTCGTCGACGAAGATGGTGGCCTCTACCAGTGACAGATTTGGAAGTAAGACCGACTCTTTTGGTTATTTTTATCAGTATACCCAAGAGCTGTCAGAGAAGGCGCTCCTAGCAGGATTTTTGATGGTATGGCTGCAAAATTGCGTCGTCTCAGGAGGAGCTGGTTCTATTGAAAGAATCAGCCATAATTTTATTCTTCCTGCTGTGAAGCTAGTTTTTAGAGTGAAACTAGCTCTTCTCCCGGTATGGTGTGCAGCAAACACCGTAGCCTCCGTACTTTTACGTCCAAGGTCATCGCCCGCAAGGTGACAAAGGACTTTGAAAGGACTGAGCTGCCCTATCATTATCTAATGGGGTGGCTATTAATGCTCTACCGGTCTTTGATGAGACCAGGTTCTGAAGACGGCGTGATTGCTGATGATGCTTTTATCTTTCATTATCGCAACGAGTCTTGGGAGTATGATACCATGCGTGCCTGCCGGATGGCGCTTGCGAGAGCAGATAGGTACAACTTTTTCGTATCCGTCCCTCGTTTTAATGTTGAGGAAATAGCGGGCGTTCATCTCGACGGTATTGGTCCTCCTCAACTTCTAGACGGCCAGATGCTCTTATGGTTGCGTAACATCTGCCCCGCCCACGTGGTATACCACAATCGTAATGTCATCTTCCTGGAACCTTACCTACCCAGCAGGTTTGCTCGTCAGTTTGGGTACAGCCAACTTTTTCTGGATAGTCCCAGCTTTTGTCTGGGTTTTGAAGGTAGCCTTCTTGACGGCGTCAGGGCCTGGCATTACTATGATACATTCCATACCCCTGCCACTTTCTCGGTTCCTGCCATTGAGGCGTCGGTAGAGATTTTATATATGGTGACCTTGTACCATGTCATGGCGAACAAGCTCCCCATTGGTTTTAGCCCGGATACCAGTTTTATCGTTGGTACTGGCTTGGATGAGAAGCCCTAAGGGGCCAAGATGAGGAGGAAGAAGAAGAATAGAGTCGAAGTGCCCGACTCAGACTCCACCACTGCAGATGATAAGGATGATGAGCGTGATGCAGATGACTCTTCTTTCCCGACGGAAGATGTTGGGGTGGATCAGCCGCCTATCGCACTTGGTTCTGTCCGAAAGCGTAGAAGACAAATCTCCCCTGTTGGCGGTATTCCTCACTCCTAAAAATTGGCTGCGACCAGACGTGGCAGGCTAACTACAAGGGAGAGAAGTAAGGAGGTCGACCCCGCTTCGGAGGTAATACGAATTACTACCATTTTTATTCAGTTCTTCGTTTCCTCCAGTTTTGATCTTTAATCATTTTCCTTCCCTTCCGTAGATGTCAGAAGAAGAGGAATCTCAAGTCGCCGAGGTCATGACTCAAGATGACGGGGGTTCCGACAAAGCTGTCCCCGAAATTACGAAATTTCATCAAAATGACGCTGATAGAATCGTTCCTCCCTCTGGGGTGGCTGGGATAGAAGAGCCAACAAAAATTGGAGGTCGCAGGTGAGGAGACCACGTCAGCTGCGAGCGAGTTACAAGCTCCATGCTCCACCCCTGGTAAGATAAGCAGAATTTTAACTTGCGAGGAGGCCTATCTGCTCTATCATCACGTCCTTCGGATTATGTCGATTGATGGTTCCTCTGGACTTACATGTCCTGCCACTTCAGTGCCGATGATAGACATTGTTGAGACAGGCTCTGCCGAAGGGGCATTGGCGGAGAGGAGCGTACCTTCTCCCCTTCCGGTTCGTTTTGAGGGGCCTTCCGCTGTCTCGAGTTCGAAAAGTCAAGTGGTAGGACAGCCGGGGCAGGGGACAATGGTCCTAGCATCTTCTTCTGCTCATGTGGCTCCGAGAGTCGACCTCTCTGCCCTGCCAAGTGTACAGGCTCTTTGAGTGGCGGAGGAAGAGTTAGCTGCTATCCGCGCATCGTTCCGCTCAAAATTTGTCCCTTTGGTGGCAAGTTCTAGCGTACCTCCTCCGACGTTGTCGGCCATGCTTCCTTTGACGCCGTCCTTTACAGAGGTTCTGGACGAAGCGTTACAGGACGTGGTTGACAGCTTTTATCGTCACCTGAAGAGGGGGATAGTGGCTGCTATAGAATGAGGGACCTCTTTCGTCTTGGCCCGGCAATGAGCTCAGGGTCATATTGATATTCTTAAGACTCTTCCCGGTGGGGCAGGGGTAGCCGAGCTTCTGGAGGAAAAATTGCTAGAGGCTGATCAGCCGGTAGACCAGCTTCAGGTGTTACGACAGGCTGATCTGTTTGCTGCTATAGATCAGGAGCGCGGTTTCCTCACAGCTGCTGTAGAGAAAATAAGGACTGCTCGGGATAAGACCCGGCCGGCCATGCTGAAGGACCTTCGCGATCTGTCCGATCGCTATGATGAGTTGAGCCGCGAGAGTGAAGATGTTACGGCTCGGGAAGCGACTGCCTCCCATGGGATTATTGACATGCGGGAGCAGATCCTTGAGCTTCAGAGGAAGTTAGCTTTCCTGGAGTCTGAGCTTGAGGCTGCCCGTACCGAAAGGGGGCTAATTATCCAAGAGGCTGACAGAGTGAATCGAGCTTCGGCTGATCTGGAAATTGCCCTGAAGAAGATGGAGGATGACTGGCAGGCATATATGCACTTGGATGATGCAGAGCAATTGTCCCAGGAGGCTGAACGCCAAGCTAGACAGCGGCTTGAGTGGAGGACTACCTTGGTGAGAAACCGCCTCCTGGAATTGTGTAATGCCGAACTATAGTCGGCCTTTTTCTCCTTTTGTTTATGTTTTCTTTTTTTTTTTTGAGAGAGACATGGTCCCAAAACATGTAATGCTTTTTTGGCTTTCAAATAAAAGAGTATGTTTTATTCCATCCTTTATTTATACTGCCTGTTGTGCTTCTGGTGTTATGGTGGCGTTTGCCGCGAATGGGGGACTTATTTGTGGACCTGTTACCTTTGGCATACCTTGGTTTTAGGTACGGATAACAAGTTTGATTGGGGATACCTAGAACAGTTCTACAGTAAGGTGGTCATGGACGCTCCTGGTATCGGAAGAAAGAATGCCATAGAGCAGCTGGTCTTCCGGGGCATGATGAGAAATGATGGGCCTGTACTAAGAAACATAGCAAAAGACATTTGTGGGCCTATTGTCCTTGGCGTACCCTGGCTTGGGATATGGATAATAGGATGAAAAGAGAACCAACATACTTACTTAGAGGTAATGAGGACATGGCAAGTATGAGGGTTTTACCGTGGAGTCTTCCTACTCAGAGGTAATGAGGACATGGCAGGAGTGGACTCAACGGAGAATATTTATGGACCTATTATCCTTGGTGTACTCCGGTTGTGGGTTCGGATAATAAGTCGAAAGAAAACCAAAATACTTACTCAGAGGTAATGAGGACATGGCAAGTATGAGGGTTTTACCGTGGAGTCTTCCAACTCAGAGGTAATGTGGACATGGCAGGAATGGACTCAACGGAGGATATTTGTGGACCTATTATCCCTGGCGTACTCCGGTTGTGGGTACGGATAATAAGTCGAAAGGGAATCAACATACTTACTCAGAGGTAATGAGGACATGGCAAGCATGAAGGTTTCTTCGATGGAGCCTTCCCACTCAGAGGTAATGAGGACATGGCAGGAGTGGGCTCAATGAAAGAGGGTACATGGAATGACTCAGAGGTAATGAGGACATGGAAGTTCTATGTAAAGGGACGACTTGTTTTTTGGAGAAAGTGAAACGACTTAGAGGTAACATCGACATGGCCGTTTTGGAAATTTGTGGATCTGTTACCCTTTTTGTGCACTGGAAGGGCGGGTAGTGGATCATGAGGAAGGATCTCTTTTATGAAGAAAGTTCAGAGGTATGGTCATATATGACTTACTACCTGAAAGAGTGACCGGAATGTGAGTTCAGAGGCACTTGCGGGTACATAACTCGATAATCTGGGAGATTGTGAGTTCAGCGGTACGGGAGGGTATATGACTCAATAATCTGGAATTTTGTGGATATGAGTTCAGCGATATCAACGGGTACATGACTCAATAATCCGAGATTGTGAATATGAGTTCAGCGATACAGGCAGGTACATAACTCAATAGTCTGGAATTTTGGAATATGAGTTCAGCGGTACTGGCGGGTACATGACTCAATACTCTAGAATTTTGGAATAAGAGTTCAGCGGTACCAGCGGGTACGTAACTCAGCAATCTAGAAAATGTGATATGAGTTCAGCGGTACTGGTGGGTACATGACTTGACGATCTGGAAAATATCGTTTAGACATAATATTTCTTCAGAAACTTGCCGTTGACGGGCAACATGAGCAAGTCTCCGTTTGGTTTTGCGAGGTGGTAAGCACCATTAGAGAATATGACCTCAATGATAAACGGACCTTCCCATTTTGGCTGGAATTTGCCGGCGGTTTTGTGAGTCATGACCATCGGCATCCGGACTGCCAGAACGAGATCGCCCACTTAGAATGTTCTAATTTTAACCTTCTTGTTGAAGGCTCCGGAGATGCGTGCTTGGTATAGCTCGATCCGTTACTGAGCCAGGAGGCGCTTTTCATCTAAGGCCTCCAACTCTTGTAGTCAGCGACGGTAGTTATCATCCATCGTCAATTGGTAAGTAAGGGCGACACGGAGTGAGGGTATTTGAGTTTCCAACGGGAGGACTGCCTCACTCCCGTATACCAGGAAAAATGGCATATTTCCAGTGGCCGTTCGTGCTGTAGTACGGTACGCCCATAAGCATTCACCAAGCTTCTCGTTCCAGTCACGTTTGTTGGACGATACGAACTTCTTGAGCAGTTTGATGATTGTTTTGTTGAATGCTTCTGCCAACCCATTCGCTGCTGGATTGTATGGCGTTGAAAAAATATTCTGGATGCGGTGCTTGTCACAAAACCTATAGAAGGCGTGGCTTGCAAACTGTGGACCATTATCGTGGATGATCCTTCGGGGCAGTCTTAAGCGATAGATGTCGTGATGCTTGAGGAAGCTGATCATATTTGAAGTCTTTACTTCTGCAAGCGGGACAGCTTCCGCCTATTTGGAGAAGTAATCCGTGATAGCGAGTATGAAGCGATGTCCTCGGAAAGAAGGTGGAGCGATCGGACCGATGATATCCATTCCACATGCTTCGAATGGCCAGGACGCCACTGTCGGATGTAGAAATTCGGATGGTTGGTGGATGAAATCTGCATGGACTTGGCAGGCTTTGCACTTTCTTGCATAGTCTATCACATCTGCTACCATCGTGTGCCAGTAGTAGCCCATTCAGCGAAGACAGTCTTGCAATTTAGGGCCAGGCGGATGGGCCCCACAGACACCGTCATGAGCTTCGAGTACGGCTTCTTTGGCTTCTGCGTTTGACAGACACCGAAGCAATAGTCCATCGTAGGATCGCCGATACAGCATTTTCGTCTCTGTATCGTAGAATAATCTGAGAGAACGCCTTCTGATGGAAGTGGCTTCCTTTGGGTTTTCGGGCAGGATGTCGTAGACTATGAAATCTATGAATGGTTGTCTCCAGTCTGGTGTTTCGTCGATCATCTGAGCGGAATAACTCGCCATGAATTAAACATTGTTCTTGGGACAGACCAGTTCGTGGCCTATCATATCAACCGAATGATGAGTATGATTTGGCACTGCTAGGGAAGCGGCAAGGCCTGCTAAGGCATCGGCTTCGATGTTTTGGAGTCTGGGAACGTGTTCGATGAAGAAACCCTCGAACGACGAGATGATATTGATTGCTATTTGGTGATAGGGGATCATGTCTTCATGGCAGAATTCGTACGAACCCCGGATCTGATTGACGATTAACTAAAAATTGTCGTATACTTCAAGATATTCTATCCCCAGCTCTCTTGTAAGTTGGAGGCCAATGACCATAGCGTTATACTCGGCCACATTGTTAGAGCAGGGCTCTGTGAGAGAGTAAGCGCGGTTGATCACCAATCCGTAAGAAGAAACCAGTACCATCCCGACTCCGACGACGATGTTGCCCTTAGGTCCGGTCCTTGAGGCGCCGTCGAAGAACATTCGCCATATATCATCGTGAGAGGTTTCATGCGAGTCGGCGACCTCATCTGGGATTTCTTCATATATTCTAGACGACTCCGAGCCTGGGTGGGCTGCTAAAAAGTCTACCAGAGCTTAACCTTTAGCAGCCTTTTACGGAACGAAGATCATATGATAGGGGGACAGCAATATTGCCCATGTAGCGAGGCGAGAGCTGAGTGCCCCTGGTTTAGTCATGAGGACCCTGAGAGGGTTGACTCGTGAGATCACATATATGGTTTGTCCTGTGACATAGTATCGCGTCTTCTAAATGGCGAATACCAGGACGAGGCATTCCTTCTCCACGCCGGTGTATCGGTGCTCTGGCCCAATCATCATTCGGCTGAGGTAATATATAGTTTGTTCATGGCCTGCATCATTGTTTTGTGCTAGCAGAGCGTCGAGGGAATGCTCTATTACTCGTACATAGAGCAGGAATGGTTTTTCAGCAACCGGGGCCACCAGGACTGGAGGGTTCGACAAATATTCTTTAATGCTGTCGAAGGCACGTTGGCATTCTTCATCCCATATGAATGAGACGCATTTCTTCATGAGATGGGTGAATGGCCGACATTGCTCGGAGAGGTTAAAAATGAACCTCCTGATGTAAGCTAGCCTCCCTTGGAGGCCTCGAAGTTTTCAGAGATTTCTTCAGGGACCCATCTTCATGATTGTCTTCGTCTTCTCAGGGTCTACATGGATACCCTGGGCGGTGATGATGAAACCCAAGAACTTTCTGCTGGATATGCCTAAGAAAGATTTTGTGGGATTCATCTTCAGGTTGTGTGCTCGCATCAGGTCGAATACCGTCCTCAGATCCTGGAGATGGTCTCCCTTACAGCGACTCTTGACGGCGATATCATCAACATAGCACTCCACCGACTTGCGTAAGTGGTCTCTGAAGATGATACTCATGTCTCTTTGATATATGGTGCCAGTATTCTTTAAACCGAAAGGCATGACTGTGTAGCAGTATGTGCCAATCGGTGTTCGGAATGATGTATGCTTTTCGTCATTAGGAGACATCTTGATTTGGTTGTACCCCGAGAAACCATCCATGAATGACATGCGTTCGAAGCCACATGTGTTGTCGATCATGATGTCTGTGATAGGGAGGGGGAATTTATCTTTGAGACAAGCCTCGTTCATATTGCGGAAGTCGATGCAGATTCGAATCTTCCAATTCTTCTTGTGGACCGGTACTATGTTGGCCATCTAGTCTGGATGTTGCTCTTCGCGTATGAAGCCGCTGGCTATGAGTTTGTTGACTTCGACTTCGATCGCATCTATGATGCCCGGGCAAAAGCATCGCTGTTATTGTTTGACCAGCTTTGCATCTGGCCGAATGTTGAGCTTGTGAAGGGCAACCTCAGGGTTTAGTCCTGGTATATTTTTATAGATCCAGGCGAACACATTAATATATTCTTTGACAAGTTCCAGCATCGATTCTCGTGCTTCATCACTTAGGTTTTTACTGACGAAGATTGGTTTTGGAGAAGATTCGCTGCCGAGATCCACTTGTATGACCTCATCTTTAGTAGAAGGTTCTCTCTGTTCGAACCACTTTTCCCATTGTGTATCCAACTGTTGGGCCCACGGTTCTAACTCGAGGATTTTAGGAATGTCTTCATCTTCTTCGTAAGCGTCGACGAATGCCATGTTGACTGATAGGACTTGTCTGAATACGTCTCCGATGCTGGTATCCGAATCAGAAGTTGGTGACTTGGTTGAATGTGAATGCCAGTTGCATTCTTCGTCTGAGCTTTCAGGGGTTGTCGCGGGTGTGACATAACCTAGCCTACATCTGGTTTTATTGTAGTAGTCCAGCAGTTTTCCAGCCGGGACTGGCGGCTTCAAAGGTAATCATCGACCAGTGCCGTAGTTCAAACCTGACTTAGTTTCTAGATCATACCTCTGTTTTTGCATGAGATATTTGGATTGGGGGCTATACAGGTAAAGATGCAGTCTTCCAGCATCTGATTCGAGATCGACCTTCTCTATAGTGAAGGGCTGTGGGTCGTCTTTCTGGCCGAAGATGATTGGATGGTCCCCTCGCTCGATTATACGGTAAGCGTCTTCCACTGGGATAAGCTGGTTTGCGGTGTAAACATTTGTCACCTGTGTGTGTAGGTGAGTGCCTATACCGTGTTCCATAGCATACATTGTATAAAACTTATTAAGCTCGATATAGTTCAAAGATAGCCCTTTATTGATGAAGTAAGGTATCTTTTCTAGCGGGATTACATCATCTGCGGAGGGAACATCAGTGTAGGCAACCACATACTTGGCTAGCTCCGGTTCTTCTTCGGCTACCTCCTGTATAAATGAAGACTGAGAGGACGACCTGGGCAGCTTGATCGTCAGGGGTTCAGCTGGTGGAGCCAAGCATAGAGTTGTTGGCAAACTAGTGACCCCCATTTTGGTATCTGATGTTGGGCGGGGAGTTATTGGCTCGCTAGAAGCCCCAGACTTTGTATCGGGATGACGACTCTTCTTGGGAAGGCGTATCATCATTGGCTTGTCGGAGGGATTGAGCTTCTCCATTTGTGGCTGGCCAACCCTAGGCAATCTGATTGTCAGTGGCTCCGTTGTAGGTCTTGGCATTTGGCCAGACCTTGGCAGCCGGATTATCATTTGCTCTTCTTGTGCTGAGAGGCTGATTGCGTCCTTACGCAGAGTGGCTGTAAGGGGTGCGGACTTGCCAGGTTTGCGAGCTTGGAGGTGGATCGTTAGGGGTTCTTCTGATCATGTGGCTGTCTCGGTACGAGCTTGTACATCTCCTTCACCAAGGTGCCTCTCCAACTTTTTGTATAGGCAGGAGTCTGAGTAGTAGGATTCGACCCCTTTGAAGGGATCGATGTCGACAAATTCTGTCCTCACGAAGCCGTGTTTGTCGACATACTTGAAGTATTGGTGCAGCGTGGAAGGCACGATCATATAATCGTATATCCAAGGGCGCCCCAAGAGGATATTGTAAGAAGTGTATGCATCTATGACGTAACAGGTGACTTTCGACTGGAGATCGCCAATTTGGAACTTCAGACGAATCTTCCCATTTGGGTAGCTCCTGCCCGAATTGAAACCGCTGATGGCGGTGCTTCTTGGCGTTAGGCGATGCATAGGGATGCGGAGATGATGTAACAGACCCTTCGGGATGATGCTTATGGAAGAACCAGGATCAATGTGCATCCGATCCACCTTTACGTCGCCGATGTATCCAGTGTAATATAACGGGCGACCGTACAGGTTGGTTTTGATGAGCATATCCTACGGAGTGAAGACAATGTTGGGCATCGCTCCCGTGCAAGCGCTGTCTTGGAGATCTGCAGGCGGGTTCTCTCCTGTGAGGTTGACCTGAGCCAGATAGACGTCGGCATTTTGGAGTGCATCGCTCAAAGCCGCGTGAACATCCTTTGAGAGTCTCAGGAGCTCTTAAAATGACAACTTGGCCGGTGTGTTGGCCAATTGCGCCAAGATGTCGAAGTTGTAGGGCTTCTCCAGCCTCTACGGTGCCTCTTTTCGGAGGGATTTGTCAAAGCGAGTCTCCTTCGGCCTAGGCTTGTCGGTCGCCGGAGGCTGAGAAGGTTCCAGAGCGTCAGTTGTAGCAGGATGATGATCTTCAGCCGAGTTATCAGCCACAGGTTGGGATTGTGCCCCAGACCGAGTGACGACGGCGGTGACTTCTTCGATATCTACCGAGATTGTGCGGCAAGATTGACTTTTCCACTCTTCTTCTTGCGAATGGAAGATGGTGTGGACTGGGTCACTTCAGATACCAAGTCTGGATGGACCCACATGACCTCCCCTCGTGATGTGGTGAGGGGCACTAGACCAGTAGCCTGATCTCAGGGAGGTGGAAGATTAGCAATCTCCATTATTGCCAGAGGGATGGGGATCATACCGACTTGAGTCTCTGTTGGAGGGAAGCTGCCAAATTGTACTGATACCATATTGGCTACCATAGTTACCTCTTCGAAGTCGATGGCCAGAGCGTTCGAATCGATGAGATGTTGGATGTACCATTTCAGTTGGTAGCAGTCGTGTGTAGCATGGTGGACATAGCGGTAGTAATGGCAGTACTTTGGGCTCTCCATTTCTGCCGACCGGGGTTTCCGTCTTGGTGGAGGGAGCTGAATTTTGTCTCCTTGTATGAGCATATCTAAGATGGGCTTGACGTGGCCGTCTTCGAAGGAGTAAGTCATTTGTGGCCATTGCTTGTCTGCCGGTTTTAGCTCAGGTTTCTGTGCTGTGTCGGCCACCATAGCCTGCTTGCCCTTGTTGTCTCGATTATTAGTGGAGCTACCCCCATTGTTGTTGTTGGCGTTGGGATGCCTGCCCTTGTCCTCTCCATCTGAGATGTGCAATCCCAGTTGGCGAGCCTTCTTCAATCGTTCTTCGGCGCTAGTGGCACTGATAATAAACGTCTTCCAGTCCTTGAAATGACTTTCGCCCATCCAGAGGCTAATTGTTGGAAGTAGTCTCTTTTGGCAAATTTTAATTAAGGAGGAATCCGGATTATCGGATGGCAACTTCATGGCGGTTTGGCAGAACCGCTCAATATAGTTCCTTGTCAGCTCTTTCTCCCCTTGAACGACGTCCATGAGGGTGGACATAGTGATGTCCTGTCCTACATCGTAGAATCTCTCCAAGAACACGTGCTTGAAGTTGGCGAAGGAGTGGATGCAGTTGTCCGGCAGGTTACGATACCAGTCGAAGGCAACTCCTTCCAATGTCCCGATGAATAATCGTGTAAGGATGGCATCGTCATGGGGCAGATGGTTGGTGGTGACCTCGAAGTAAGTGATGTACCGACTTGCGGAGGTCTTGCCATCATAAGGATTAATATTGAACGACTTATATCTTGGTGGAAAGGGGACATCCCTCCATGCAGCAGGATATGGTTGTCGTATTCTGAGGTCTTGAGAGGTTTCTCGAGCGTGAAACATGGCTCGGAGCTCCTGGACCTCTTTTTTTGCTTCCCTGGCCTCATCCACAGCGGTAGGGGCCGTTATTTCAGGAGGATTACTGCCCGAGTTTGGTGTCGCTGAGTTCGAGTCCGTATTGATCGCGGGACCCGTGTTTGTTTGGCCAAGCATCCCTCCCTGGAGAGTTGGAAGGGCTGCTTTGATCTCGTCTACAGAATTGACCAAGGCATGCAGTATGGCCTCCAGAGTGTCGATGCATTGGCGATCACTGGAACCACATTGGTTGCTGTCCGTCATGAACACCGTCTTTACATGAGGAGAGAGAAGGGACGGTGGAGGACGTGCCCTCCGAATCATACCCCTGTAGCGAGAAGTCATCGGGGTATGTAGGAATGTTCTCCTATCGTTCGGACTCAAAAGAGATAGTACCCCCAGCTTCAGAGTTTGCTTCATCTTGGGAGTCGTGGACGTCCTCGGGGACGTCGGCCCTTACTGTATCTGATGGGAGAGTTGTTTCCTCGGGCTCATCTCCTTGGAACATCGGATTATCGTGGATGTTCTGAGGAGTGCTACCCCCAGTCCCAGCAACCCCAGTGGTGTCGACGATGAATCTCCCACTATAGCAGATTTCATCTTTGAACGGGTACCTTGGAAAACTCCGATGGTGGGCACTCGCTTAGACGATAGTCTCTTAGTCATAGTGGTTGAAATCTTCGGGCTGGGAACATTGGTCTTCTTCCCTCTCCCCTCGGCGAGGATTTTCTGAGTAGAGTTGCAGACGACGACGGGAGGTGCCTCATCCTTTGAACATAGTTGTTGTAGTCTTTAAAAGACGGACTGCCGGTCTTCTTGTACCGTTGCGTTATTGCAACAGCAGTTGACGATGACTTGGGTGCAGTGGCATTCGTAGGAGGACTCTTTGCACCCCGAGGCACCATCTCTTTCCTTGCGTTTGTGGAGGATGGCCTCACACAAGTCAGATGGGTCCGGATCGACCATATTTGCTCCCTGGATTTTGGAATACTTTTGGGAACCTCTCTGTCCGTTTGCCGCCGGGGGCTGGACTCGAGTGGTTCTGTACAACTTTCCATCAGAGGCCCGCATAACAGTATGTGGGATGCTCGGATGGTCAGAGGTCGGATCAGCGGACCGAGCTTGCCATGCTCGTGCTGCCCTAGACTTCTTCACTCTAGTGCGTGAGGGTACATAGTAGGAAGAGTCTAAGTGGTGCTGGAGAGAGTCAGACATGTCTTCTTGGGAGCACAAGAGATCAGGACCATAGGAGAGGCGTTCGAAGACAGAGCCGTGTGGAGTAGGTGTCATGCGTCTGGAATCAATAATCTTCATGCGGCTGGCAATCGTAGCCGCATAGGTCTTCTCCATGCGGCTGGAAAACCTGGCCGTATGAGTGTTCTCCATGCGGCTGGAAATCCTGGCCGCATGAGTATTATGCATTTGGCTAGCAGTCTCAGCCGTATGGTCATCATTCATGCGGTAGGCAATCTTGGCCGCATGAGTCTTCGTTTTGCGGCTAGTACCCTTGTTCGATTTTTTCCTAGAGCTTATAGAATCGCTCTTTGCCCCTACAAGTCTAGCATCGTAGTGCTTTCCTCTGCCGAACTTGGGGACAGCAGAGTCCTCTATGGCTTGAAGTGGGGCCGCATGAGAGTCGCCTTCGTCGTCTTGGGCAGCAGAGAGTACTCCGTCCAGAGCTTGGGGAAGAGCAAATGACTTTGGCCTCCACTCGCTGCGAGCTTTCTTTGTGCGGGTTCGCTTCTGGATCGGGCCAGCGCTCCCTTCAGAGAGCATTTCTTCAAACGCCTGTTGGTCGAAGCGGACGACCAACTTCTGTGGCGTGGAGCCAAGTTTGGCTGCATCCGATTGCGTCACCAACTCCTCAGCCTTGGAGAAGTTTATCCCCAGCAGAGTCGCCATCGTGTTTGCCATTGATTGTAAAAGAACAGAACAATTATCGGAGGACTGAACTTAGACTCACAATATAAACTCGCTTGTACAAAGAAAGCCTAGGGACGAAAACCTAGGTACAGCAATCTAAGTGCAATTGTTTATTTTAGATTCTGGGGGTGACGGTAGAGGCTCGGGAAAGCGACGTTAGCTCTGCCTTACTCCTTGGACGATCGGGTGCAGCCTTGGCTCTGTAGAAGAACTGCTTGGCGTTGATGAAGAAATGCTCTCCTTTCAATTTCTCTCTGACTCTCTGGATCCGGGGGGTGCTCTCTCTCTCTCTCTGCTCTCTGCTCTTTGTTTGTCGATGTCTCTCTCTGTTACAAGGGAATGGCACCTTGCTATTTATAAGAGTGGGGGTATTATTAGGGTTTTGCAATGATTGTCCATTCTCAAAAGTCAGCGGTTAAGGATCAATAAATCTGGGCCGCTCGTAACAGATTTGTGCAAATGATATGATTGTATCAAATCTTTGTGGGCAATTAATAATAATTGCCATAAATCCTCATGATTTGTTATACCAAGCTCGGATCTCCTGCCACGTGTTCAATTTGATTGATTGCAAATGATCTGATTTGATCCTAGTAATTATGAGGATGGCGCTAAACCTGGTTGTTAGGATTTGTTAATGAATCTTGCCATGTGTCCCACTATTATTAGGCTGATAGCTGTAGGAACGCTGGCAGAACCGTGAGCCACTTAGAAAATCTGAGACGCCTGAGGATTGCCCTCCCCCTTGAGCTGTATAAGGCTGACCACGTGTCAAGGCTGCTTGGGAGTGGCCTCTGAACATTTGAACCGCATGGAGATGATCTGAGCCGCATGAGCGTAGACGACTGCATGATGGATGGCTTCCCAGTGAGCCGCATGAAGATAGTCCTTGTGAGCGCATGGGTAGCCTCTGCCTGAGCCGCATGGGTAGCCTCTGCCTGAGCCGCATGGGTGGCCTCTGTCTGAGCCGCATGGGTGGCCTCTGTCTGAGCCGTATGCGACTGTCCACGTGTCAAGGCTGCATAAAAGTCTTTAGGGTTTGACGGATTGTGTCAGAGATATCCTTCATTTCCCTAGGAGTCTGCCATTATGACAGAGTCATTATTGCATCTTTCTATCATTGGTCAGAGATGTCAGCCGTCAAGGCATTAAATACAGTAGAAGACAAAGGAAAGATCTATTGAGGGCCACGTGGCTCCTCTCTGGGCCGCATGGAACTATTCGAGCAGTATAGACGCTTGAGCCGCATGGGTCCCTGAACCGCATAAGCTCTCTGAGCCGCAAGGGGATCCTTGGCCGCATGGATCATTCTTTATTCTTTTCCATGCTTCTACAAGTACAAGAAAATACTAGACTATCAAGACTGTAAGAAAATAAAATCCACAAGAAAACCATAATACGTCTAGTAGTTCGGCAAGATGTACTTGCCTAATAAAGCTCCAAACCTAACTCTTCAAATCCACCACAAAGAGGGGTTCAAAAACCACACTCTAAGGTCTTGAGACCAAGCTTCAAGCTTCCAAGGAATATGCAGTAGAAATGAAAATGAATGAAGAGTGGAGAGAGAATGTAAAATTGAAATCGAAAAGAAATGTAATCGTATATATAGAAAAGGTGAACTAATCGTGACCGTACGATCGCGATCCATGACTCGATCAGGATTAATCTCGACCATTCAGAAGAAAACCAAGAAACCAATGGATAATAGAATGTATCTTCACTATTCATCAAAATATCTAAACACTATTTATGAAAATATATAAACACTATTAATAAAAATATCTCGAACCAAAAATATCTATAAAGTAGATATTCAGCCCGATCGGTATACCGTCGGTATAGAAAAGTATGCCGACGGTATGCCGATTTTTTAGAGAAGTCTTAAAAATCAAGTTTTCTTTCGGTTCTTCAGAATCCAAAAAAAAGTAAAACACAGTAGAAATATTTGTCCGTATACAAATATGAATACTGTGAGACGAGTTTCACAACTCTCTCGTCCTTTGAAAAATTTTGTCCTCAGAATTTCCTGATGGCAAGCGAGACAAGCAAGAAATCTAAGAAAACATGCTATCAAGATCAGGAAGGAAACTCATAAATCATGAAATCCAGCTAGAATAATTTGCAAGAAATATAAAAGCAATAATCATAAAGAAATAACATTACGTATTCCTATAATCACACTAAAACAAAAGGTAGTGCATAGGTACACGAACAAGTATACCTCACGAATCAAACAGATAAAGGTAACGAGCTTGGATATCATCCTCGTACTCCTGTGTCGACTCGCTCGGTAAGTGATGATCCCAAGAAACATAAACTAATCGGATGGTCCGGTTCATGAGAACCTTTTTCCTCCGGTCCATAATGGATACGGGCCTCTCCTCATATGATAGGTCGGTACCAACTGATGGAATTGGGGATTCCCAGGACCCTTCCTTTGGTGTGCGTATTGATCGATAGAAAGTTAAACAAATCTAATACATGTTCTAACCCTTCATAGGCGGAAACTAGGGTTCACGAATTATACCTGCGGCGGAAAGGAGACAAGTAATTCTTAGCAATCTCGAGCGGACGACCCCAAGATCTTATGCACGTATTCCTTTCTCGAGTTGGACGTCGTGTGGGCGACGATCTCCCAACCTTTTCTTCTCCTTGGCAGCCCTCTCTTTCTCTCATTACGTGAATCACGAAATAGAATATCAGACATTTGCATTAACACTTGCAACAAATACAATATGCAAACATTTGCCCATATGATTTTCATTCAAAATTTAAGGAAATAAGGTTACTAAAAAAGTGATGCTTTTAGTATATAACCCTAACACCAACGACCAACTCGGGATAATATAGGATATGGCTCGAATCTTGAACATACTGACGCAACTGAGATACGTAAAATACGTCATGTAACTCTTTTAGCGACGGTGGAAGAGCAATACGATATGATACATCTCCTACTCGCTCGAGAATATCAAACGACCTAATAAATCTAGGACTAAGCTTTTTCGTACGCCAAAGCTGATGACACCACGGGTAGAAAAAATTCGAAGAAATATGTTATCGTCGACAGAGAACTCAAGATGACGTTGATGTTGGTCTGCCCAAAGATATTATCAATCCTTAGCCACTCTGAAATGCTCTATAATCTATCTGACTACTCCAACTGATTGAGCAATCAACTCCGAACTAAGCATCTGCCTCTCTCCAATTTCATCCCAAGCTAGAGGTGACCTACATCTTCTACCATACAAAGCCTCAAAATGTGCCATCTGAATGCTTGCCTAGAAGTTGTTGTTGTAAGAGAACTCTACCAAGTACAAGTGATCCTCCGAAGAACCACTGAAGTCAAGAGTGCATGATCGAAGCATATCCTCCAAAGTCTGAATCATACACTATGACTGACCATCTATCTGAGGATGGTATGCAGAACTGAAACTCAAACGGATACCCAGACGCTGCTAAAGACTCTTTCAGAAATGAGAAGTGAATATGGAATCCCGATCTGAGACTATGCTAATTGGAACCCCATACAATCTGACAATTCGCCTCAGGTATATCTCGGCCAACTGCTCTGTAGACTGTCCAACTCTGAAAGGTAGGAAGTGGGCAACCTTCGTGAGTCGATCCACTATAACCCAAATGGCATCTCTATCAGTCGGGGTTCTTGGAAGACCAGTCACAAAGTCTATAGTAATATGATCCACTTTCACTCCGGAATCAGTAAAGGCTGAACAAGTCCGGCCGATCTTTGATGCTTAGCCTTAACCTGCTGGCAAACTAAGCACCGAGAGACAAATCTAGCTATCTTTCTCTTCATACTAATCCACCAGAAATGCTGACGAATATCATGGTACATCTTCGTTCCTCCTCGATGAACATAATACTGAGAACTATGGGCCTCTGACAAAATCTTGTATCAGATATCCCCGCTCGGCACACAAAAACGACTTCAAAACCAGAGTTTCCCATCCTTATGCATGCACAACTATGTTCTGTACCCAGCTACACACTCTGTTCTGAGCCGCTGAAGCCTGGCATCCCCTAACTTTGTTGTTTCGATCCTCTCCATAATGGTAAACGGAACCTGCAAGCCCACCATCATAGCCATCTCACCAGGTAATACTACCCTAATGCCCATCTCTTGAAGATCCTCCTGAAGGTGATGCTGCCTAATCCAAAAGTAGACTCTGGGTCTCATACTCAAAGCGTCTGTAACGATGTTTGCCTTCCCCGGATGATACTGAAGATCAACATCATAGTCCTTCAGTAACTTGAGCCACCTCCTCTGCTGCTTGTTCAAATCCCTCTGGGTGAACACATACCTCAAGCTCTTATGACCAGTGAAATTTTTTACTCAATCACGATACAAATAATGCCTCCAGAGTTTGAGGACGAACACAACTGCGGCCAACTCAAGATCGTGCATTAGATAGATCTTCTCATGGTCCCGAAGCTGCCTAAACGCATAATATATTACTCGACTGTGTTGCATAAGGACACAACTAAGTCCCCGACCTAATGTATAACAATACACCATGAACCCATCTAGTCCAACGGATAATGCCAGAATAGGAGCTGAAATAAAACTCTGTTTGAGTTTCTCAAAAGAAACCTGACAAGCTTCTGACCACTCAAAGCACAAATCTGTACACGTTAGCCATGTCAAGGGTGAGAAAATCCTAGCAAAGTCTACCATAAATCGTCTATAATAACCTATAAATCCCAAAAAGCTACATACATCTGAAGCAGTACAAGGTACTGGCCAACACTCGATAGCCTCTACCTTCTTGGGGTCCACCTCAAAACTACCTCTGGCAATAATATGTCGCAAGAATGAAACTCGATCGAGCCAAAAATTATACTTGTTGAACTTTGCGTAAAGCTGATGGTCCCGAAGAATTTGAAGAACCACATAAATATGTTGTTCGTGCTCTGCCTCAGTCCGACTATAGGCCAAGATATCATCAATAAACACTATCACAAACCGGTCTAAGTGGAAAATTAATATGTAATTCATGAGATCCATGAAAATTGTTGGTGCATTGTGTAGGAACGAAATGTAAAGCGCTAGGGGGGTGAATAGAGCAGGCAGCAGAAAATTAGCTATTAAAAATTCTTAGTAGCAAGATCACAGAATATATATATCACAGATATGTAAATAAAAAGTAGAGAGCATAGAGCAAACGTAAACACAAGGATGTATACCGGCTTCCATCTTATGAGGACTAGTCCAGTCGGAAGAACTCTAGCTTCCAGTTGAAATCTACTATAGAAAAATATTGCCAATTTTCATGCAAAGTTCTTGCAACTTCTACAACACGAGCTTTGATCCGAAGTACTAGACCAACTTCAATTGTGAAGTGTCTTTCTTCAATCAAGCCTCTGATTATAATCATTCTGAAACTTTTCGACTGTACGTACTGGCCAATCGATTAGAGGATTGTAACTGGCTTGGGATTTAAAAATGAAAAGCTTAGAATACTTTAGAAAAATGTATTAGGATTAGAGAGAAGAGAAGAGAGAGGTGTATTGAAATGATGGAAATTCTTCTCTATTTATAGGTTTTCTAAACACAGAATTCGGACAAAATTCGACTAAAATTCTTTGAGAGAATCTCAGCAAATAGTCATTGCATCCATAAATACGGGGAGACCAAGTTCAAGATCCAACGTCCACTAACCGAAATCGGGGCCTTCGTATTCTGTTAGAGTTTTTGTAAATTGGTTTTTTGCTTTTTGAAAAGTCAAGCAGTTGGGAGCTTTTGTAAACAGGTTTATTTTCAAAACAAAAATAATTTGAAAATATTTTAGGGTAGACTATTTGCCAGTACTACTCAGTGTACATCGTATTTCTAGACTCAATAAATAATGAAAATTACATTAATAAAGGACATACAAACTCAATGGCAAACTGGCTTTATGTCTTGAACGGTAGCAGTAGCAGTTCTCAGCAATTATCCAAGTAGCCCTTATATCGAGGCATAGTTAGATCAATTATTAAAATTAGGTTTGACCATGACTAATGGGCCAACAATCTCCTCCATTTTGATAAATGACAAACCTTGACTGATATAACATCTCGATCTTTGATTTAAAAAGAATCAAAATTTGTACTATTATGTACTTGTATGTAGTATTTCCTCAAAAAAAATCCTATATCCTGCAAAAGATGTTAGAACCATTTTCTCTCCGTTGTCACTTAGTAAAATAATTGCATAGAGAGAAGCTCTCCCGCAATTCATGCTTAAGAAAAGAACGTTGAAGAAATACAAAAAATATAGATAGAATAACATATTTTTCATAGGTAGTTTAATGAACGAAGCATAAACTAAGATAAAGCTACACATAGAAAAAGAGAGAATGCATACATATAAGAGAGAAAACAATACATACTGAAATAGAAAAGAGAAAATTTGAGTCGCACCCTACTTTATTGGTCATATTTCAAGGTGCACCCTACTGCTTTATATAATGTAAGTTACGCCCCACATTTTGCGGATTTCGTCCAAGACAGACAGTCAACGCATTTGACCAAAATTTTAGGACAAAATTTCCTTATTCTTCTTCACAGCAGCCCCTTGCTTCCCCCTTTTGCTTGCCCCCTCCCCCGCCTCGCTCAGCCATTTGCCATTACCACCATTACGACCATATTTACCACCACCGCTACCACCTCCACCACCTTCACCACCACCAACATCACCATCACCACCACCACCACCTTCACCAACATGAACACTATCACCAACACCACCTTCACCACAACCACCACCACCACCACCACCTTTACCAACACCAAAAGAACCACCTTCACCCCCCGCCGCCTCCGCTCTTCTGCTCGTCCACGACGTCACCCCCCTCTACACCCCCATGGTGTCGCCCTCCTCTTCCATTCCCCATATCCCCCATGGTGCCACCTCTTCTCCCCCATAGTATCGCCCCCGCTTCTCCGCTCCACACGATGCTCCTCCGTCCTCCCTCACGAGGTGAGGGATATTTTTGTCCTAAAAATTTGGTCAAACGCGTTGACCGTCAGTCTTGGACAAAATCCTTGAAATGTGAGGGGTAACTTACATTAAGGTAAAGCAGTGGAGTGCACCTTGAATTAGGGTAAAGTAAGTGGGGTGCAACTCAAATTTCTCAATAGTAAATACATACTAATAAGAGTTTGAAAATATATCAACTCAACAGACAGTCACAGTGCTAACATAAAAGATAAAGTACTATCTTGGAATGTCGGAGCATCTTCAAGCATATATAGACCAAAATAAAGACTTTAACTAGATAACTTCTAGACAAAGTACAAAAGCATCTAGATAAAAAATCCTCAGAGTCATCATCGATATCACGATCAGTAGTGCCACAATGTCCGGAAGGACCAGTTCCAGAAGTGCCAGCTCCATGAGAAGGGTATGGAGTAGCACCAGAACCATAGTACCAGTCACAAGCGTTACCGGGCTCAAAAAAGTGACAGACTACCTCATCCTCATAGCGGTAGCCATAGATAATGGGATCTCGTGGAAGTGAACTGGCATACAGACCAGTCTGGGTGAAACACAGATCCGTAAAGGAGTTTGCCAGGGCCTGAAACTGAGTAGCAGCTTGAAACTCACGTTCCCTCAATGTGTCAGTCACAAACGCTTGCAAAGAGTTATGCTCATCCAGCTGAGCACACCGCATATCCAATAGGTGCTAGTGGATATCCTTAAGAGATATAGGATAATCCTGAGGTGGAGGTGGTACAGTAGGAGGAGCAGGAGGAGGAACAACTATGCTACGACGAAATAGCTTAAGATACTTGGGCTCAGAGTCACGAGCGCAAGTGGATAGATCAATGTCAAAGTGCTAAAAAATGATCGAGAGAATCATCGCGTAAGCAAGGTTCCTGTGCCTTTCGCGACAACGACCCATCATCTGAACAATAGTCTTGGGGATAGAAAACAGAATTCCCTTATAAGTATGGTATAAAGCAGACATTTCAAGGGTGGTCACATCGTCCTTGTAAGTGGATTTGGTAAGCTAAAGGAGTAGACATTGCGATGTAATCATAGAAGAATAAGTTTCGATTTGCAGATTGAATTTTCCAGAACAAACTCGATCAGGAGAGTAGAGTTCATTTTTGAAACTATTTAAGGTCGTCTCTCCAAGAAATTCAAATTTCGTGATATTGTCTAGCGGAGCACCATCATTTGTAATATAAAGGATTTTTGCTAAGTCGACATCATTGAATTGAATATCGATTCCAGCGAGATGACTCCAAACAGTAAAAGTGTCAAAGGTGAAATTCAAATAAAATAAACGAATAGCATTAGTTGCGATAGGATATGAATGAGTGATAAGGTAGTGCAATCATAATGCATCAAAATAAGTTCGATAGGACAGAAAGATAGTCCATTTGTTCAGTGCGCCGGGGCATATATTGCAAATAGAGAAATCTGCATACCATAATAGAGATTGGTCATGAGTTTCGAAGTAAAAGCCAGTGAATGCCCCGTCATCCGATTGGACGGGAAATAAGTGTGATCCTTGGATAGGATCCAAAGACGAGGCTCCATCGCTAGTCGCGGTCTTCTTCCTCTTGAAGGGGTTGTGAATCCTAGGCATGATTTCTAGAAAATGTCTAGAAATTCCTAAAATTAAAATAGAGAGAAGGAGGAAGTTATACCTTCTGAAATTTGAATATGTGGAAGAGAACGAAAATCTACGCACGAATTCAAAATTTGGATTGAAAACTCTAAAAGACTTGAGAGAAATCAAAAGATAAAAATCTAGGGTTTGGAGCTCTCGGTGTAGTTGCTGCTCTGTTTGGAGGAGATGAAGGTGATGAATAGGAAGGGCCACATTCAAATATGACTTAAAGTACCCGACACCAACAGAACTCGGATCGAACTCAGGCCGAATTCGGTGTGAGTTCGCCTGGGGTTCTGTTGAGGTATTTTTGTGCATAAAAATGTGTCACTTTATCTTCATCAATCCTTTTTCAATTATTTAATTCAAAGTTTAGTTATTTTAAATTTCAATTAATATAATTAATATTATTTTATGAATTAAATTTTGTTATGCAGTAACTATTTCAGATTAGTTGTATGGGTACTGTCCCAGCTAACGGAGATTCACCGGAAATGCTTAAGTACCATTTCGCTTCGACCTTGATCGTGGTGACAAACAGACCATTTTTAGACTTGTCTCAAAAACATTTTTTGCATAATAAAAAATAATTAATGAAACAAAATTAATTAATATTATTGATATCTAAAATTTTTAATTCTCGATGTAAATAATTAAAAAGATCTTCCGCTAATAATTTTGTAAAGATGTCAGCCAATTGATTCTCTGTGTCTACATATGCAAGGTTAATATCTCCATTTGTTTAATAGTCTCTAATAAAATGATGTCGAATCTCAATATGCTTAGTGCGAGAATGACATATAGGATTCTTAGTAAAATTAATAGTGCTAGTGTTGTCACAAAAAATGGGTATGTGTGAATACTGTAAACCAAAGTCTTCTAAGGTTTGTTCATCTACAAAATTTGTGCACAACAACGTTCTGCAGTGATATACTCAGTCTCAGTAGCTGATAATGTGATAAAATTTTGCTTCTTGCTAAACTAAGAGACTAGAGCCCTACCTAGGAAATGACACGTGCCGCTAGTACTGTTTATATCTACTTTGCATCCAGCAAAATCAGCACCCGAGTAACCGGTTAGGTCAAAAGATGTAGTTTTAGGATGCCATAAGCCAACAGAATAATTGCCTTTAGGGTATCGAAAGATACGCTTAACTGTACATAAGTGTGATTTATTAGGGTTAGCTTGAAAACGTGCACACAAAAAATACTAAGCATTATATCAGGATGACTAGCAGTTAAATAAAGTAAACTATCAGCCATACCTTGATACTTACGTATGTCGACCAGTTTGCCTTGCTCATCAATATCAAGTTTGGTTGAAGTTGCCATCGGAGTGCCAAGAGGTTTGACAATTTCCAGATCGTACTTCTTTAGTAAGTATTTTGTGTACTTGGCTTGATTAATGAATGTCCCATTGTTGGTTTGTTTGATTTGCAGTCCAAGAAGGAATTTGAGTTCTCCCATCATGCTTATATCAAACTCATTCTGTATACACTTTAAAAAAATTTAACGAAGAGACTCATTATTAGATCCAATGATAATAACGTCAACATAAATCTGAATCAAAAGAAGATTTACTTTCAAAGATTTTATAAACAGTATAGTGTCAACCATCCTTTTTGTAAAATCGTTATCAAGTAAAAAAGAGCTTAAATGATCGTACCAAGCACGAGGGGCTTATTTGGATCGTATAAGGCTTTCTTCACCTTGAAAATATAGTCAAGGTTTTTGAAATCAGTAAATCCTGGAGTTTGAGCTAGATAAACTTCTTTTTTTTATAAAATCGTTAAGAAATGCACTTTTATGTCTATTTAAAAAAGCTTGAAATTGTAAAAACATGCAAATGCACATAATATACGAATGGATTCTAATCTCGTAACTGGAGCACAGGTCTCATTGTAGTCGATACCTTCCTCTTGGTTGTATCCGTGAGCTACGAGTTGGGCCTTGTTATGAGTAACTAAACCATTCTCATTGAGTTTATTTTGGAATACCCAGCGGGTGCCAATGACCAGATGATCAATAGGTTTGAGAACAAGTTTCCAAACTTGATTCTGTACAAATTGGTTTAATTCCTCTTACATGGCATCTAACCAAAAAGTATCGTTACATGCTTCTTCAATAGTTTTGGGTTCTAGCTGTGAAATAAATGCAACACAGGAAACTATATATCTGTTAGAGGAAAGAGTACTTAAACCCATGGTAATCTCATCTATTACTAAGTCCTTGGGATGGTTAGCCATAAACTTCATTCTTTTTGGCAGACTCTCAAGGTAGCTGGTTTCGGCTTCTTGTTCTGTATATGCTCTGCTTGATGGATCTAAAGGTATTGTGCTTGAAGGTTCTATATGTGTTGTGCTCGATGTACTGACATCTTCATCATCATCGTTGATTGTTTGTTGATTCACTTTGTCAAAGTTAACGTTCATTTACTCTTCGATGATCATAGTCCTTTTGTTGAAGACTCGGTACCCTCTGCTTTTGGCCGTATAACCTCATCGGTCTTTTCGTCAAACTTTTCTAAATTATCTTTAGTATTAAGAATAAAATATTTGCAACCAAAGATTTTAAAATAAGAAACTGAGGGTGTTCTATCAAACCATAACTCATAGGAAGTCTTCTTCGATTTAGGTCAAATTAGAACCCTATTGAGAATATAACAAGTTATATTGACAGCTTCAGCCCAAAAGTATTTAGTAGACTAAGATGGATCAACATAACTCTAGCCATTTCAGATAGATTCATGTTCTTACGTTCCGTAACTCCATTTTGTTGTGGAATCCTAGGACAGGAGAACTCATGTAGATAATTGTGTCTCACAAAATTGCTCAAACTCTACATTTTTAAATTTGCTGCCATGATCACTTCGAATACGAGTGATCATGAATCCTTTTTCAAATTGACCTTTCTTGCAAAAGTAGACTAACTCACAATGCATCGTTTTTGCATGCAAGAAAATATACCCACATGTATCAAGAGAAATCATCTACTATTACAAATGCATATAACTTACCACCTAGGCTAACAATTCGACTAGGCCCAAATTAATCCATATACAGTAATTATAGAGGTCTAGTGGTACTTACAGTATTCTTGGACTTAAATGTGGATCGGGTAGCTTTGTTCTTTTCGCATTCACTATATATCGTATCCTTCTTGATGGTGATGTCCGGTAAGCCTCGTACCAATTTCTTCGTGGATAGTCTTGAACTATGTCCATATTTGCCTGACCAAGTCTCATATGCCATAGTTGACTCTAATCATTCTTGGCGATTAAGCACCTACCTAATTTGTTAGCATCTTCCAACAGATAGAAAACATATATATTGTCTTCCCTAATACCGTCAAATATAGTACTCCCAGTTGAGCTATCAACTATAGTACATTTGTCTTTGACAAAGTTAATACCATAACCATGATCAGTTAAATGGCTTATGCTGAGTAGGTTATGCTTTAACTCAGCTACTAGACAGACATCTTCAATTACAGGATCGGGAGCCTTTCCAATGTTGTCGATACCTTCCATATACCCTTTAAGATTATTACCGAAGGAGACGTATCATTCTTTTCTCTTCGACAGTGTTCCAAATAATGAAACGTCATCGGTCATATGTCGTGGGTAACTGCTATCGAAGATCCATTTGTTTCTATCATGCGCAGAGTGTTCTACCTACAAGAGAATTTGTAGATGAAACTTTTGGTACCCATTTCTTATAGGGTCCTGAAATGTTAGTCTTTGGTATCCATGCACATAATTTCGAATCAACTAGTTTTTTTACTCTACATGTCGGAGAGATATAACCAATAGCTACATAATAATGACATCTAGCATGTTGAGTGTTAGATGCAGTATGTTGTGCATGATTGGTAGGTCCTGGTCTTCTAGTTGGACATTTGTAATAAAATGCATGCCTATTAGTCTTCTTGGACAAATATTTGGTTGGAATTGGTCTGACAATATTAGGTTTGACAGTGATCTGGTGTTTCGATAAGTGACACATTTTAGGGTAGGAAGAAGCAGCCTCAGGCTATTTTCCTAACCTAATTTCCAACTTTTTGAAAGTGTCATACAGTGTATTGTAATCAGCAGTGAGTGCATCTTTCTGACTAGTGCTTGCTGAAGATATTTCTTCTCGTTGAGTAAGTCTTCCTCTAATTTGGTAATGGTCTTGTCTTTCTCTTCGGATAGCCTTATGGTCTTGTATAAGTACAACTTGACAGAATTTTGCTCACATACCTCACTAGAATTATCATTACTTCTAACCTCAGCTAGTAGGTCGGTAAGTCTTCATATTTGACCTTTGTACTCTTTGAGTACCTTCTTAGAGTTTTGGTATTTGCTATACAGTTTTCTGTAGTCGCCTAAGAGGTCACTAAAGGCTTCACCTAACTTTCAAAGGTAAAATCATCATATGTGTCAAACAGGGGGTTAGTGTTTACCTGATCATATGCCATTAAACATACATTTGCAGCATCGTCGGATTGTTCATCTTCTGAGTCGCTTACTTCACTTTCATGCCATATGCTGGTATTGGCATACCTTCTGGATGTTGATTTCTTCAGGTAATCCTTTTCGTACTTGTTACTTTTTTTGGTTGATGATGATGATGTTGGATAGTCCTTTTTGACGTGTCCTTTCTTCTTATAACCGTAGCAGATTGGATCTTTTTTATTGTTGCTACTGTTGCTGTTGTGTTCTTTTGTTCTTCTATTGAATCTCATGAACTTCTTGAACTTTCTTACTAGGAGAGCTTGATCTCACTATTATCAGAATCATCTTCGCCAGATCTTCTGCGTTGAGCTTTGAGGGCGATCGACTTCTCCTTTGGTACAGCTTCTTCAAAGTCTTGAAGTTCCAGCTCATGAGTAAGTAGCTTACCCATAAGTGTCTCAAGAGACATAGTAGTAAGGTCATTTTCTTTAATAATTACAATAGCCTTTGAAATCTAATTCTTCGTGAGAGGTCGTAGAAGTTTGTGAATCTTCTCATGGTTATTGTATTCCTTGCCTAGAGAAGACAAAGGGTTTACAATATCTAGAAATCTTGTAAACATCTAAGTGACAGATTCGTTTGGCTTCATCTTGAATGCCTCATATTCATGAGTAAGTCTACTGATCTTTGAATCCTTGACTTGTGTCGTGCCTTCGTGAGTAACTTCGAGAAGTTTCCACACTTCATTGGATATTATGCATGTAGATACCCCGTTAATTCAGTCATGTCTAAAGCACAAAATAAAGCGTTAATAGCACATGCGTCAAGACCGGCTTGTTTCTTTTCAGCTTCAGTATACTTGTCACGGGGTTTCTCAACCAACACTCCATCAACAAGAATACGTGGACGCTTTTTATAGCCATCAATCACAATATACCATAAGTAAAAATCTAGAGGTTTTATTAAGAAACTCATGCGTATTTTCTAGTATATGTAATTTATACCATCTAATAGTGTGGGTCTGTTTGTAGCTTGGCCTTCACTTATGAATTTCACAGTTACCATGTGTGATATGGTGATCTATGTAACAGCAGTATAGATAAGAACAGTGTTACCTTACTTTATCGGTATAACCCGCTCTAATACCAATTGTAGGAACGAAATATAAAGCTCTATACTCTAGAAGGGGGTGAATATACTAAGTAGCAAAAACTTAGCTATTAAAAATTAGCTTTGATCATGACCAATGGGCCAACACAATGGTCGCTTCGAAAGGCATAACAAGAAACTTCCAAATGCCATACCGAGATCTAAATGCCATCTTGGGTATATCTAGTTCTCTGACTCTGACCTAATGGTACCCAAATGGCAAATCAATCTTCAAAAACATAGCTGTTTTGCTAAGGTGGTAGAACAAGTCATCTATCCTAGGTAAAGGATACTTATTCTTTACGGTCACCGCGTTAAGCTGACGGTAGTCAATGACCATACGCGATGAACCATCCTTCTAATTCACAAGAAGGGCCAGAGCTCCCCAAGGCGATCAACTAGGACAAATGAATCACTTGGCCCTAAGCTCCTCAATAGACTGATATAGCACTAACAACTCTTAAGAAAATATTATGTAGACTCTCGCTGACACTAATTTTACTCCTGGAATCAATTCAATGTTGTATTCAATCTTCTGAACTAGAGGCATACCCGGAAGCTCCTCCAGAAATACATTAAGAAACATACAAACTACTTTAGGAAACTGCACCTTCTTTACTACATCCATCCAGATGACTACCGGTGAAGACTCCACCTCGTCTCCAAAGAATGATAACTCCTCATTCGGAACACGAAAGATAACCTTGCCAGCATGGCAATCTATTGTAGCATGTCGAGCACTCAACCAATCTATATCTAGGACGACATTATAATCGCTCACAAAAAACTCTATCAGCCTCGTGGAAAACTCTCTTCCATATATTATGACTCGACACAAGGCATAGACTCGGTCTACTCCTACTAGACCGCTACCAGTAAGTATATTCAACCTCACTTGTAAAAACTCTGGCTCCAAACCAACTCGTGTCGCAAATCGTACAGATATAAATGAATGCAAAGCACCAGAATCAAATACAGCTGAAGTTGAATGAGAGTGAACGAGAATGGTACCTGCTACCACCTTTCCTGCTGATAGCTCCTCCTCGATAGAAAGCATGAAAGCCTGACCCTGACCTCTGGGCGTTGAACCCCTCTGTTGTTGGCCTTTTTTCCTTTGAACCTGAGCCTAATCCTGAGAATGTAACTGAGGCCACTACTACAGAAACTGTTGGGACTGTGTCGGTAATGGCCTCTGAGCCTGCTGCTGCTGATTTGGCCCCCGTCCCTTGAACTGCTAAACTGGTGGCCGAAAAGATGTTGATCCAGCCGAACTCCCCTAGGACAAGCCCCTACCATGTGGTCTGATTCTCTATAAACTAGGCACAAACCCTGCACCCTACTTTGACAAAACATGCCCTACCTTCCCGTAATAGGAACAATCTACTGTGGAAAATTGCCTCTGGTACAGAGGACGCGGCTGAGATGACTGTCGAAAGAAAGCCGTCGGAGCCGGTCCCCTTGGAGATCAAGACTCGAACTGCTGAAGCCGGTGCTGATGACAGGGAAGGATATCCATATCTACCACTAAAAAGTATAGAAAGAGACTTTTATAAATAATAAACGAAATAGAGTACAATCTTCGATCCTCAGTAGGATCTCTAGATTACACTTTTATTATTTGGGATCAATGGCGATGGATAGTTGATTCTTTACTCCGTTGATAATCTGAAAATGATCAGGATACGAAAGCAAGTCTTTGGCTGGACGGTGATTCAACTTTCCTTAGGTAAGCTCTGATTCTCTGAATGTATAAAAAATTCGGATGGTCGAAAGAGTCTGAATGAAGGAATGATCCTTCTATTTGTTGGCAGTGGAATGATCCATTCACGCACGCATATGCGATGCACGCCTAAAAAAATTAGCTCATAAGAACGCTACGTGTATGACTTTATTGGGAGCAGGGACGCTGCGTCCGAGAAGCTTTGAACTAAATTTGGTATAACTATAATGTTGGGCTGCAGAAGCTGACATGTGACAGTTGTTGGGATTCATTTTTTGCGGAGATCTTGGGTGGTCGACACCCGTTCATAAGAAGAACTGAGTCAATGACATGTGGCATGTGTACATTGCTCAAAGATCTTGATCTGTTTAAGAGATTTTAGATTTGATGTACATGGGAGATCCGGTGCATAGAAAAACTTGGCATATGACTTCTGGGAGTCAAAAGAAAGTCTTGGCACATGGCTTCTGGGTGCATGGCTTTAGGGTGCATACAAGGAATTAGTCGACTATGTGGCGAAGCACAGCTGTAACCGACAAGAGAATAATGATCATGCCTTTTCATTTTCTGAAAAAGTTGTCGACTGTTTAGTATTTGAGACACGTGCTACTGACTTCTGTCATTCAGCATTAAATCCTTTGATGGGCAATGAGCTTTGTATAGGCATATCTTTGTGGGGTGTATGTACCATAGAGCGCATCAGCTATGGGGCACATAAATCTGGAGAACGCATCAGTTCTAGGGTATATCTTCTTCGGTCAACATTGTTGAGCATTTCAAAGATCAAAATAAATAACTTTGACTTAGCAAAATTTGATATGGCAGAATCATTGCCATTAATGCTAGATTTATCGCATTAATTTTGGGGAGGCTGACACTTGGCGCATGGATTTAGTTCTGCCCTGGCCTATAAATAGCAGTATTTGTGGTGAAGAGAGTTTGCTCATTCTCATTTCATCCAACTTCTCATCGAGAATGCACTTCACTGATCCTCCTTTTTGGCGAGTTGGCATGCTGTGGGTTGTGGATCTTCTCGTTCAAAGAAGCTTTGATTTTGACGATAAACTCCTTCAAAAAACTGAGATGCGCCAAGTTAGCTATGGACAGAGTAGTTCGTGCTCGTGTACCTTACTGGCCATGTTCTTCTTCGAGACGATGTCGAGTGTCAAATTAAACACAAGTATTGGGTTTGATATGCCCAACCCTCCTTATGTTAGAAGAGCCACAGGGCAGCAATTGATGCGCCTGTGCTGAGACGAAGAAGTGATTCACTCGTTGACGAGGAAGTGATTCGCTCGTGATGAAAAAGAGATGCGCCTATCCATAGCGTTTAGACTAGGCTGTAGTAGACTTTCTATGTAAATGAAAATCCATGTAATAGATTTTCATAATGAATAAAAATCCACTTTTTATGCACTTTCATTAACTGCCTTTAAATAATGCTGTGTCCTTGGCACATATTATTGGTGGTGCATAGGAACTTTGGCCTCTGTGGCGCATGAAATTCCATGCTTCTACAAGATCCCCATCAAAGTTTTCAAAACTTTAGACAAGTTTTTGAAATACTTTGAATAAGAAGCATTGTCAATAGGATTTGTTTTAAGCGAATGGCCTTTGACTATTTTTTACCGCATGCTCTGGTAGGCGTATAGTCATCTCCGTGCATGACTGTTTGGGCGCATCGTCGTCTTCACACATGACTGCTTTGGATACAGTCATTAATGATGAATCTTCAATTTTTGATTAATAACAATATTTTTGATTATTTAAAGCCGCTCCTTCACAAACCTTGAAACGTTAGCTGCAGACGTCATATCTTATCTGGTCGTGTGCCTCCTCAAGCCTATAAATAGGCGTTTAGGTTGAAGAGAGATTATTCTTCTTTCTTTTTCGAGTTCTAATCTTCTTCAGAGTTTTCTCCTCTTTTTGAAAACCCTAGTTCCTTTTTTGCAATAGCACCCAAAAATCCTCATGCTGCTGCTAGCAAGGGCAAAGGCAAGAAGCCCACTGAAGTCGACGCCAACGAGCGCAAAGTCGTCGACATGACTCATCCCAGCGTATGTAGAGAAGTTGTCGGTGATTGGCCGCCATTGTCAACGTATCCAAAACATAAAGACACTTTGTGCACAGTTTGAGCACATGGATGGGCAACCGTCTTCGAACATGCACTAACTACCCTACTAAAGCGCATGGATGTAGCTCATCGAGCTATACCCTAGAGATGCGCCTAAGCTTCATTTTACTGACGCGCATAGAATTTGGTCTTGGAGATACGTCGAAGCTTCATCTTGCTGATGTGCATAGAATTCGATCTTGGAGATGCGTCGAAGCTTCATCTTGCTAATGCATATAGACTTTAGTCTTAGAGATGCGCTAACGCTTTTACATTACCAACGGGCACAGAATTCTATCCTTGAGATGCGCTGAGGTATAACTCAGCCAACGCGCATGGACTTCTATCCTGATAATGCGTCGTGGTTTTGGCCTTTTACAGATGCACATAACTTCAAATGTGCTAATGTCATGTTGCACATGACTTTTTGTGTCTCATCAAAAAGACCATGTTTTTGCTAACTTTTTGCCTTTTGACTCTTTGAAGTGTCTACGACTTTGCCTCGTTTGAACAAAATTGTGTTCGATTACTCCCTCTGCCAGATGGATATGGATATCAATAAAGAATTGGTAAGTCTGACAAGGCTATGATTATGCTAGACCAGCCACTAGAGAGGATGGCGCTGATCAAGAACCAGACCTCTTCTTTCTTCCAAGCCATAATAGAGACGAGACTAATCTGTGCTACTAGGAGTACAACCGAGTCTTTCCTGAAGCCTCAGTTCCTGTTTGGGGATAGACTGACTTCCCATGAAGCAAAGCTTTTAAAGATAAAGGAGGACTGGTTCTTCGAGATAAAGGGTCTTCGCATTTACGTACCGAAGGTCGAGCGCTAACTGTCGCTATCTATATTTACCAGCTAGGCCTCGAAGAGGCGAATGAACTGGAAGCTTGCCATAACCCAGGGAGGGGCAGTTTTAAGGACTTTCAATATTGACTCTAGTTCTAAACAGAAAGATGTTTTTCCCTACATGCGAGGTGGGCCTTCTTTCTCGCTACAAGTTTTACATACTGCAAGCATATACAGTGACATGCCCAACAATACCTTCGCTTTCAGTGCCTCGACTTTTGCTAACCTTATGCTGGCAGCCAAGATCACGTATCCGAAAGGAAAATTTCGGGTTGAAGGTTGGTGTCAGTTTGTGCCTAAGTGGGACGATATGACCCTGTGGATTCTGACAAAGTACAAGGATGAGTTCAAGGATCTTGGTTTGGATTCTACCAGACGAGCTATCCAGGATGGCATGGAGCTGAACCGACCTATGTTCTTGGCCCTCTTGGAGATTTACAATCTTCATACTTGGACGTTTTATACGCCTACAGGGGAGATGGGACTAGCGCTCCACGAGATGTTCGAAGTCCCGAAACACCCTTGGGGGACCGAGCCATATGAGGATTATTTTCCCATAAACAAGGAGCTCTCCACTTTAGAAGAAAAGAATTCGCAAATAATAGCAATCTACAAGGAATTGTTGTGTTACCATTATATGAATCAGCAAAAAGACAACACTAGGGCATCCCCTCATGTGACTGTTTGGAGGGATTATGTCTTTATCTAGGAAAAGGATGACCTGAAGAAGATTCATTTTACCACCCCTAGGGTTCCATGCGTGAAAAAATCATCGCCAAAATGAAGGAGCTGGACGAAAGGATGAAAACAAGTAGCCATATGACAACATCTATAGTTGTTTTTGGCATTGCACACACATAATGTACCCGAAGGCTGTGCTAGCTGCCTATTTAATGATATGGCTTCGGGACTATGTGCTCCCTGGTGGATCAGGCTCCGTGAAGAGGGTAACCAGGAACCATATCCTGCCTGCTATAAAATTGGTATTCGGCCGTCGTTTGGCCCTGCTTTTTGCCTTGTTGTGCAACTTGTAGCATGAGTGTTTGCAGAGGAGGCCATAGCTATGAAGGACAGAGCAATAATTTTCCTTATATGGAGCTGTCTTATCACTATTTGATGGGGTGGCTGATACTACATCACCCTAATGTGATGAGCCCTGAAATAGAAGAGGGCCATGTTGCAGGTGGCGTCCTTATCCGATCGCTACCGTGAAAGGAAGTGACTATATACTGGTGTTCTCGTTTGTCGAAAGATTTTGTCCCAGCTCCAAGGATGGGATATTTCTAAGGTTGGCCCAATTTTCTGGGCTTTGAAGCTGACGATGAGTTGTAGGATACAGGCGTAGATGCCTCCACTCTTCCTAATTGGGGGATGCCTTAGATGCAATGCATCCGACCCTCTGATTTTGTGTATCGGAACAAGAACTATTGCTTTCTGGAGTCTTATCTACCAAGCCATTTTGCTCGTCAATTCGGCTACAGTCAACTGATATTGGACAACCCAAGTACCTATTTAGTATATATTAGGAGTTTGCTAAATGGAGCCCGGGCTTGGCAGTATTACAATGCTGGGTGCACAGAGGTGCAATTTATAGCTCCACTTTTGAACCCCAAGTCGCATATCATGTATTCTGCCATCAAGCTCTATTGTTCGGCGAACAACCTATCTCACGGCTATGATAGGGAGACGAGCTTTATCGTCAGGACTCAACTCGAGACCTTCGACGCCATAATCATGAAAGCCCGGGTATATCGCCTGCCAGATGCTCCAGCATCTGCAGATGCCCCAGTAGTAAGGACGAAGAAACAGCGTGAAGAGTTCTCGGATACTCAGCTAAAAAGGTGTGCTTCAACGGAAGCAGGTCCTTCTGTTTCCCTCTGTGCCAAAGAGGCCAAGGAAGGTCTTTGCATCCAAGTCGGGGCCACGAAAGCTTTACCCATGGAGAAACCAAAAGAGTCTGCTCTCATAAAGGTAAGTAGATCATCATTTACTCCAAGAGGTAAAGTAGTCCTTCATCTCTCATCTTGTTCCCTTTTGTCTGCAGGGTGAAAAGAAGAAGAGATCAAGTCTTCAAGACGAGACCTGGATGAGTCCCTTGAGAAGGAAGTTTCCATCTCTCCCGAAGAGCTTATCCCTCCTATTGTAGAGTCTCTAGTTGAAGAGGACCAAGAATACATTGTTTCGGTCGATACTCCCGTCGCCGTTGATTATGCACAAGATGACTTCAGCGTATTGCTGGAGTCACTGAATATTGAACAACCCTCAACGAGAGTCTTAGGTAATCTTGTTTATACATATTGATAGCGATAATGACCATGTTTTGTTTATAGATACGCATTAGGGAGGGCCCTCGCAAAGCATGGAGGAACCGGATGCGGGTACCAATCTAGTAGATGAAGCAGCCTCTGCTCAACCTCAGGAGGAGGCTCATTCAAAGGTTGAGACTGAGGAGGATTGGGACTCACCTCTTTGAACTGAAAACCCAGGCATTACTACAGGGGAAGTTGAAGAAGAATTATTGAGTTAGTGTGATAGCGATCTCAGGGATACTGAAGGGCTGGTCTAGAGTCAGGCCCTGGGAATGATATGGAGGACCCGACTTTGATATCGAGTCCAACGCCTGTGTCGGTGACAGAAAACGAGATAGAAAAGCACGTTTCACTGCCAAGTCCTATGCATGCTCCATCTACAGGAGGTGAAGTAGGGATGAAGGAACAGGCCCTGTCTCCGAGCCCTACCCCTGCTCCATCTATAGAAGGCGAAGTAGAGGAAGGTCGTATATGGCATATATACTAATTCTTATGACAAGTACTCCAGTATCATTCCCGATACGAAGTTTCCTACTGAAAAATAACTAGACATAGCAAGATAACGAAAGCCTAGCTCAGACCAAATTTTCGAGACGAGCAAAATGATGATATTCATAGGAGAAACATATTTAGTAAAGCAAGTACTAGAAAAGACTGGACTATCAAGATTGTAAGAAAAAAACACAAGAAAACTATAATACGTCCAGTAGTTCGGCTAGATATACTTGCCACATAAAGCTCCAAGCCTAACTCTACAAATATACCACCAAGAGGGGTTTAGAAACTGCACTCTGACGTCTCGAGACCAAGCTCCAAGCTCCCGCAAAATATGGAGTGGAAACGAAAAAGAATGAAGAGTGTAGAGAGAATATAAAAGAGAAATCAAAAAGAAATGTAATCGTATATATATAGAAGATGAATTAATCGTGATCGTCCAATCACGGTCCGCGACTCGATTAGGAATAATCTCGACCGTTCAGAAGAAAACCAAAAAACTAATGGATAATAGAATGTATCATCACTATTCATCAAAATATATAAATTCTATTCATAAAAATATCTATACAAAAATATCTCGAATCAAAAATATATATAAAGTAGATATTCTGCACGATCGGTATACCGTCGGTATAGATCAGTATGCCGACGTTAGGCAAGTTTTAGAAAAAGTCTCAAAAATTAAGTTTTCTTTCGGTTCTTCGAAATCCAATAAAATACAGAATATAGTCTCAATATGTGTTCGTATACAAAAATGAATACTGTGAGACGAGTCTCACACTCGAGCCTCACTCGTTGAGTCTATCCTCGGCACAATCCACTGATGTAGGACTCGATTCCGAAGAAATCAATATATAACGAGAAAAGGATCTTAATTCAACATGTCCCGATCAACCGATAGCGACAGTATTTCTTAATCGTGATCCCCATAAATAAAGAATAGGACGATGTTGGGACGGGGTACTACAGCAGGCAGTCTCAGGATCGAGCCACGGTCACGGTGATCATCAGGGTTGTGCCTCGATCCTCGGCCTTATACCTCTCCTCACTGACCACTAGGGTTACTTGAATATGGTGTATATATATAGTTTTAGTTAATCTACATATAAGGAGGAACATATTTGGATCTAGCTTAGGTTCGTATAGATTTACTAGCATCCACAAGTATTATTATTTCTTTACCTTAACAATTAATTAATTTAGAAATAAATAGCATATATATATTATTAAACTAACGTACTTCTTATTTAAATCAACATCATTTTACTTTCTTTTATCTATTTACTTATCTACTTACGAAAAAATCTACTTAATATTTAGTATTTATCTAGTATTTACTTAAATATATTTCTCTTCAAAAGACATTTACTACTTTTTTTATAATTAGTTAATTTATTTATTAAATTATGCACTTGGTTAAACAATTATATATAGGATAATCATTCCAAATAATTTAGAACTTTTTATTTTAGAAACTGAATAAAATTTAAAAAATCCAAAGTTCTAAAATAGGGGATTTACAACCTACCTACTATAAAAAATGTCCTCAAAATTTAAAAGGACAATCAATCAAGGAGATGATGTACTAACAAGGAATTAATTTTTTAGGTGTGGCACAATTTAGAGAGTGGGTTTAAGAATTTGATCCATGGACAAATAAAATATTAGCAAGAATAAGGGCGAACAGATCGGACGAAGTATGAGAATAAGTAGCTCATGATGAGAAGGCAAATATTAAGGGAATATAGTAATTCTGACTTCGATAGCATAGCGACTTTGGTTAATGAATATAGAATTTGGTACACCAACAAGTCGAATGGTTTTGGAGAGCAAGGTTAAAGGGAGTAAGACAGAATGAGATAAAAGTATCTTAAGGTGAAATAATATAAATATGAATGGGGATAGACAACAACCTCTGGATTCTTGAACAATCTTGAACTCTTGAGATCCGTCGGTCAGAAAGTGGTGCTTTTCTTGCTCGCACTAAGGTTTAGATCTCTCTACCCTAATTTTCAAAGATACTGCTTATTAATTATCAAGGCAAGGATCTAAATTCTAGTCTCATTAAACTTTAATATCATGTTTCTTTGATACTTGCTTAATCTGCAATTCTGTATTCCACTTCCTGAAAGGTCTCTCCACTATAATATATTTTTAAGCCTCGAAAATAAAATCTACCGACCTTTAACCCTTTTTAAGTGTCAGTAATTAGCATAGCATTCAATCTAACCTTTATTTCCTTTATAATACAACTTCATTTCCACCTTCTATGCACAATCTTTCAACTTAAGTTCTAGGTACAACTTACTAAACCCCTTTTACAAGAGACTCTGGCTCTCTTTTTATTTTCATTTTCCTAAAGCTTATTTCCTCTTTAACTTATGCTATTATACTTGATAGTTTAATTTCTCACAGTCTTCAAACATGATTTTATGCTTAAGTTTCAAAAATAAATTTGTTGTACTACTTGTCACTATTGCTTTAATTATCACTATTTTTATGTCAAATTTCTATTTTCAAAATTTTATCTCATTTGTCACCTAACGTGTATCCTCAATTCCTCGGTCTAAGCTTCTTATTCTTCTCGAGTCTTAACCCTTAGGGTTGAGGTTATAGTCATAATATTTTCTTAAGTCACTCACTCCTAGTAATCCTTATTACACCATCATAGGTAATCCTTGTTGTAACTCTCGTTTTAGTTTGCTTTATGTCACCTATCAATTCTTAACTATTTGTTCTATTCAAATAAATTTTGCTACTGTATCTGTGTCCATCGTCATTTACTATTCTTAAGTATACTATTATGTTAATCCTACCTTCATATATCCTCTATGTGTAAACCTTAAATCAAACACAACCAATCCAGTTAGAATCCTTTCGGAACTCCTATAAACCCAGTATCGATTATTGGTTTATCATAAAAATGGGTTTATCAATTAGTCTATCCAAGATACGATCTCCATGCTCTAATTTCCCAAGTCCTTATTATGGATTTCCATAGAAGTTATGGAAGACATGACTAATCCCTAAAATCTAAATTGTATCCCTATAAGTTATATTCGTAATCTCCATAACCGTATAATTACCAATATACCCCTTCTAGCTTCGAGTAAGTTTTATAATTCTTACAAGTATGTCTAATCACTCATATACATACTAGTTAAATAAGGGTTTGTAGAAGAATGAAATTTCAGAACCAGAAAGTATATGCGCCAGACTACATGTGCCAGAGCTTGGACAAAGTACTTCACAGCAAAAAGTAACAAATATAGACATTAAAAGAGGACTTTTTATTTAACATATAAAAGTCTATTACATGTCTAAGAAAGACTGTACAAAGGAGAATTTCTATAAAGAAAAGATCCTAAGTCTACAGCCAGCAGCCATCATGCGCCCTCAAATAGGCGCAGCAATCATCACGCACCCTCAGCAGGGCACATCCTTTTCAGCAGCCCAGTTATGCGCATCCTTTTCAGCAGCTCAGTTATGCGCATCCTTTTCAGCAGCTCGGTTATGTGCATCCCAGTTATGTGCATCCCTTCAGCAGCCCAGTTATGTGCCACTCTTCCAGCCAGGCTCACCGCCGTCTAAATGCTTCGACTAATGAAGCATTTATTGAGCAGAATGAGGGTGGCAACCAACCCTCTAGCCGAGGAAGTGAAGAGCACCGCAAGCCAACCTGTGGCCAGGAGAGGCTTCGAAAGAGCCTCCAAAGGCCAAGGAAGACCGTAATCAAAACTGCGGCTAAAGGAGCAGCTTTCAACACAACCAGAGTGGACAACGCCCACTTTGAAGGAAGAAAGAGCCCCCAAAACTGCAGTACCGCCATTCCGATCTGTGGCTCTTCCTGCACAACGAAGACGAGGCCCAAGCATCCCTATCTTTGGGTACAACAGGCACCTTCCGCCTGCCTCGGAAGCCCTCAACTCCGACTTTTGGATGTAACAGTCACCTTCAAATGCACCAACGAAGACATTGCGTCGTATCTTCACCCTCGGGAGCGTCTCGTCAACAGAATGCATCCGAGTGAACAAGTTCATATCGAAAAGATGTGAGAGAACGAGAAGAAAACCCTCTCTCCATGCCACTATTTATAGGCCGGGCAAATCAAACCCATGCGCCAAGTGGATGGCTCTCCGAATTCCGTGCAATGAATTTGCATTTAATGGATGAACCGGACGCTTCGAATTCAGCCAAGTCAAAATGGCTATTTAAAAGCACTCGAAGAACGTAACAGTCGCATCATTAAAAGACGTGTCACGAAGCGGATGGGCCGGCCAGACCGCGCATCATACAGACGCGCCCTTCAACGTCAAGCGCATCACACAAACGCGCCTTTCAGCACCAAGCGCATCACAGGGGATGCGCCCTCATGTGCCCCCATACGCCTAAGTGGAACGCCAATCGATGCGCCCACTCGACTGTTCATCGAATGTCGTAAACATTAAATGCTGAACTGACAGAGTTGGCAGCACGCCTCCCGAAGTCGGATCAGTCGGCAGCTTTTTCAGAAGACGAAGCATCGTCAACGTCAGCGTCATCAGTACTTCCCTCTGATGGCTACTGCCACGTGGCCACCCAACCATCTCGTATGCGCCTCTGCAGCCATGCGTCCAAATCTGCATACGCCTCAAAAGCTGTATGCCTCAGACTTTTCATAATCCCTAAAGACAGAAGGAAAGTCACTATTAAAACTCTGCATGCGCTTCAAAAGCCATGCACCCCAGACTTCTCTCTGATCCCGAAAGACAGGAGTAAAGTCATTACTGAATCCTCGCATGCGCCTCAAAACCCATACGTCCCGAATGGTTCGTGACTCCTAAAGGTTACGTGCCAAAGCCTCCTCATGCGCCCAATCCTAGGCGCATCCTACCAGATCATTCCCCACCAAATCAGAGATCTCCGAGCCATGGGTCGATGAAACATGTTCTTTGACTCGACTCACCCAAGATCTCAGCAACAGATAGATCTTCTCCTCTGCTACGTGCCGGCTCACAACAGCAATATAAAGAAGTCAACTCCTTGATCAGGACACATCGTTCATACGCCTCCATCAGCAATCAATACATGGCGTCCCCGCGTACAGGCGTATCCTACATGCGCGCATGAGCAGCCAGCCTACAAAACTATAAATAGAGGGATCATTTCCTTCTTCCACACCTACCTACACACGGACAGAACACACAACGAACACACAGAGACTTCGTACCACCCGAGAGGTAGATACAGACACTCAACGACTTCCTCCTCTCAGCAAGCTCCAGCACCCAGAGCAATCCAGACCTTCAGAGAACTGATAACCGTCGTCAGTTCGTCAACGGAGTCAACGCATTACCACTCACTCCATCGGCATAAGGAACCCAGATAAACAAAAGTGTACTCCTTGGACTACATCTAAGTCCTATATTATAACACTATTCTGTTTGTATTAAAATTGCAATAAAAGAATTTTGATGGCAAATAAGCTGGCGACTCTGCTGAGGACCTCTTTCTCCTCCACCGAGAAAGCTGTGTCGCAATCCGACGACGTGAAGGTAGGCTCCTCCCACAAGATGATGGTCGTACGTCTCAATCAACAGGCGTATAAGGAGTTCATCTCTGAAGGAAGTGCGAGTCCTTTGAAGCGGCTGCCGAAGCCGAAGAAGACCCGCCGAGTCTGGGTGCGCAAGGTCGACGCCTCGGGCACCACCAACGAAGGGGATGCGCCAATCTAGCCTTCCCTTTCTGCTGACGTCTTCAGCAACCAAGATGCGCCCGCAAGTGCAGCATAATTCTCAGGGAAACGTGCGGCTAACCACATTCCCCAGCCATCTTCCTCTCAGGCGAGGAAGATGCGTCGACGGAGCAGGGGCACAGCCAATGCCCTGCACATCACTTCTGATGCGCCACAGAAGGTCTCTTTCTTTGACAGACTCACTCGCTGTAATGGCAAAGAGAATTTGGATTCTGAGTACTATGCGCCCCAGCGGACTGGTACGAAGAAATCCAAGACAGCACGGGCCATATGCCCCAAACGTGATATGCCAGCAGCAAGCCAGAAGCATGCGCTCACAATCATGCGTGTTGCTGATGGTAAGCTATACAAGGTCGAATCGAGTGCTACGGCACCAAAAACGAGCCGACCTTCAAAGTTCTTGTCTCACTTGGGCGCATCTACTGCGTGCACAACCAAGTCGAGTAAGGTAAATCCAGTGGTCTTGAACTTCCATGCCTCCTCTGGTTGTGCGTTTGAGGTTCGTTCAAGTCACTTCGAATGTTGTGGTTCCTCCACTACTGATCGGGACGCCTGTTTGGTATTAGATCAGGGGGCGCAGCACTCACTTGACCACCCCGGCTCTTGGCCTTGCCATGTGCCTGAAGGGGTGCGAAGGTGCCACTCTCCTCCAATAATCTGCACAACGTGATCACTCATAAGCGCCGATCAGGAGAGTCGACTGACAAGCATGATGCGCCCCTTACGGGACACACTTGTGATGTAGTCACCATAAACTGTTGTTGCAAAGCGGCAGTCCCACCAAGGCTGTCGGTGTTCCAGCGGCTGCAATCATCGACACCCCTCCAACGTCGCCTCGGAAAGAAGGTATCAACAAAAGAAGAACCAATGGTTGCTTCATGCAACGTGATCTCCAACTCCTTGTCAGTCCGAAAGACGACTGGCAGTTCCTCTTCCTCGTCCAAAAGCCAGCCGAAGAAAACTAAGACAGTTGTCTCGTCCTCCGGAGTGTTCGAAGGCACTCGAAGGAGGAAGCAAATCTTGGAGGAAGCTGGGAGTAGTCAGACCCTTGTCGAGCCTCCTTCCGAAGACGAGCGTGTCCAAAGCACACCTGGAGAAGATCCTCGAGGCAAAGTCAGCCTCCCAGAAGCCCATGAAGACGAGGATATCCTCCAGAACATAGCTGGGGGTAGTCTAGCATCTGCGGACCCGAGTTCCTGAGACGAAGATGCCCTTCAAGACGGAGCTGAGGGTAATCAGGCCCTTGCAGATACGCCCGTGGTGAATGTTCTCCCGAACATAGCCGGGGGTAGCCAAGACAAAGCTCCAGGAGAAGCAACTCCCCTACAAGAGAGTGAGGCCGAGAGTGAAGCCTTGACCCATCCATCCACTCCCGGTCGCGTCATGACAGTAAATGTGACTGGGGCTGATGTCGAGTCTGATGCGCTGCCAACAGACCTCGTCCAGTGCATAGATACCCTGGAGGGAGGACTCAAAACCCTCTCTGCCTCCATGCAAACACTGACTCAAGCAGTGTTTGAGATACGGTCAGCTTTGACCAGGACACCTTCTACCGGTCCCGATCTAGGGGCTAATGGAGGGTCGAGTGTACCCCTTCAACGGGTATCCTCGGACGTAGATCGCCGAGAAGCACCTCGGACGTCGGAGCCCTCAAATACTCAACATCAGGTGGTACCACCTTCCTCGACTCCCAGCTCCATGGAAGACGTAGTCGAGATGATCAGGGACCTGCGCGAGCGCTTTGATTCCAAGACGAGACAAGAGGAGCACCAAAAATGGGCATCCTCCAGCCTTATCCCCTAGAGTGGAATAAGGTGGTTTATTCTCCAAAGTATAAACCACAAACACTGACGCAGTACGACGGAAAGGACTCTCCGTGTCGCTATCTGACGTACTTTTAGTCTCAGATGGGACATCTTCCGAAGGAGGACGTGCTACTCACCAGCATATACTGAAAGGAGTGGCGTACGACTGGTACTGCAGCCTCCCCGATAATTCAATATCTTTCTTCGACGACCTGACGTGCCTCTTTCTCGACCGTTTCTACGACAGCGGAAAGGACATGACAATGGCGTCCCTTATAGAGATACGCCAGAAGGAGAATGAAACAGTTCGAGTGTTCATCGAATGCTTCCGACAGGCCTGCTTCAGACTGCCCCCGGGCATGCCAGAACATGCACTCCTCTCCTCCTGCAGCATGAACATGCTTCCTGCAGTCAAGCTCTGGCTCAACTCTACTCCTCCTCCCGACTGGAGCTCCTTGATCATTGAAGCAGAAGCCGCGGAGAAGAAGGCAGCCAATACTCGTCTTTTGGGAGTTAGTTTCACTGCCTTCGAGGACAAGGAAAAACGGTCTGCAGCCAACAACCCCGAACGAGAAACAAAGGGGAAACAGGCATTGACTCTCAATGCCTCAAAAAGTGCATCAGCACCAACTCAGAAGCCTCTACTTGCACCAAGGCCAAAGGAGGTTTATTCGTTCAACGACGAAGACACCCTACAACTCTTTGAGATACTGAAGCAGGATGACAAGATCAAGCTTTCGGACCCGAAGCGTCCCGACGAAGTTGGGAAAGTGGACAACCCGAGGTACTGTCACTACCATCGATTTGTCGGACAGCCAACCAAGGACTGCTACGTCCTCAAGAATTACATCCAGCGTATGATCAATGCGGATGTAATCTCCGTCGACTACGAGGAAAAGATGGTGTCAGCCAACGTGGTGTCACTCCAGTTTGGCACCTTGCCGCCAACTAACACAGGACGGCGTCGTCCCCATCCCTAAGGCGACAATGGAGGTGTACCACCAACCCGTGACAACGTGAGTGGACTTATCCCACTCACCACATCTCGGGGAGAGATCCTATGGGTTCACCCCGATCTCGTCTCCGAGATGACTCAACCGGAGGTACACCCTACCTCCAAGTCCAAAGACAGGAAGATCAAGTCTTGCCGCAGGGTCTCTTCTTCAGCAGAAGAGGCACTTCCTGTGCAGACGCGTTCACAACAGAACGTCCAACCCGACGAAGCTGTCGTCGAGGTGGTGCCTCCTGGCACCGTCCCTGCTGTCCAGGACGAGGGCCCGTCTAAGCCCTCAGCTGCCAATAAGCAGAAGCAGATAGGGGCCCGCTTCGCTAAGCCTCTGCAAAAAAAGAATGCTTCGGGGCTAGCCAAGCCCCACAACTTCGACATACTGGCACAACTGGCCAGTACTCTTGCCCGCCTATCTCTGTTCGAGCTCCTTCGTCTTTCCAAAGGCTCCCGAGAAGCTCCCTGCGAAGCTCTGAAGGATGCTGAATCCTTTCTCAGTCAGGTCAAGCAGCCTGAAGATCTCCCGACTGTGTGCAAGCACTGTCACTGTGCGGAGGAGGTTATCCCTAATATAACCTTCATCCAACAGGACATGTTGCTTAAGCACAATCGACACAACAGGCCGCTGTATTATACAGGGTACATCGGTTCAGTCAAGATGAAGCGGATTCAGATTGATCCGGGGTCTTCCCTCAACATCATCCCAAAGATGCTGCTCTTAACACTGGGGATCCCAATGTACCGACTGGCGCCCTCCAACACAACAATCAGTAGTTTTAATGCCAGCAAAAGCGAACCACTGGGCAAAATACGACTAAAGTGCCACATCGGTAACCTCAGAACCGAGGTCACTTGTTATGTCGTGGACGCCGAAGTCAACTATAACATTCTGTTGGGTTGCCCATAGCTGCACGAGTACATGGTGGTGCTATCCATGCTCCACCAATGTATGAAGTACGTGTCCACCAACAACGTCATCCGTACGGAGTTCGCGGACATCGACCCTTTCAAAGGGATTGAAGCCTACTTTACCGATGTCGACTTATACAAGTCACCTAACGAGGAGGAGGCCCATGATGCTGACGACGAAGCAGAAACAGCAGCAGAGCTGGACATGGAGCCTGAGGTCACTCCCGATGCTCCTTTGAAGATCCGACGCAAAGGCAAACCGCCTCAGAAGTTGCCTCCCATGAGCATTAAGCTACCCGAGAAAGCACCAGCTGCTCCTGATGCTCCCCTAAAGGTACGGCTCAAGGGAAAGCTGCCTCAAACATCGACCCCCTCGTGGCAAAACTACAGGGGAAGGCGTCAATCACCGGAGGCACAGCGGAGGCACCTCTGAAGGTGCGTCTTAAGGGCAAGCCGCCGCCATCCCAGCCACCAGAGAAGGCCCACGTAGTCCTCTCGGACTCCAAAGCCAACGCTATGGTGGACTCTCTCGATCCTACTCCAGTGCTTACAGATAAAGAGTTGGGGGAATATATCTCGGCTGATGTAGATGCCCCTTCTCTGGACAATGTAATCCCGCGGAATAAAATCTTATATTTCATCAATAACAGAGTGTCTTTTAATTATTCTAGTCTTCCACATTGGAATGCCATGTATATATTAGATAATGCTCTACGGTCGTTGCAAACACGAATAACGACCGTCCATCATGTAAGTCGAGTAGTCCCGTCCCAAGGGGTCTGTTACATACTCCCACCATGGAGTCGAGATGAAGAATCCATCATCTTCGACAAGGTTGAGCGTCATCAAGACCTTCCGCCACTCGAGCCAGAAACAGATGCCGACAGAATGCAATTCTATCGGTACACGGACAAGGCAAAGTATCTCATCCAGAAGATGGGTTACGACCTGAAGAGCAACAAAGGCCTGAACTACGGCAAAGGTCGACGTCTCCCTCTCCGGCTTCCAACACCTAAAGGAAAGCTGCAGGACTACTACAATAAAACTCGACGGGGGGTAGGCTATGTCACGCCACCGTCAACTCCAGAAAGTTCAGACTCAGAAGAAGTAGAACATTCTCACTCGTCTGAAGCATCAATATGGGATTCCAATACCAGTATCGGATCTGTTCTCAAGAGAGTGTTGTCAGCCAACATGACATTTGCACAATCTCAAGAAGAAGAAGGCGAAGACCAAGCGCCGAAATTCTTCGAAGAAGAACCCTGGGCTCAACGCCTGGGACAATAATGGGAGTCTCGCTTCGAACTTCGCGAACCCCCCACCGAAGACGAAGTCGAGCAGATCGATCTTGGGGATGGATCTTCTTTCAAACCCATCTTCGTCAGCAAAAGCCTAAAAGGAGAAGACCGAGAATCTTTAATCCAGCTGGCTAAAGTGTATATCGACGTCTTCGCCTGGAGCTACGAAGATATGCCGGGACTTGATCCTCAGATCGTGATGCATAGGCTGAACATCTTACCTGATGCCAAGCCTATCAAACAACAACAGCGACACTTTCGTCCGGATATCATGAACGCCATCGATCAGGAGGTAGACAAACTCTTGACCAGCGGCTTCATCCGTGAAGAGAAACACCCAGATTGGGTAGCCAACGTTATCCCCATCACCAAGAAGAATGAAAAGATACGAGTTTGAATCGACTTCAGGAACCTCAAATCTGCTTGCCCGAAGGACGAATTCCCGCTTCCAATCACCGACGTGATGATCGACAACACATGTGGCTTCGAGCGCATATCTTTCATGGACGGGTATTCGGGCTACAACCAGATCAAGATGTTCCCTGATGAGGCAAAACATACGTCATTCAGGACTGCAAAGGGCATTTTCTGCTACACAGTGATGCCCTTCGGCTTGAAGAATGCTGGTGCGACGTACCAACGAGCTATGAATACCATTTTTTGTTAACACCTTCGCAAGACAGTCGAATGTTATATTGACGACATCGCAGTCAAGAGCCATCTCAAAGGAGATCACCTGCAAGACCTCAAGACAGTCTTCGATCTCATACGGGCGCATCAACTCAAGATGAACCCCGCTAAATCCTTCCTTGGGGTTTCTAGCGAAAAGTTCTTGGGCTTCATCATCACGGTGAAAGGCATTCATGTCGATCCCGAGAAGACCAAAGCTATCCTTGATATGGACCCCCTGAAGAACCTTCGAGAACTTCGAGGCCTACAGGAACGTCTGGCATACATCCGAAGGTTCAAAGCAAACCTTTTCAGCAAATGTTAACCCTTCACCCAGCTCATGAAGAAGGGAGTCTCTTACGTCTGGATAGAGGAATGCCAAAAAGCTTTCGATGACATCAAAGCTTACCTGACGAGCCCGCCAGTCCTGGTTGCACCCATCGTCGGCAAACCGTTTCTCCTCTATGTCCGAGCCATGGATCACTCCTTCGGTGCTCTGCTGGCTCAGAACAGCGATACAGGCTATGAGCAAGCAATCTACTACCTCAGTCGAACTCTGATCGGGGCCGAACACCGGTACAACCCCGTTGAGAATGAGTGATTGGCTTTGGTATTTGTCATCCAAAAGACTCGACATTATATCTCGGGCCAGACGATTCACGTCATTTCTCGAGTTAATCCGCTCAGAGTCCTCATGACAAAGCCAGGATCATTGAACTCCTGGCCAGCCACATGGACGATCCTGCTAATGCCATACAACATGGTGTTCGTTCCACAAAAAGCTGTTAAGGGTCAAGTACTGGCCGACTTTTTAGATGCACACCCCATCCCGGAGTCCTCAAGACTCTATGAAGATACCCCGGATGAGGTTCAAGAATCAATCGTCACCGAAGAAGGCTCCGTCTGGCGGATGTTTTTCGATGGCGCTTCAAGAACAGGTCCCAAAGGCCAAATCGTCGCAGGAGTGGGGGTGGTATTAGTCTCCTCCGATCAGCTGGTCATCCAGCGTGCTTACTCCCTTTCGAAGTCGTGCTCCAACAATGTTGTCGAGTACAACGCGCTCATTATGGGACTCCAGCTTGCGCGACAGCTGGGGGTGAATCATCTGGAAGCCTACGGCGACTCAAAACTCCTCGTAAACCAGCTCAGAGGGCAATACGAGGTTCGCCATGAAGATCTGATCCCTTACCATGAAGTTGTATTGAACATCATTTCAACCTTTACCGGGTTCTTCATCGAACACGTACCTCGTCTACAAAATCTTAAGGTTGATGCTCTGGCTGGCCTCGCAGCCTCATTGGCGGCACCCCTCGGGACTCAATACTACGTCACGGTAGTGGGTCGAGATTTGGTCTGCCCTAAAAACAACCTGTGCTCGCAAGTGGCCCATGCCATGTCAACGGGTGCCGGCGTTAATGTCCGAGATTGGAGATTCTCGTTCATCGACTTTGCTGTCTACGAAATTCTTCCAGAGGACCCGAAAGAAGCCGTCTCAGTCAGGAGACGCTCTCTTCGATTCTACTACGATACGGCCACAAAAATGTTGTACCGACGCTCCTACGATGGACTTCTCCTTCGATGTTTGTCTAACGAAGAAGCAGTCGAAGCCCTTCGAGAAGCTCACGATGGAACCTGCGGGGCCCATCAACCTGGCCCTAAGTTGCAGGACCGACTGCGACGTATGGGCTACTACTGGCCAACCATAGCCGCTGACGCTGTCGAATATGCTAAGAAGTGCCATGCGTGCCAGCTTCACGCAGACTTCATCCATACACCGTCAGAACCACTACATCCTACAGTCGTCTCCTGGCCCTTCGAAGCTTGGGGCATGGACATTATGGGACCGATCACCCCTCCTTCATCGAGAGGACACCGCTTCATCCTAGCAATCACCGACTACTTCTCCAAATGGACAGAAGCAGTTCCACTGGCAGAAGTAAAAAGCTCCAGGGTGATTAGCTTCATCAAGCACCACGACATCTACCGTTTCAGGGTACCCCGAAGGATCATCCACGATAATGGTCCTCAATTTATTAGCCATGTTTTCAGCCGATTCTGTGACAAGAATCACATTCAAAACGTGGCATCAATTGCCTATAAACCGACAGCAAACGGATTAGCAGAGGCGTTTAACAAGACTATCGTCGGGCTACTCAAAAAGGTCGTGTCATCCAACAAACGTGACTGGGACGAAAAGCTCGGCGAATGCCTTTGGGCCTACCGCACAACGGTACAGACCCCGATAGGCAACATACCATTCTCCTTGGTCTACGGGAGCGAAACGGTACTGCCTCTCGAGATTCAGATACCCTCACTCCGCGTAGCAATCACAAACCAACTCACAGAAGAAGACAATCAACGTCGTCGTCTACGGAAACTGGAGGCACTTGACGAAAAGCGTCTCCTAGCTCAACAGCACATCGAACTCTACCAAGCCCGTATATCACAGGCTTTCAATAAGAAGGTCAAGCAGAGAACTTTCCAAGTTGGCGACCTGGTTCTGGCAGTCAGGAGGCCGATGGTGTTGACTCACAAGACACCAAGAAAGTTCGAGACCAAGTGGGAAGGACCTTTTATCATAGAGACGGTATACTCAAACGGTGCTTACCGCCTCGCCAAACCCAATGGGGAGTTGTTCATGATGCCCATCAACGGCAAGTTCCTAAAGAAGTACTACTCTTGATATCTTTTCAGACATGTACTTCCACTCCACAAAATCATACGCTTCCGAAACCCAGCTATTCCGTGGCATCCTCCAGTAGAAGAACAACCACGTCCACATCACCTCTGAGTTATTCCCCTACGCCCTACAAGACGGAATCATACACCCCGTAAGACTACGCTATCCTTCATGTTTACCACGTCCACATTACCTCTGAGTAAACATCCCGTACAGACAACCCCCGCGTTGCTATATATTGATCGCAGAACTTCCACGTCCACATTACCTCTGAGTAGTTCCGCGTATCCCCCAGAGTCATTCCTACCACGTCCATAACACCTCTGAGTAGGAAGATTCTATCATTTGAACCCCCATATTTGCCACGTCCATATCACCTCTGAGCAAACATGAGGGTTCTCTCAAACTTATTATCTGTACCTAAAACCAAGGTACGCAAAAGATAATAGGTCCACACAAATCATCAAAGTTCATGACAAGCAAAAATGAACACATCACAGAAAATAGTGTACTTCTTTATTTCGAGAAAAGGAGAGTAAAGGATTACACTATCCCCAGCAAGAGTTGTAAATACACAAAAAAGCAGAGACTACAAGCCCTAAATATCCCCAAGGTTGGCTGAATGTTCTGCAATTCTGCGTTTAAAGTCTGCCGCCCGAGTCTCCACAGTCGCCAAGACTCGACGTTCAGCTTCTTGATGCATCGCTTCAGCAGCCTCAGCAGAAGTATCGTTCTCATGCTTCTCATCCAGCTATTGCCGCTGCTGAGCCAGGATAAGAGCTCGGTGATTGAAAGCTGCTTCCTCCTTCTTGAATGCTACGTGTTCAGCCTGGACACGTTCGGTATCCAATCGGAGTCGGGCCCGCTGGTCCTCAAGGCGGCGGATCTGGGCGTCAATCTCCGCGATATTAGCGTCCAACGCAGCTCACGTCTCCACTGTCTCCCGCATAGACTGAGATAACTGCTCTACTACAACTTCAGTCTCAGCCACTTCGTGTTTCCAGACACTCACAGTGGCCTGGTAGGAAGACTCAGTCTCAGCGAGCAGCTTCTCCTTCTCCGCATCTATCAGGACGGAGAGGTTATTTCGTTGGATGCGCTCTAATTCAGAAAGCCGCTAGTCTAACTCAGCCACCTTGGCTTCCAGAATGATGGCCATATGATCGTAGCCCTGGTGAAGACGGATCAGGTTGATATAAGGCAGTGCCAGAGTTCTTGCTGTCGCAAAGCTCCCATTGGCATCCATCACTGCCGATACCCCCCTCTGCAGCATTTTATACACTGCCTCAACAAAGAATTTTACATATTCATCTGCGTCCTCCATTACCTGTGGCGTCATAGCAGGGGTTGGAGGAGCTACTCTAGTTGGCGGACCGGAAGAAGACCCGCCGACCTCAACCTGCGAGGCTGGAACCTCGGCATCAATAGGCTCTTCATCAACAGGGACCGGGCTACTAGCCTGAGGAGCCAAATGAGCAGAAGAAACCGGCACAGGTATCGAGATAGTACCCCAAGTGGAAGGAGCAACAGAGGGTTCTATCACACTCTTACCCTTTCCGAACTTGGAAGTACCACCGACGTCAGTGGCCACCTCTTCAGTCCCCAACGTGCTATTGGCAGCCAATACCTCCCCTGGCAGAACGGGAAGATCAACACTTGTCTCCTGACCCGCCCCAGGAGTCGGGACCGTCAGACGAGTCTCTTCATCAAATCCCTCTACAGGGACAGGATCTGTCGCTACCTCCTGATTGGTAGCCACCTCAGCTTCTGCCGCTGAGTCTGGGGTAAGGCTCGGCAATGCTACAGCCGACCCCCCATCATCATGACAAGAAGGGGAATCAACCCTCTCCTCTGTTCCAACCACATCTGTTGCCCCCGTAACAGGCTCTTGCAACTCTGGAGCAACGTCATCCGAAGAAGACGAAGTCCACTCCACATCATCATCACGAAGCCCCGTGTCCGCTGGACCCTCAACGTCCAAGGCCCTCACGGCAGCTGGCACCATCCCGGAAGTTGCTGCAACCTCTGTATCTCTTTCAACAAAGTCTGGAGATAGTAAAACCTCTGCAGGAACATCTCCAGGACTCTCCTCTTTTGTAGACATTACCATCGGAGGGATGCGCTCGTCAGAAGAGCTTGCTACCTCCTTCGGTTTACTGACACCTGATTTTGAAATATGGGTCTTCTTCTTCGACGATCCCTACAAGAAGAAAAGTATAAGTCACCAAAATGACAAGATGAGCCAAAATTACGGAGGAGGCCTTACCTCAGCAGGAGCTGATTCCACTGGCGGTACAGGTGGCACTCCCGTTGCCTTTGGAGTCATAGTCTTTCTCGACCTTTTTGGTACAGATGAGCCGACTTCCGCGTCAGCCCGCTCTTCCCAACAAGGGGATCTCTCACTGGTGCTGCAGCAACAGCCCGATATCCTGCCGATTCTTGTAGACGATATGACCGGGCTGCTATCAACATGTTGGTCGTGGCCTCCAACTGAGTCCCAATGACGAAACTAGTCTCCCTGTCATAACTAGGAGATGCAGTATTCATGGTGCAATACAGCTTAGCGGCCGAGTACAGGATTTGTGGCCGAGGGTTGCGGACTGGCGTAGTAAGACGAACACCAGTACACCCGGCATTGTAATACTGCCAGTCCCGGGCTCCATCCAGCAAGCTTCCAACAAACCCCAGACTGTTACTGGGATTCCGCAACATTAGCTGGGTATAGCCAAACTGGCGAGCAAACCGGCTAGGCAGATACGGCTCCAGATAACATCTATTCTGGTTGTGGTAGACCAGGTGAGAAGGCCGAATACTTTGCAACCAACAAAAACCCCATTTCGGCAGAGTAATTGCATCTTCACCAGAGTCGTCCAAATCTTGGTCAGCCTCGAAGTCTTAAAAGATGGGGCCAACCTTGACAATCTTCCACCCCTGAATGTAGGACAGAACTCTCCTGCAAACAGGGATGCCAGTATGTAACCACTTCCTCTTGTAGAAGCGGCGGATAAAGGCATCACCTTCAACATGTTCCTCCTTCGCACCTGGATTCATCACATTCGGATGATGCAGAATCAACCATCCCATAAGATAATGGAACGGTAGTTCGGCTCGGGGAAAGTTGTCATTTCTACCTCTCCTATGGATCACATCATCAGCAAAGGTCCTCAAACCCCGCAACAGGTTACACACCATCGCAGAGAGGAGAGCTAGAGGACGACCAAAGACCAATTTCACGGCAGGCAAAATGAGGTTCCGGTGTACCCTCTCTACAGCACCAGATCCACCCGCAAACACACAATTCCGGAGCCATATCATCAAGTATGCCGTTAATACCGCCTTAGATGACATCTGGTGCGCATAGTGCCAGAAGCAGCTATATACATTCTCGCCACTCTCATTGGAACGAGGGGTCCTCTCGTCCAGTCGGCTTATTTTAGAAGTCACTTCCGCGGGTTTCAGCCCTTGCGGAGTCGTAAACCGGATCCTCGAGGAATCTACCAAATCCTGCTTGAAGATATAATCCCTCCAAGCAGTCACATGAGGCTGAGTCTTACATTTGTCCTTCCGGTGCATCAAATAATGATGGCTCGCCACTTCTTTGAAAATGGCCATCATCTTCGAGTCCTTATTTTCCAGAACCTGGATCTCTTCATTCGACGGGAAATATTCCTCGTACGGTTCTGAGCCCCAAGAAAGCTTGGACACTTCGTACATCTCATGGAGAGCCAACCCCAACTCCTCCACTGGAGTACAGAAGGTGCCAGTCTGGGCATTGAACAATTCCAAGAGTGCAAGGAACATAGGCTTATTGAGATCCACGCCAGCCTGTGTGGCACGGATAGCGGTTGTTAGCCCAATCTCCTTAAGCTCAGCCTTGAACTTCGAAAGCATCCAAATGGTCAACTCGTCCCACTTCGACATGTGATGACACCAACCTTCAACCCTAAAGCCACCTTTCGGATACATGACCCTTGATGTCAGCATCCGACTTGCGAAGGTTGAGGCACTGAAGGCAAAAGTGTCATTAGGGACTTCACTGTAGAGGCTCCCAGGACGCAAAGTTCGGCAACTAAACGAGGGACCGGTTCGTGAAGCAGCCAGGGTATTCCTCTGATTCGAGGTAGCATCAATCGAAAGAGCACGCCCAGGGCCCCTCCTTGAGAAGGAGTAAGCTTCCAGGGCATCCTTCTCTTCGAAGCTAAACGATAGAAGGCCGTCAGCGGCAACTGGCGGTCAAGTTGTCGTATGTACAGCACCATGCCTTTTGCAGAAAAGAACCAGTCTTCTTTGACCTTCAGTATCTTCGCTTCAGTGGAGATCAGGCGGTCACCGAACAAAAAGGTAGGTTTTAAGAAGATCACATTCTCGAATTCAGCAGATTTCAGTTTTTCGCTCTCCATTATACTCTGGAGGAAAATCGGCAACTGGTTCTGGATCTACAGCACTCTCTCAGGAGGTTGATCCTGTAAGATAGCATCCTTGGCAGGGTTGATAACCGCCTCGTCAAAATCAACTCCCATTTGACAAAGAGAAGCATCCAGAAGGACCTCATACAGCAAAGGGATTGTCATCGACACTGACACAACAAAAGTAAAAGTCAGGCAAAAAGACAAAGTGTGGCAGAGGCTTCGGCGCATCATCAGGGTGTGAACCCATGCGTGTCAGCAGAGGCTTCGGCGCATCATCAGGGCGTAAACCCATGCGCTTCAGAAGAAAGGCTTTGGCGCATCATCAGGGTGTGAACCCATGCGCGTCGGCAGAGGCTTCGGCGCATCATCAGGGTGTGAACCCATGCACATCAGCAGAGCCTTCGGCGCATCATCAGGACATAAACCTATGTGCGTCAGCAAGAGGCTTCGGCGCATCATCAGAGTGTAAACCCAAGCGCGTCCGTAGTTAAACCTCGGTGCATGATAAAGGCCTAAACCTATGCACGTCGGTGGGGTAAAACCTCGGCACGGACAGAAGTCCATACGTATTGGCAGCAGAGAGTTAGGACACACCAACTCAGTCGCATGATCCAAGGATCGTCTGAACAAAGAAAGTAGTGGAAGAGACGACACCCACCCGTCACAGCGGGTCGAACGTCGGCCGAAGTCACAATGGTGACAGGAGCATCCTCTTCGGCATACTCCGCCGGCTCTTTTCCCTTGCCAGCACCGCCGTGAGGAGTCTTGGGAGCCATTCTTTGAGAGAAGAAAAGTTAGGGTTTTGAGGAAAAACTCTAAGAAAAGCAAAGCAAGGAGAAGAAGAACTCTCTCTCTCTCTCTATCTCTCACCTATTTATAGGACTTGGTCGCACACGTGAACCGATGATGTATGATCTCAGCCGTTGCCTCGGGTTCTGTGAAAAGATAACCACAAATAAAACCAAAAAGATCATCATTAATCTTTTTTGGTTACCGAGGCATCATCATTTGCATTAACTGAGCGGAGCATGTGCCCCATCACTGATGCGCGGAGTATCTATGCGCCCCGACGGTCATGCGCCTCCACTACCATGCTTCTTATTCAAAGTGTTCCAAAACTTATCCAAAAGTTTTGAAAACTTTGAAGGGGGTCTTGTAGAAGCATGGAATTTCAGAACCAGAATATCTATGCGCCAGACTACATGCGCCAGAGCTTGGACAAAGTACTTCACAGCAAAAAGCAACAAATATAGACATTGAAAGAGGACTTTTTATTTAACATATAAAAGTCTATTACATGTCTAAGAAAGACTGTACAAAGAAGAATTTCTACAAAGAAAAGATCCTAAGTCTACAGCCAGCAGCCATCATGCGCCCTCAAATAGGCGCAACAATCACCACGCGCCCTCAGCAGGGCACTTCCTTTTCAGCAGCCCAGTTATGCGTATCCTTTTCAGCAGCTCAGTTATACGCATCCTTTTCAGCAGCTCAGTTATGTGCATCCCAGTTATGTGCATCCCTTCAGCAGCCCAGTTATGTGCGGCTCTTCCAGCCAGGCTCACCGCCGTCAAAATGCTTCGACTAATAAAGCATTTATTGAGCAGAACGAGGGTGGCAATCAATCCTCTAGCCGAGGAAATGAAGAGCACTGCAAGCCAACCTGTGTCCAGGAGAGGCTTCGAATGAGCCTCCAAAGGCCAAGGAAGACCGTAATCGAAACTGTGGCTAAAGGAGCAGCTATCAACACAACCAGAGTGGCAACGCCCACTTTGAAGGAAGAAAGAGCCCCCAAAATTGCAGCACCGCCATTCCGATCTGCGGCTCTTCCTACACAACGAAGATGAGGCCCGAGCATACCTAACTTTGGATGCAACATGCACCTTTCGCCTACCTCGGAAGCCCTCGACTCTGACTTTTGGATGTAACAGTCACCTTCAAGTGCATCAACGAAGACATTGTGTCGCATCTTCACCCTCGGAAGCATCTCGTCAACAGAATGCATCCGAGTAAACAAGTTTACGTCGGAAAGACGTGAGAGAACGAGAAGCAAACCCTCTCTCCATGCCACTATTTATAGGCCAGGTAAATCAAACCCATGCGCCAAGTGGATGGCTCTCCGAATTCCGTGCAATAAATTTTCATTTAATGGATGAACCGGACGCTTCGAATTCAGCCAAGTCAAAATGGCTATTTAAAAGCACTCGAAGAACGTAACAGTCGCATCATTAAAAGACGTATCATGAAGCGAATGTACCGGCCAGACCGCGCATCACACAAACGCGTCCTTCAACGTCAAGCACATCACACAGACGCGCCTTTTAGCACCAAGCGCATCACAGGGGATGCGCCCTCATGCACCCCCATACGCCTAAGTGGAACGCCAATTGACGCACCCACTCGGCTGTCCATCGAATGTCGCAAACATTAAATGCTGAACTGATAGAGTTGGCAGCACACCTCCCGAAGTCTGAACAGTCGACAGCTTTTTCAGAAGACGAAGCATCGCCAACGTCAGCGTCATCATTACTTCCCTCCGATGGCTACTGCCACGTGGCCACCCAACCATCTCGTATGCGCCTCTGCAGTCGTGCGCCCAAATCTATATACGCCTCAAAAGCTGTGCACCTCAGACTTTTTACTGATCCCTAAAGACAGAAGGAAAGTCACTATTAAAACTCCGTATGCGCCTCAAAAGCCATGCACCCCAGACTTCTCTCTGATCCCGAAAGACAGGAGTAAAGTCATTACTGAAGCCTCGCATGCGCCTCAAAAGCCATGTGTCCCGAATGGTTCGTGACTCATAAAGGTAACGTGCCAAAGCCTCCTCATGCGTCCAATCCTACGCGTATCCTACCAGATCATTCCCTACCAAATCAGAGATCTTCGAGCCATAGGTCGATGACACGTGTCCTTTGACTCGACTCACCCAAGATCTCAGCAACAGAAAGATCTCCTCTGCTACGTGCCGGCTCATAACAGCAACATGAAGAAGTCAACTCCTCGATCAGGGCGCATCGTTCATACGCCTCCATCAGTAATCAACACATGGCGTCCCTGCGTACAGGTACATCCTACATGCGCGCATGAGCAGCCAGCCTGCAAAACTATAAATAGAGGGATCATTTCCTTCTTCCACACCTACTTACACACGGACAGAACACACAATAAACACACAGAGACTTCGCACCACCCGAGAGGTAGATACAGACACTCAATGTCTTCCTCCTCTTAGCAAGCTCCAGCACCAGAGCAATCCAGACCTTCAGAGAACCGATAACCATCGTCAGTTCGTCAACGGAGTCAGCGCATTACCACTCACTCCATCGGCACAAGGAACTCGGATAAACAAAAGTATACTCCTAGGACTACATCTAAGTCTTATATTATAACACTGTTCTGTTTGTATTAAAATTTCAATAAAAGAATTTTAATGGCAAACAGGGTTAAGGTTAAGTTAGACAGGTTCTTAAATCTTTCACCCTCGACAAAATATTTACCTATTGATAATCTTCCAGTCATAATTTAGTTGGTTATTCTAACTCTAGTCTAATCATATATGGGAAGTGTCTATCTAGATCTAATATAAACACATCCATTCTATACAGTATCCCTATATACTATTGTCCATCTTTTCCTGTTCTTTTTGCCATTACATAACCTCATTATATGATAACTCAATCTTATCAATCTAATGAAGGTCTTCTCAATTGGACTCCTATTATATTTAAAATGTCATTTTTCTTCCTTGGCGTCAAAAATTATTTCATCTAAGTGAGAGTTTCTTCGAAAATCAATACAACTATATAATCTTTGTTAGGCTTAAATCTAGTCATAATTATAACATTTATCAGATTACTTTAGCTATGACGAGACCCTCAAATTATAACTAACCCTAAAATCTAACTATTTATTCCTCTAAGGCATATCCCTAATCATTTGATCCATTGTGATCGAGAAATATAAATAATTACTTCATTAACTAAACCAAATGCAACCTGCACTTCTAATCCAAGCTCTATTTGCTTAAGTAGCGGGTAGGAGGTTCTAGTCTTACTATATATAAGGAGGGCCTATCTTACCTCTTTCTACCAATGGACACACATACTTTTTAGAAAGGAACCATCGCTCACGAGTATTCGTCACTCCGAAATAGAAAGAGACGAGAAACAATGACCGAGAGTTCAAGAAGGGGGTGATCGATACAAGCACAAAGTCCAAAGGCGATAATAAAATTCAAAGGAAGTTTTTGGAGTTTCTACAAATACGAATATCTGGAAGGGAGCTTCCTAAGATTTTGGTACTATACTTTCTAAATCGAATATTATCATGCCATTAACTATTATAGGGCTAACATCATATCTTATTACGACTATCATGAAATTGCTAACTATTTCCCGTATTTTCTTCTTATGGTTCCTCAACAATCATAGCAAAAGCATGTCCTTGTAGCTGTTGTCTAGCTATTGGAGGAACAGAAGGCGGTGGTGTCAATCCTTCAGTATGCTTCTCTAGACAACCTTGTAGCTGGTGCAAATCGAATCCCTAACACAAACCGAGTTTCAACCTTCGACGATAATCTCTTAGTTGAGCAACACAAAGCAGGATACGATATAGCAGCATCTTCTACATACGACTTGGAGTTCGTTCGGTCAGTCAATCGTATCAGTCTATCATTAGTTCCTCCATCTATGACGTACATGCATATCTGAGACCCCTTTCTAAATTTAATTGTATATCTAAATTAAGACAAAAAAAATTAGCTAGCCAAATTGTTATATCATATTCTCAAGTGAATATTCCCTAAATAAATGTTTACTGGAATGTCTTCATCATTGTTTGAATATTAATTTTAATGTTTGTCAAATAGGTATATTATAATTTAGAAATTTTTTATTATTTTATTTTTCTAGATAAACAAATAGCCAATTAAGAAATTCTAATTGGGAATGAGCATAGAATTAAATTATAGTTTTCCTTATAGAACCCTATTAATGGAGTCTATATGAATATGAGATTTTCATTGCAAGGGCTCAGCCCAAGTCCATGGTCTTCCTTGTATAGCTAAGCTCATTTTTCTATCCATTTATATTACGCATCCATTCAATTCAAGCCCATAATATATTCTCTTTTTTTATATTATTTTTCTTTCGCCAAAAAAAATACTTAACTTATTAAGCAATATCCTTATAATTTATTAAATTACTTGCCCATATTTCCTATTTATTTTCAGCCCGAAGCTATCCTAACCCAAATTTTAGTTTAATTTTGACATCTCTCATTCCTTGGGCCAGCACATGAGTTTTTTTCTTGTTAGGCTCATTCCCTGGTTTTAACCAAGCTCAAGTGTGGGCTGCACCAACCAAAAAAATAACTTTTCTTCCCCTATGCAAATATATACCAATGTAGGAGAGCAGATAACCCTAGACGTAAAAAAAACAATCGGATCTCTCCCAGCTTTCTTCTCCCTTTCTCTTTTTTCTCTCCTTTGTTCCAATCCTTCCGAGCTCTCCATCCCCGCGGTTGAAGTCCTGGTCAACCTCTCCCAGAACCCTACCTTCTCTCATAAACTCCACGATATGGGCATCCTCTGTCTGACCCTGGACGCCATCTTCGATGTGGGCGCCGACAGAGTCCTCGTCAGGCCATCAACTTGAGCCCTCCACTGAGCTCTGCCTATTATCGTGCCATTTTTGCCTAGGTCGTCAAACGCTTGTCGTCGGTAAGTCATTGCTCTGTAGTGAGCTGCCTTGAATCTCCACTGCGGCCCTGCCACACTGTGTAAACCCTCGACGTTCGACGGTATCGCTGCCCGGGTGCACAGGAATGCTTCGTCTCCACGTTTGTAGCACCAAGCTCCACCATGTACCACCACCATCGGCAACCTCACCCTTGGCTGCATCGAGCCAACCACCGCAACCCTCGAACAACACTCCAATAAGTCTCGACTGTGTCAAGCAAGACCGAGTCCACCTAGCCAAGCGGTCGTACACCGCTCATGACTCTGTACTGTACTGTACTGATGGTTGCATCGACAGCAGCTGCTGATAGTAACCGTCCTGTAGTGCCCCGCTCCGTGAAGGCACTAGATAGACAGAAAGATCGGATTGCTGGCTCTGCAATAGAAGACGATTGATCTGGGTGAGTAGACGAAGTCTCATTTGCTGATTTGCTTACGCCTAATAAGAATCTGAGTTTTTGAGTAGATGCTATTGTCAATAACAAGATAGTAAATCATTGAGTATGCTTTAAGAGAATCCACATATTGCTATGCTAAGAACAAGAAAAGAGATAATCTTCATGGTAAGAAGTAGAACTATTGCTTGCTCATAAGAAACGAACTGATGCATGTATGCTAAAGTAGAGATGTTACCTTAAATCAATGAACTGTTGCCATGCTAATAAGAAAAGAAAAGAGATTGTTTATATGCCCCGAACTAGTATGCTTTCAAAGGTAAAATGATATGTTATATCTGTATAGAACTGTTGTTATGTTCCAAGGAGATGAATGATTGCTTGCTCCTCAAAGATGTTCTGAATGCTGGTCATGTACAGTCGGACTTGAACATGTTATAAAGAAATTAAAATGGTACCCTGAGGTAAATGCTATAGCTCAGGAATGTTGAATGAGGTAAATGCTACACCTCAAAAATGTTGAATGAGGTAAATGCTACACCTCAAAAATGTTGAATGAGGTAAATGCTACACCTCAAAAATGTTGAATGAGGTAAATGCTACACCTCGAAAATGTTGAATAAGGTAAATACTACACCTAGGAAATATTGAATAAGGTAAATGCTACACCTCGGAGATGTTGAATGAGGTAAATAATACACCTCGGAATTATTGAATGAGGTAAATGCTACACCTCAAAAATATTGAATGAGGTAAATGTTATACCTGAGGAATGTTATGCCGGTTAGTGACATGCTGAATCCAAAAGTAACAGCTGTCAATCCAGTCTGCATGTGTCAAGAATGTTCTGCTGAGAGCTAACAATACAGAGATGAACAGGGAATAATGTTGGTTTTATTATGTTTATGCTAATCCTTGTCTTGTGCAGGGATAACCATTGGCTATGGTAAGAATCACTGAAAAAGTGATACATATGTATTGCTTGAGTTTTCTACATGAATTGCTTACAAAGATTAATTTATTGTAAAATAATGCTATGTTCCACTAAGGAAAAGATATGATATCGTGCTTTTAATTGTCCCTAAGAGTTGTTTGAACAAGAAATGTATATGCTCATGAAACAAGATGCACACTGCATAAAAATGAATAGTAATCGTGCTTGAATTGAATAGTCTATTATATGCTTGATATGAAATAAAATAAGATCTTGGATTTTCAAAGATGTTTTCAAAGGATGTAAACTGACTCTGTATACATGGAATAAACATAGGTAAAAGTAGTAAGATCACATCACAAGAAATATTTTTTCACTAAATGAACAGTGATCGTTTCAGACAAATGTAGCTCTTTATTCACAATCACCAGTATGTTGATATACTGACCGACCATCATTCTGCATGCAGGTGCAACATGCATCGAGAAGGATAGTCTGAAGCGATAGCCCGAGCCTCATCCTCAGGAGCCAGAAATCAGAAGAGATGCCAAGAGATAACATCCGTTGAAAGAGTTAGTTTTGTATATAAAGGGATGTAATGCATGGGAATGGGATCATTATAATTTATAAAGTTCTGAGAGAATGTAACATTGTATCACAGAGTATCAGAGAGAATTGAGAGCTTGTAATCTGTTCAAATAAAATCAATAAAGAGAATTGTTTCTTGTTACCACTGTGTTCAATGCATGTATTCTGAAATATGTCCGCTGCTGCTTCAATTATCTATAATATGTTCCGCTGCATATTATCAATCTTGTCTATCTTGTCTTGCTTCAGGTCTTGGCCTTGTGCAAGCACAACTTAGGCTTGCATGGCATCACGCCTTAGCGAGAACGAACGGTCTCACAAAGTCTAAAGCGAGGACGAAAATGACTCAATGGGATCGGGGCGTGAGAAAGTGGTATCAGAGCAATATGATCCTCTGGCCAATTTTGATTCAATTGAATTTATACATGTTCTCATGATCGAAATTTCCTTGCCTGCTTGATATCATCGATGAGATAAATGATTCATACAATAAGTCTGTAAATAGTTTTGTTATGTCAGCATATGTTTTATCAATTTGATTTATTGAGATTGAAATGCTTTATTGAATAAGAGTTTTGATATGATCTGAACTGAAAGTTTTATCGATTGATGATGGCGAAGGATGAGGACTATCGCTGCTAAAGATATCATAAGTTTCGAGGACGAAACTTCTTTTCGGTGGGTAATTATGTAGTACCCCGCTCCGCGAAGGCACTAGATAGACAGAAAGATCGGATTGCTGGCTCTACAATAGAAGACGATTGATCTGGGTGAGTGGACGAAGTCTCATTTGATGATTTACTTACGCCTAATAAGAATCTGAGTTTTTGAGTGTATGTTATTGTTAATAACAAGATAGTAAATCACTGAGACTTCAGAGTCCAGATAGTGTGTGCCTTTTTATTCTTGGCAACGGCAGTGGCGCGCTTGGCACCCCAGCGCCAATCATCTCTTCGTAAGCTATTTGGTCGAATTAGACGACCAAAGTCTCCTGCGTCGTGCCGACCGACGCAATATCGCATTTAGTTGTCACTTTCTCGTGAGAGGAGAAAGACATCCCCAGCAGGGTCGCCATTTTGTTTGCAAAAACAAAAGTTTCCTAAAGAAAACTTAAATACAAACTAAACAAGAAAGTACAAAGTACAATTTTGATTCTAGGGAAGTACAATTGTAAGAATCTGATCAGAAGATGATCACTTTATCCCTTGGACGATGCGATGTCGGAAAAGAAAATTTCTTGAACTTACTATGAAAGAAATAGAGAATTGCCGAGAATACTTGTCAGGAGTCAATCATAAGTGTCCCTTGAATGCGAAGTGATTTTAGAACTCTATTTATAGAGTTTGGGATAACTATCAGACAATTACAGTGATTGGCATGCAGTACAAAGGTACTCTGATTGTGCACTGCTTTGCACGCCATGTATCTTTTCATCTATTGGTGTGAATGGTTAACTTAACTGCACAGGATGCGTGGCTTTCTGTGAGAGAAAGGCACTTGGTTATGGGCAGTATCATGTGCATGTTCTTCGATATTAGTGGCATGTGCATCACGTCATATTTAACTGCTTCTGGATGATGATTAATTGGTGCCAGTTTTATGAATAGCACGTTCTGTTGATTGGCACCAAACTGTAAATGGTTGTGTGTTGAGTCTATGCATAATTTGTTACTTCGTAAAATTTGGTAAACGGCACTGAGAAAGTGATTGACATTCATCATGACAGATCTTTCTAAAAAGATGTAAGATTTGGCTTCTCGAAGAACATTGCCACGTGGTATCATTTTTATTTTATGGCACTATTTGAGTTATGTTTAATCTACGCGATCCAGCATTGGCACCGAGTATCCGACAAAAATCCTCATTGAGCGGCACGCGCACAGAATTCGAAGAGAGATCTTCTCGACTGCCATGATGTCAGTCATCATGACTGATGAATTAACTTCTTGAGGAAGATTTCCATGTGGTGGCGCTATTCGACGTATGGCCTGGCGCTATCCGATGGATGGTGCTATTCAATGTATGGCGCTATTTAATAGATAGCGTGGCGCACTCTGATGAGATTTTTGAGCTTCTATAATCTTGCCATGGAATTTTGTTCTACCTTCTTTATTAGATTCACAACATAGCCACCTACATGTCTTATCAAATAGATTAAAATGAGTCGAAGATTAATTCGGTGAAAAATTGACCAAAATCTAGGGAAAATGTGGTTTCCTGTTCAAAACATAACAGAGAAAACTGTCCCATACCTCTCTTTGGAAGGCTAATTCCTGTCAAACCATCGACCATTTTGAAAAACTACCTGAACGACCTTATAGACAACCTATACGAGATTAAAATCATTTTTTTGTCTTATTTTTAGTTTATTATATTCTTATTAAAACAGTTTCAAAAATCAGTAAAAATTCCAAAATAACCAATTTTGATAAATTTTACCGATACGATGTTCGCCCCAACAAACCGAACAACGTGGTCTTGAACCGAAAGCATCAAAAGGTGCGTATCGACTTCGTCAATGTGTAGGATTTGGCAGAATTCGATTTTGTTGTGTGTGCGCGACGAACTCGAGACGTATCGATCAAGGTAGCTCGTATCGATCATATTCTAAACTAGCCCATAAATTCATGCACGCTTATCACATCATAACGAAACTTGTGCCATAGGACTCGTATCATTTTTCTGGTCATGTAAGCTAAGTTTGGTCCGATTCTGAAAAGGTTAAATCGGATCGCCGTTTTGGCAGGCACACGATCTGACTCAACGATCGATTTTATGTACAGCCTATCAGAGTCTAATATTGGATATACCATTGGATTTATATCAAAAAATTGGTCCCATAGACATATAACTTGATGACTTTAGAGACCGTCGGATTTGGCACGCTTTTTGGTACAAAGCAGGTCCAACGGCAGACAACGATTTAACCCAAAATTATGATTTTGCTCCTTTGTCTAGAATTTAACTTATGGGTAGTCAATCTTAGACATTTCTCTTATATCGAACATGTTGATGATGTCTGTTTCAGCATCCGAGGATATTCGCGGAAGTTCTACTTTCATTGCTTCTTTGATCTGACGAGTTGAGTTATTGGACGTTATTATTTTTTGCACACCACCTCCACACTAGATATCTTTCCACTATATTCTGATTATATACTATCATTTAGCATACTTATTTAGTTATTTATTTATTTGTTTACTTATTGTCATTTTTGCTGTCTTTATTTATTTTATGCAAATAACTGTTTAGTCATGTTCGTATTACTTTTGTTATTTTATGCATCGACTTAGAGTTAGGAGACTGCCCTATGTTTTTGATGCATTCATTAGCCTTGACACATGTGATACATGAATCACGAGTCGCATATAGGTCTTGGACTTGCATAATCGGTTGGCCACCGGTACGTAAAGGACATGTGTTAGGGTATAGCTGCTAATAGAGTTGCATGCTAGAAGACTTAACAGTTATTAGTTGCACTATATTGGACATTAGGAGGGGAGAACATAATTAGACGTTGACTACCTCCCTATATACTGTAGACTCGTTCGCTACTGAGGAACGGTAGGTACACTATATGCTATAGACTCGCTCGATAATGAGGAGTGGTATATAGTATTTAGACTCGCTACTGAGGTACTATATTATTTTTTACTTGAGTTGGTAGTCATGCGACCATGCACTATTCTCAAAAATGTTTCCACTTAGAATGGTTAGGCGACTTTTATCCGTTTAGGTATATGTACTTTTTCGTATGGGTTGTGTTCTTATACCTGATCATGGCATGGAACAGTATTTTGTCGCAAAATAGTGTGCCACACCTTTTCCTTATTTGGTTATAGGTTCACTGCTTCAATAATAAAATACTAAATGTGATCCCTTGACCCAAAATCCCCAATTATTTTTTTATTATTATATTTTATTATTTTTGCTGATTATTGATTATTGCATATTTGTAATTAAATAATCAGTTATATATATTAGCACTTATTTGTAAAATAACCAAGAAGAGAATGGAAGGGGGGCTTCTTGCAAATACCCAAAACTAATAGGGACCTTAATATAATTTGTAAATTCAAATCCATATATGTCGACCCATTACTCAGTCCCAAATTCAAATTTTTCCAGGGGATAAACCTTAAATCTGTTTAAATCCATTCCTCCCTATCATCTCCCTCTTATAATAAAACCCAAGCATCCTATATAGAATGAGAGATGGCAACCGGTTTCCCTCTCTATTAACCCTAAATCCCACGGTGCCAGGAGTTCGAGGAGACGGTCGTGCGTGAGAGCATTAACAGCAGGAGCCTTCGATCTTTCTCAAAACAGGTAATCCTTTTCCTTCATCTATCAACCCTTATGATCCTTTAAAATTTATTTAGTTATCAAGTTTAATTAGGTTAGAAGTATTCGAGTCAATTCCTGAGAGGATTGTGCAGAGCAGTAGGTGGTTCTATAGGTTCAAAACGAGACCAATTGTAGCCTAGAAGCAATCTCGTGAAGAGCGAGAAGGTAGGTTGAGTCGACTTGGTTTTAGAATCAATCGATACATGAGAATGTGTCAAACCATATTACCAGTATAGGGCCTATAGGGGCAGGTTAATGTGAACCATAGGAAATAGAGTATCCTAGTATCGAAAACTTGGATACTCCGTTTAATAACTACAGGGGTACTGTTGTTTTCAAGTTAGATGACATGGGTGTTGGTAAACAGAGGATAAGGGAGTAGGGTGCGTGTGTCTAGATGTTAGTTCTGTCGAGCCAGGTATCCTGTTATGTTCCTCTTCCATATGCTTAATATCTACTGGCTGGTGGCAATACAATTATCCACTGTTTCATCCCATCTTGACCAGTTTGTACATATTTCTATTCAGTCGAGTTTATAATGAGGTTAAGTCTATTCTTCATATGTTGTTCGAGTCTCTACTTCTAATGATTAGTCCTTTACACTACTGTAAATCAGCGTATCAACATTCGGTTTGGGGATATAGTTGGGTGTTGTTGCTCACTGCTAAAGCAAATTGCTTACTGATATCATTTTTGCCTGGCATAGCTGTACTGGTAGGCTTGATTCCCTGCTACATTAAAATTTTATTGAAAGTAATTTGTCTTGTAGCTTTTCTTTTGAGCTAGCAGTTTAGCCTCATGCAGTCGACAAGTTCACAGGGTTACACTTGAACTTTATATTTGATCCACCAATGTATTAACTGATCAAACAACTTTCAAAGATATCATACCCTCTTTTAGATAACTTCTGAAATGCTGCCCATACTTATGGACTTGTATAGTTTCAACAATTTGAGTTTACCATGTTGTTAATAAATTGATAAAGACCAAATTCCAACCTTATCGATTGATAGAATTCTTTCCAACTCATGAAACCTCTTTTTCAGGATCCAGTCAAACCAGTAGGCAGTAGGATGTTCAGCCCTGTTAGTATTTTTGATTCAGTCCCTGTTTAGGATATATGTGATGTAGTCCCTTCATGTTGATTGTTCAAGATATCTCACCTTGAGTTCAACTCTATTACCATAAAGAACCAATAAAGCCCTGTTCTCTATTATCCAATTTCCTATATTTCAGTCCATTCTCTGTTTTACTGATTCAGTTCTGTCTTCCTTTATTTAATCCATATTCACCAAGTATCAGGAGTTTGGCTAGGAAGGGAGGGCTCGGGTATAGAGTCCTTTTAGCAAAGGTATGTTCTGAAAACTATAGGTTAAGAGATTTCTAGATTTCCTTCTTGGGTTCCAGTGTTTCATTGGCAACTGTTCCTCTAGACGTTTCAACCATATAACCTCTAGTTTCTCAGCTGAAGCATCTAGATTATAGTCCCCTTATATTCCATATTGTCATCTACTCCGTTGTTCGCATGATGATAAAATAAGCTTTGATTCTTCACCACAGAAGTAAGCACTGGCTTAGTACTATAGTTGTCTGTTGGGCATTATTGTCTAGTCAAGGGTAAATGGGAAGTTGTTCCTGAATAGACAGTAGAAGTTTTGAAGGTTTAAGTAGATGCTGAGCCTTGAAACAGTTGGCCTAGAGCTCTGTTGGAACAATATCAATAACAGAGAAAGGGAGCAAGTGGAAGGATGAATCAACAGGATTCAGGAATAGGTAGCATCGAAGGGACCCTATTTATATAAAGCAAATGGATAGTGGGGGTTCTCATATCAGTTGGTTAAAGAGGGCAGACACTTATATAGGCTACATGTAATTAGTACCTAAAGAGGGTAGAGGGGTACTCTCCTACGTCCTAAACCTGACACAACTTTATGTATCAGTATCATCTAAAACCCTGTAGTGTAGAGAGGCTTGGCAGCAGTGCAATGTTTGGACTATAATACCAGATACATGCCATTGAAACAGGGGCCCAGAAATGAGACATGAGCATGTCGATTGAGTAGCAACTATATATGAGAATAGTGTCTAAGTCAAAAGGTTAGGATGATAGCAGTAAGGCCAGGTTGGGGTATACCAAAGTATCAGGTTGGGCATAGTGGAAATTAGAATACTTTTAAGTACAAATAAGTTCATCAATAACCAAATATAAATTTCCATAAAAGTCATCCTAGAAACTCAGCTTGCTATTAATGTTAGATTATATATTGACATTGTAATTTATCGGACAGGCTACTTGGACCTTGATACGGATTCTTGACCCGTATCCGCAGGTCAGGACCCCAGGCAAGTATACCTTGTCGAACATATGCAGTATTTACATTGTTTTTTGTCTATTGTTTTCCTTTCACCTTGTCACATGATTTCCATATTGTGATTGGTATCCTTGATTGTCTTACTTGTTCTAGATTACGTACACGTATAGGATATTGCTTGTCTATTGCTCTTCTTCATATATTGTGTCTATGATAGAATTGTCAGTTCTATACCGTGTCCTTGACTTGACTAATCTTAACTGGTAGTAGCTTGCATTGTACTACAGTTAAGATATACTATAGATTGGGAGTATCTTACATTGTACCACGACCTATAGCAGATTCTTCTACCTTGATATTGATTGATTAATTTGACTTACGAGACTATAAATTGGGAGTATCTTACATTGTACTACGGTTTATAGGTGTATTCTTGTATTACTATAGGAGAGGAAATCGATACTAGAATTGGCTAATCTTGACTGGGAGTATTCTTGCATTGTGCTACAGTCGAAACCTACTATAGATTGGGAGTATCTTGCATTGTACTACAAGCTATGGGGGTTAATCGATTGATTGATAGCCAAGTCTAGTATTACATTTTCATGTTTTAGATATCTTTCTGGCACCGTTTTTACCATTCTCACATGTTATTTACTGTCATACTAGTAGGCACGTTTTATGTATCTTGCTAGTCCTCTGAGGACCTGATGATCTCTTCAGGTTTAGCCGAGTATTGAGCCAGGTGCACACGAGCAGTTTGAGCTAGCATTGGACCACGGTACCACTGCAGCTGAGGGTACTTTTGACAGTTTTGACTCAGTTATTTCATTTCCATGTTTCTATTTTATTATTGTCTATTGGTAGTGGATTTGTGTCCACCGGACGTAACTGGAAATTCTTAATAAACTGGATACTCTATTTATATTATTATTCATTATTCAGTTTTATTTGTGTTAGTAGATTGTATCATATCTTGTGGATGAGATCTAGACTACCTCTGTGACTTGTTTATGTACTAGACAGCGTTCTACCGTCGACACTGCGACGTAGGCTGGACTTGGACACGTCTCGTATCCGAAAGGCGGGTGCGGGTCGTGACACTAACCATGTTGTAATCTGGATCTACATTGGATTTATGGCATGGGAAAATATTTTCTTATATATTAGGTGGCCATCTCCTGTCCTTGTTTGGTTGGAGGGATGGTACAATAATTCAAGGATGGAGTATTGGACCATATTATAATCCGAACTATTGGTTAAACAGTTTATATTCTGTTATCTGGCATATTTTGTATCTTTTTACGTCCCACTGAAGACCTAGTGATCTCTCCAGGTGTAGACGGTCAGGACCCACAGGAGTACGGACTCGGGTCAGCTTCTTTATTTTCTGTTGAGGAGATCTTACCCTCCGATGATGCCTAAATTTTTTTTGATGGAATTCTTAATTGTTGTCACTTTTTTCATTCATTTTTAGGAGGTCAAACTCCATTCCCATTCTAGTTTGGTACTTATATTGATCATGGCTTGGAACAGTATTTTGTCGCAAACTAGTATGTCACACCTTGTTCTTATGTGGTTATAGGTGTGGTTCACTGCTTTGATGATAAAATACTAAACCATATTGCGATCCTGATTCTATATCGTATTTACGGCATGGAAAAATAATTTATTATGGATTAGGGTATCATCTCCTGTTCTTGTTTGGTTGCGGGGATGGTACACTAATTCAAGGATGGAGTATTGGACCATATTATGATCCGGACTATTGATTGAGCAGTTTATATTCAGTTATATGGAATGTTTTGTAGCGTCCCGCTCCGCGAAGGCACTCGATAGACAGAGAGATCGGATTGCTGGCTCTGCAACAGAAGACGATTGATCTGGGTGAGTGGACGAAGGCTCATTTTCTGATTTGCTCACGCCTAACAAGAACCTGAGTTTTCAATGTATTCTAAGAATGTGAAAGAACCATTGCCACAATAATCAAGGTAAGAAGAGAATAATTATTCTCCCCAATCAGTATGCTTATAATGAATTCACATGTGCCATGCTACAAATAAGAAAAGAAATAATATGCATGTTAAGAGTAAGATTGTTGCCTGATAAAAAGAAATTAATGTTGCCTTGATTGATAGAACCTTGCCATGCTAATAAGAAGAGAAAAGAGATTGCATATATGTTCCAAAATTATATACTATCAAAAGTAGATTGCCATAATAAATCTGAACAGAATTGTTATCACGTTTCGAAGAGACGAACGATTGCTTGTCCCCCAAAGATGTTCTGAATGCTAGACATGTACAAACGGACTTGTACATGTTGAAAAAAATAAAATATGTAGGAGCTTCGACTTTGAGTTATCTAGGAGCTTCATCTCTGAGTCAAAGAAAGAGAGAAGGCAGAGTCATAGCTCTGTCATTCAAAGCGAAAAAATATTAGAAAGTGGAATATTTGCTCAAAGATAAAATGTTGCCTCAAAGAGTTTATCTGATAGATGTTGAAATTTGCATTGGTCTCGGACAACTTGTGTACAAGGCCACTAGATCTCTCGATGGTTTCTAGGGCACTGGAAACCGATCGGCCTATGAGAGATTGTCTAGACACCCTGAGGTACAAGAAACCACACGATCAGGGGGGTGTTGCATCACGTCCACTAGCGACGAGCTGAACCCAAGTGTCACAGCGGCTAATAATGGGAATACCCATGGACCATCATATAGATAGGTGTGGATTGGTGCAGAGCTGAACCCATGAGTCACAGCTGCCAATCGAGTCTGCATGTGTCGATAATGATTTTACTACGAGCTAAGAATGTAAAGACGAACAGGGAACAAATGTTGGTTATATTATATTTATGCTAATCCTTATCTTATGCAGGGATAGACCGTCGGCTATGGTAAGAATCACTGAAAAAGTCATACATGCTTAAGTTTCTGAATATGAATCTTCCTATAAAGAATAGTATGTGCAAATGAATTGCTAATGTCCCGATAACAAAACAAGAAGCATGACACTTGGAAAGTGACTGGTATCAAGGAATAATATATTACAAATATTGCTATGTCTCGTGCAAAGAAAAGATATGATTGTCATGCTTGTAACCAACCTTAAGAATGTCTTGAACAAGAGAAAGAATGCTAATGCTTTTGTCCCTGAGAATATAGTATGATTCATGAAACACGTTGCGCACTTCACAAGAAATAAACAGTCCCTTTTATGCATAAATTATAATGAAATGAACTGTGGCTTTTCGAAAGTGTTTTCAAAAGAGGCAATCTAACTATGTACTGTATGAAATAAACATAGGTAAAAGTATCAAGATCACATCACAAGAAATACTTTCTTACTAAATGAATTAGTGATTATTTTAGGCGATGTGGCCTTTGTTCACAATCACCAGTATGTTGATATACTGACCTACCATCAGTTTGCACACAGGTGTAAGATGAATCGAGATGGATAGTCTGAAGCGATAGCCCGAGCCTCATCCTCAGGAGCCAAAAATCAGAAGAGATGTCAAGAGAAGGACATCTGTTGCAAAGAGTTGGTTTTGTATATAAAGGGATGTAATGTATAGAACGGGATTATTGTAATCTATAAAGTTTCTGAGAGATTGTAAGCCATATGGCATATATCATAGAGAATAAATGAGAGCTTGTAATATGTTCAAAGAATGCCAATATAGATATTTGTTTCTACTACCTTGTGTTCAATTTGTATTCTGAAATTCGTCCGCTGCTAAATTCAAATATTTGTAATATGTTCTGCTGCGTATTGTCTATCATGTCTATTTTTGTCATTGTACAGGTCTTGGTCTTGTGCAAGCACAACTTAGGCTTGCACGGCATCACGCCCAAGCGAGAACGAACGATCTCACAGAGTCCAAAGTGAGGACGAAAGGACTCTGCGGGATCAAGGCGTGACAGAATCGGGGCATGACATGTTTTCTGTATCTTGTTACGTCCTACTGAGGACCTGGTGATCTCTCCAGGTGCAGACGGTCATGGCCCATAGGAGTATGAACTCGGGGCAACTTTTTTATTATCTGTCGAGGAGATCTTATCCTCCGATGAGGCTTAAATTTTTTAATGAAACTCTTAGTTGTTGTCACTTTCTTTCATTCTTTTTTAGAAGGTCGACTCCATTCTTATTCTAGATTGGTAGTAGATTTGTCTCCACCCGGCTAACATTTTTTGACTATTTATTTATTTATGATGGACTATTCTTTTATTACTATTGTGGATGAGATATAGATAATGCCTATGACTATGAGATATTGTTATGAACTGGATTTCATGTAATACAGCTTATGTATGTCTGCAGAGTCTCCATATATTAGAGTATACTTCGTATGCCTACAACAGACATGTTATGTCACACCTCGATCCTGCAGAGTCCTTTCGTCCTCGCTATGAACTCTGTAGAACAATTCGTCTTTGCTTGGGCATGATGTCGTGCAAAGCTAAGTTGTGCTTGCACAAGGCCAAGACCTGTACAATGACAAAATAGACAAGATAAACAATAACACACCGAAATATAATTGCAAAAATTGAAGCAACAGCGGACATATTGCAGAATATAATTAACACAATGGTAACATGAACAAATTTTCTTTATTGATATCTTTTGAAAAGATTACAAAGCTCTCATTATCTCTTTGATTCAAGTCATGCTTGGCTTACAACCTCTCTCAGAAACTTTACAGATACAGATTACAATGATACCTTCTATACATTACATCCCTTTATATACAAAACCAACTCTTGCAATAGATGACTATCTCTTGAATTGAGATATGGTTAGCTTAACATATTCGCCCTCTAGGATCTTATCCACGTGTTGTTGACATTTTGGATTCTTATTTTTAAACTCTCTTTCAATTGCTTGACTCAAAACCTATCTGAATCTATTCTAAAATTGCCCTTATCTTCATGCCAACAATATGACTCTACACAGCGGACATACCTCTACCCTAGCCATCACATCTGGTGATGCAACTTCCCAGGAAGAACAGGTTTCCCCAATGACCCCAATGACTCCGTATCAGCTAGAGCCACAACAGAATACCACGAACCCATCGACGGTGCAGCAGGAAGCCCAAGTGCCTCCAGTCAGCCAGGTTGAGCAAACTACTGCAGTACCCTCAGGAAAGAATGTGCCATCATATTTTCTTCAGCAGTTTTTACCTCAGCCCGGACCCCAACTACCTCCACTCTCGACTGATGCGAACCCGGTCACCCAGTTTATGTATGCTATGCTACAATCTCAGTAGAAATAAATGAAACTGCTGAGGCTGAGTATGATGACCTACTTAGCTAGATCACCACCACCAGCCCCGGCACGAGATCCAACTCCAGCTCCACAACCATATATGGGCTCTATTACGGACTTCATCGACATGGGCCCTAAAAAATTTAAGGGTATAGAGGGTCCTTTAGAAGTTTCCGCATGGCTTATCAGCACCAAGAAATACTTGAGGGCATTCCAGTTGCCAGTGCATGATTGGATGACAGCAGCAGATTTACTCATAGAAGACAATGCTCATCACTGGTGGAAGGCTGAAGAAAGATGACTGGGCACTGGGATCACATGGAAAGAATTTTATGACCTCTTCTATGAGAGATTTTTCCCCATCCATGTTCGAGACGCTCTCTATGACCAGTTCCTTCATCTGAAGCAGGGAAACTTGTCAGTAAATGAGTATGATGCAGAGTTCAGCCGTTTGAGTAGATTTGGTGTGGCACTAATCCCAACAGAACTTGAGAATGCAAGGAGATTCTATCAGGGCCTCGCACCAGAGCTCAAGATTTTTACTACTACACAGTCTCGAGTCTCTCATGCAGCTGTCTTGGAGGAAGCACGTACCCAGGAGCTACTTCGTAAGGAACAGCAGGCACAGAGACGGCCCACACCGGTAGCTGCACCAGTTAGGGCGACTCAAGGTGGACCAACCAGGAGGCCTATAGGACAGTACTAGCAGAGGCCCACACCTTATCAGAAGCCCACCTGCAACTACTGTGGGAAGAAGGACCACATTCGAGATGGATGTCGAATTCGTCTCAGCTTATGCTTGAGGTGCGGATCGAAACAATACAGGATTATTGATTGCCCCAAGCCGTCGAGACAAGGGCAAGCATTTACCATGGCTGTGATAGACCCCTATCCTGAGATTAGAGATCTGGCAGGTATTATTCTACTTATACCATTATTCTTTATTTAAGTCATGGCTAAGCAATACATTCATTAGCTTGGTCAGCATGCATGAGCACTATCTTCGACACCATTAGAAATATCATGACAATAGTTTAGCAAGCTTATAAATCGAACTCTTGGCTTCTTTGTTAGAAATTCTTGAATGACGTGCCTTAAAAATCTGTGCCTCCGTCAACAACACTCGTATGCTTTAGATGTGAGGAAATCACCCAATTCCTACGCATATCGTTTTGATACCTTACCGTGGCTTCGATATTCGGAGCACAACACTAGCCATGCCTGTCCAATGAATTCCACCCTCATGAACTAGACGAGCCATTCTACACCCATGACATATATGTTCCACACAAACTAACATTGTTGTGCTCCATCTCAATTACACCATATGTATGACAAATTTTTACATAGATGGCCACCTTTCGTTCCATTTATTTTAACCATGCAATATCGGCCCATTCCTCAAACGAACTGAATATACATGATTCATGCAAGACCATGAACACCTTGTCATGTAGAATATGGTGCCAGTTTAAAATCCTCGTATAAATAACTCCTCCATCTTTTCGAAAACCGAGTTACGAATTGACTAACTGCTCTCCCTTCGTATTCAGCCCACTATATATTTTTATTCAGATTTATTGTCATGTTTTTAGATGAGGTTTATTTTAATTTCGAGGACAAAATTTTTTATAAGTTGGGTAGGATGTAATCCCCCAAAATTTTTGGAGGATTTTTGTTTATATTTTAATATATAAATATTTTGTTTTTAATTGTTTGTAAAAAAATAATATTAGTAGTAATATGTAGTCTCTCCTAATTATTACTATAACCTTGCTAAATTATTTATGTACAAATTTTATTATATATTTTTTCATTACTATTACCTTATTATTATTATTATATTATTTTAGTTGTTCCAAGTCGATTGTTGATTTATAGTAGGCAATAATTATTAAAAATATGTGCAAAAATATATTAGTAAGGTTTTAGAAAATATTTTATATTTTTAGTATTTATTTAAAATTTTATTAGATTTTTTATGAGTATTATGAGAATTACTAAGGGTTTGAAAAAGAAAAAGAAAAAGAAAAATCATAATGCCCTAGTGAACAGTACCCGCTGGTACTGTTCACCAGAGCTGATAGCCCAGAGGCCAGAACAATAAACCCGACCCCTTCGTATTTAACCGAGCGGCCATTTGGCCGAGAAACCCTAACACCTCCAACATCCAACCCCCTCTCGTGGTCAACCCCCTAAATACTAGATGTGATCCCCGACCCCTGGCGACCCTCCTTGCCGCCGTCGACCGCCCCAATCGCCGGAATTTTGCCGGGAAACCATAGAAACAGAGAAGTCCCGTTTCGAAGCACAGGAAGAGGTACCCACTTCATCGTCTAAATTCTGCGTGCATAATTGATGACTTTTGAAATCGCGAGTGGCATTAGAGAGCTCATATGACCCTCTGGACGACCCATTCAGTAGCACCCTGACATATACACCCATCGAGTCGGAAAGGCGACTCGAAAAACCCGAAAAAACTGCTTTCTGCACAGTTTGAACACAACCCAACCACCCCTGTTCGATGTCTAATTCTGATCAATCTCGAAGAGAGATTTGGAAAACTTTTGAACAAAATTTTAGCCAACATATAGAACTTCAAATCTCTTCTTTTAGTTTAATTTTTCTTCCCCTGTATATAAAGATTTTTAAACCCAAAGTTTATGAAAAAATTAGTTTTTTAAAACAGCAAAATTTAACAAAACCTTCCGATACGGCGTACGCCTCGACAAACCGGGCGACATGATCGCGCACTATACGCATCGAAAGACACATATGGATGTTGCCGACATGTGGGAACTGACGAGACTCGATTTTGTTGTGTGTGCACGACGAAATCAGTGCGTATCCGTCGAGATACCCCCGTATCGACGTTTTGCAAACTTGACCATAACTTCGTGCACGTTCGTCAGATCGACACGAAACTTACGCCATCAGGACAGAATCAAAAGTTTGGTCTGGGATGCCAAGTTTGGTTTGATTCTGAGTAGGTAGAGTCGGAACCCCTTTTTGGCGGGCCAACGACCCCCTCAAACGGGCAATTTTGTGCGCGGCTCATCGAAATCCAAAACTGGACATACCGTTGAGTTCCTCTCCTTAAACTGAATCTGTAGACATGTAGTTTGATGACTTTAGAGACCATAGACTCTGGCACGCATTTCGGTGCAAAGCGGGTCCAACGGCGGACATCATTTTGACCCAAAATTACAATTTTGCCCCTGTTCCAGAATTAGACATTTTGGATAGGCGTTTCCTAGGTATTTTTTTTATGTCAAATCTGTTCGTGATATTTATTTCAGCATCCGAGTTCGTTCGTAAAAGTTAGCTTTCAGTGCTTCCTTATTCTAACGATTTGAGTCATCAAGCGTCGCCCTTCTGCACTCTATCTCCAGGAAAGATACCTTGTCATTAGCTGATTATTTTACTTTAGCTCGTATTCATGCATTTGTTCATTATTTATTTCTATAAATAAACTGTGCTACACTGTCATGATCAAATAGATTTTTACTGTGTAGTTATATTTTCCGTACTTATTATTTTTATGCAAATCAAACTTAGAGTTAAGGGACCACCCTTATGTGTTGCATTCATAGGCCTTGACACAGTTATACCACGAAGTTGTGAGTCACATATAGAACTCGGACATGCGTGATTGGCTGGCCACCGGTACGAATAAGTCGTGCGATAGGAATAACCGCTAATAGAGGTTGCATGCTTAGTTTGACTTAGCGGTTAATAGAGATTTTGGTGTTGTGGATACAACATAGGAGACATTGGGCGGGGAGGACAATACCTTAGCGTATGGGCTACTATACACTTTCCCTTTTGTAACCCATGAGCTCCATTGGAGACGAGGATAAGATTACCCATGATTACTGACGGCCACTGGCGTTCTGCGGAACGTCATGCTCTTATTGATGGGGCCTCTGGTGCCCAAGGGGGGACTATGCCGATCCTATTTTAGCCAGGGCCCATGCGTTGGAGGATGTTCTTAAAACTGCATACACTTAGACTAGTTAGGCTGAAGAACCAATAGGCAACTCTAAAAGGGGGGTGAATAGAGTTTATGACAACAATGTCCAATTAAAAAATTAAACTCTTTCACCAGCAGAAAATAATCAGAGTAAATACGGAAATAGTAAAGGACAAGAAAGCATACGCAAACACAACCGATTTTAACCTGGTTTCCCTCGTGGAGGACTAGTCCATGCCTGAGAACTCTAGCTCAGGATTAAATCCACTATTTGTGAAATAGTAATTACACCCCGTGCCTTTTCTTCAGAAGAGCACGTCAACTTCTTACAGAGATCGCAGTGGCGATGCTTGGAGTTTTCCAAGCGAATTCTTGAACTCTTGCATAAACTCCTAACTGAAAAGTACTGAGCATTTTGAGGCTTAGGGAGCTTGTGGCTAGTAGATGAGAAGTATATGGCTTGTATAAGGCTTTAGAGAGAAGAGAAGAGAAGATTGGATGAATGAAAATGAAAGAATTCATGGCCTATTTATAGGATACTATACAGGCAGAATTCGGCCAGAATTCTGGTTGGAACATTCAAAAATTTGGCCGTTGGACAACTTGCATCCAGCCAACCCTAAAAATTAGGGTCCTGGAATTTAGGAGGCAGAGTTCGGCCCAAACTCTGTGTTGAGGCAGAGTTCGGCCCGAACTCTATCTCCAGACCACAGAATGGGTCCAATGGGCCAATGGACTATTTCGATGTTTGGTAGGGCTTTTGGTTTGAGGTATATGTATAGTCTAAGTCTCAAAATGCTTAGCACAACTCAGTTTACATAAGTCTAGACTCAAATAAAGTAAAAAATACAGACTCAAAATGTGAAGCATTGCAGGTGTGAGCTGTCGTCTGGCTTGTACCGAATTCAGTCTTCATGTGTCGTATTGAAATATTATAAGTATCATGTTGTCAATTGTATCAATATATGGTTGACTGTGATTTTGTGTCAACAATCTCCCCCATATTGATAATTGACAAAATGATATTTGTATATTCAATATTCATACCTGGACACATTAAAAAAGTAGCGTAGCTCCCCCGTAATAAGTGCAGAGCTAGCAATAGCTCCCCCGTAAACATTGCCTTGTCCTGATAAAAAAATATTCTTTTTCCAAAGCCCAGATACACAAAGCCAGAAATAATATAAAATAAATATGAAAAAATATTCTCTCCCTTTTGTCAGTTATCAAACAACCAGAATAATGAATGGCAAGCACACCAAAAATAATAAACTGCATAAAACTGAGAAACTACAGAATAAAAATGTCTCCAAGAGTCATATAATGAGTTCTAATACAACCAAAGTGCAGAAATAAAAACTATATCAACTAAAAATGCATAAAAACATAAACTACGATCCTCAGAAGCAACAGCAAAGAGAAACCCAATATCCATCATCGAGCTCGTGAAGGCCCAGCGTCGTCGGATGGATCAGTGAAGGAACGATGAGGGTCCACGAAGGCCGCATCCGGATCTAGGTACCGAATAACCCAAGGGTCATCGATACGGTATCCATCGCGAGCAGAGTCCCGCTCCATGGGAATAGGCATAGAAGGATGCCGGGACATAGAGTACCGAATATCGTGTAGTGAGTTGCTAATGGCACTCATCTTTAAGGTAGTCCGATAGTCAAGCTGAGTCCAGCAATCATCCTCTAAGGTGAATTGATTGCGGAGCATAGTCTGGAGTGACTCAAGAGTAGCAGGAGGAGGAGGAGGATCCTGTCCAAGAGGAAGGACGTCGGGCTCATCGTCAGAGTGCTCGGACACAACAGGTGAGCCAACTGCTGCCTGAAGCAGCCGTGCCTTAGAGAGGAAGGTAGGGGCAGATAGGAACTGGTATTCATCAAGAGGTACATGAAAAGCACGAAAGAGCATTGGAAGATAAAGAGCATAAACCAAGGATCTTGGTTTCTTCCTAGCGTTAATCATCCAGTCCATTATGGTACGTGGAAGATTAAAAGGAACATGAAAATGGAGGTGATACAAGCAAACATTTCAAAGTATATAACCTCATCGGTCGATCCTGCTTTGGACAGAATCGTGTTAAAGACGATCCGATGAAGTTCATAAAAGTAAGGATTGAGAAACTTGGCGAGAAGCTTACGAGGACGTGTGTTAGGTGTACACAAGTCATCCTTAAAGCTTTCTAGGGATGACCCATCGGGAAATATAAAATTTCGAGCTTCAACAAGTTTTTCCCATGAGTTTGGCTCCATGAGTTCAAGGTGTTCGGCCAAGTCAAAATCATCAAACAAAATATCAATACCCGCAACCCGTGAAAAGATATGTGTATCATTGTGAGTAAGGTTGCAGTAGAATATTTGTATGGCATTGAGATATATAACCGAGTTGGTAGTGACAAGTTCATCAAGACAAAGATCATGAAAAAGTGAATCATATTAAGAAAATATAGTAAAATTTATAGGATGACCCACAAACACCGGACGTGACCGAAAATCACTAAACTATTCATTTAAAGCATCAAGTGATATGAATATTCGATCATCATACGTGTTGGGGTCGAGTGGACAAGGTGGGTTGAACAACGGGTGAATGGGTTGTTGATTGGGTTGTTCAACGGGTGGTTCAACACGAGGAGGAGCATTCGAAGAGGATGCACCCTTGGTTCGAAGTCTCTTCCCCTATTGAACAACTTGGAAGCCATAATAATAAAGAAAATTGAGGAATTGTAGATGGAGAGAAGTGTGGAAATATACCTCAATTTGATGATGAGAGATGAAGGAGAATGGTGAGAGAAGCCTTCTCCTTGAGTTTTGAGAAAAATAATGCTCTAGGAAGGAAGAACTAGGATTAGGGTTTGGAGAAAATTAGTTTGGAGAAGTTTGGAAGGTGGCAATGAAGGAGAGAGAAGAGGGAAACCCGGTTTTTAGTATAGGGGTTCGAATGGTCGGAGCAAATATGGACCATTGGATCTTAATCTGATCAGCGGCTGAGGCTGCTTTCGGTTCTGGAACAGCCAGACCGAATTCGGCCCGAACACTGGGTAAGGCAGAGTTTGGCCTGAATTCTGGTTTATGGTACCAGAACAGAATTCAGGCTAGAAAAGAAATTTTGAGCAAGTGAGACTAAGAAACAAGATAATAAGTAGATGCAAAATATAAAAAGAGAAAACCAAGAAACGAATAGCAAAAATTTAACGCTGAATCAAAGTGAAGTTTGAAATTTTGAATTTGCATGTGATAAATAAAAGTAGACCATGTAATAAACAAGGAAATATGCCCCAATACAATATTTTGAAGCTGCCATGGGTTAGCTGCTGGAGCCGGATCCCAGCTAGCGGTAATCTTGAGGACTAGTGCACCATGTCGCTTAGGCTTTTACGCCTTGTTGTCAGAAGGACCCTTTCGGTTTGTACCCATAGCAAGTTCATCATAAAGAATCAAAACATAATCGATATTTATGCAGGTTACTTTAATGAATAACAGCTTCATCCAAAATTCCTAGTTCACGACAAAGAAAGTTAAAATGCTCTTCGGATAGTGGTTTGGTAAAGAACTCTGCTAGCTGATGATCGGTGTCAATAAATTCTAAGTTAATAGTGCCATTTTGCTGATGATCACGCAAAAAGTGGTGACGTATTTTAATGTGCTTCGTGCGTGAGTGACATATGGGGTTCTTAGTGAGATTTATAGCACTAGTGTTGTCACAAAAAATAGGAATGTGCATAAAAGATAAGTTATAGTCTTCAAGGGTTTGCTTCATCCACAAAATTTGTGCACAACAACGACCAGCTGCAATATATTCAGCTTCTGTTGTGGATAGTGTGACAGAATTCTGCTTCTTGCTGAACTAAGAGACTAGAGCCTTTCCTAATAAATGACACGTGCCGCTCGTACTTTTACGGTCGACCTTACATCCGGAAAAATCAACATCAGAGTAACCAATGAGGTCAAATAATGTTGACTTGGGATACCATAGGCCCACTATAACCGTACCCTTAAGGTATCGAAAGATACGCTGAACAGCAGTCATATGTGATTCCTTAGGATTAGCTTGATATCTAGCACACAGGCAAACGCTAAACATAATATCAGGGCGACTAGCAGTTAAATAAAGTAAACTGTCTATCATACCTCGATACTTACGTTGATCCACTGGTTTGCCGCTTTCATCTGGTTCTAGTTTAGTTGTAGTAGCCATTAGAGTGCTGATTAGTTTGACGTTGTTAAGGTCGAATTTCTTCAGCATGTCCTTTATATACTTTGACTGACAGATGAAAGTTCCATTTGACGTTCGTTTGACTTGCAATCCAAGAAAGTAATTGAGCTTCCCCATTATGCTCATCTCAAACTCGGTCTGCATACACTTGGCAAAATCTTGATAGAGGGTTTCATCAGTAGTACCAAATATAATATCATCCACGTAAATTTGTACTAAGAGAATAGTATCTTTGAAAGATTTTATAAAAAGTGTAGTGTCAATTTTCCCTTTAGAAAAACCTTTTTCAAGCAAGAAATTGCTTAGCCTTTCATACCAAGCTCTAGGGGCTTGTTTGAGGCCATATAGCGCTTTCTTGAGCTTAAAAACATGGTCGAGAAATTTATGATTTTTAAAACCAGGGGGTTGTTTTACAAAAACTTCCTCCTTAATAAATTCATTCAAGAAAGCACTTTTAACATCCATTTGAAACAATTTAAAATTTTGAAAGTTGGCAAATGCACAAAGCATCCGAATGGATTGTAATCTCGCAACAGGAGCATACGTCTCATCGTAGTCGATACCTTCCTCTTGGTTGTATCCTTGAGCTACTAGACGAGCTTTGTTGCGTGTAACTGAACCATCTTCATTTACTTTGTTTCGAAAAACCAATTTAGTACCAATAATCGAGTGATTTACCGGCCTAGGAACAAGTTCCCAAACTTGGCTCCTCTCGAATTGGTTGAGTTCTTCTTGCATGGCAGAAATCCAAAATTCATCATTAAAAGCTTCTACAATGTTTTTAGGCTCAATTTGTGAAATGAAAGCAATACTAGCAATGGAGTCTCTTATTGATGATCTAGTACTTACTCCATGTGAAATATCACATATAACCAAATTTTATGGATGTGACAGCTTGAAAGAAAATTTCTTTGGCAAGCCCTTCAGAGAATTGGTTTCAGTAGCTGTGTTCATTGGAGTAGAAGTTGATGGCTCAACATCATCATCAAGAGTAGCTGTTGTACTGTTATCTTCATCGAAAGTCACATTTGTAGACTCTTCTATAATTAATGAGCGTTTGTTGAACACTCTATATCCCTTGCTCTTGGCCGCATAGCCAAGGAATATACCATCGTCAGCTTTGGCATCAAATTTGCCTAAGTTGTCTTTGGTGTTAAGGATAAAACATCGACAACCAAAAACTCGAAAATATGAAACGTTTGGAGTTCTTCCAAACCAAAGCTCATAGGGTGTTTTCTTCGTAATAGGACGAATAAGCACCCTATTTAAAATATAGCATGTTGTAGTGACAGCTTCAGCCCAAAAATATTTCGAAAGGGAGAATTTATTTAACATGACTCTAGCCATATCGCCAAGAGTCCTATTCTTTCGCTCCACAAGACCATTTTGTTGAGGAGTTCTTGGACAAGAAAACTCATGATTAAAACCATTTAAATCACAAAACTTTTTAAAATCACTATTTTCAAATTCGCCTCCATGATCACTTCGGATTCGAGTAATCATGTAGCCTTTTTCGTTTTGAACCTTTTTAGCAAATATTTTGAAAACAGAAATAGTATCACTTTTATTTGTAAGAAAGAAAACCCAAGTAAATCTAGAAAAGTCATCAATTATAACAAAAGTATAGAGTTTTCCACCAAGACTGGCTACTCTACTAGGGCCAAATAAATCCATATGAAGTAATTACAATGGTCTAGTAGTACTTACAGAGTTTATGGAATAAAATGAGGACTTGGTTGCCTTATTCAATTCACATTCAGCACATACCGTGTCCTTTTTGAATGTGATGTCGGGCAAGCCTCTGACTAGTTTCTTGGTCGATAGCCTGGATATAGTATCCATATTGGCATGACCAAGACGCTGGTGCCATAGTAATCTTTCATCCTTGTGAGCATAGAGACATCTTTCTGCAATGTTAGTATCTCTAGATAGATAGAATATTATCCTCTCTTATCCCTTCAAAAACAATGTCTCATGTTGACCTATCATAAATAAAGCATTTATTTTGTCCAAAGTTAATATCATACCCATGATTAGCAAGATGACTTATGCTGAGCAGGTTATGCTTTAACTCGGTCACTAGGCAGACATCATTTATTACAGGAGAAGGAGGATGACCTATAGTACCATTACCAATGATGTACCCTTTAAGGTTGTTGTCGAAGGATACATTCCCTTTCCTCTTCATCGATAGTGATGCGAAAAGATTTGCGTCTCCCGTCATATGTCGTGAGTATCCACTATCGAGAATCCACTTACTCTTAGTTGAGGAGGGAAGGTCCACCTACATCAAGAGTAGATGTGACCTTTGGTACCCAAGTTCTTGAGGGTCCTGAAAAGTTAGTTTTCGGCAACCATGCATATATGTTTCTATCTACTAATCTCCTAACTCTATATTATGGTGAAATGTGTCCATGTAGTCCACAATAAGTACAAATAGCATTCCTATTTATGCTAGGAGCATGTTGATGATGTCTATATGTAGAGTGGTGTGGAGTAGCATGGTGATGATATCTATATGTAGAGTTGTGTGGAGTAGCATGGTGATGATGTCTATATGTAGCATGGTAAGAGTGGTGTGGAGCATGATGATGACTATATATGGCTGCAGGATGATGTTTATATCTATTAGCAGTATGATGGCGATTTTGTTTATGTGCAACATAGTGATGATTGTATCTATGTGTAGCATGGCGATTATGTGTCATATGAGAATTATTTCTACGTGCATGTGGTTTGTGTGCTTTATGAAAGTGAGTGTACATATAAGCATGATTACGTACTGCAGGTGGATGACGTGGTTGACTAGTATGAATAGTGTCATGCTTTGTGTGTGTCTCATGTGATTGGGTTTGAGGTTGAGCAACCTGTTTTCCTAATCTAGTCTCTAACTTCTTAGAGACAGCCTACAGTTCATCAATCTTAGTATTCAACCCATAAATCTTAGTGATAGAGATCTTGTGTCTATTTTTTTCTTCAGTAATCTCAGTGTTGAGTACTGTGATATCTCGTGTTTGCTTTTCAATACGTGCTTCGGCATCATGTAGGCTTAATTTAAGCTTAGACACCTCATTTGTGACTTCCGTGGGTGAAGTGTCTCTAATATTATCAAGTAATGAAGAGAGTCTTTGAATCTCGACTTCATAACTTTTGATCTTCTTCTTGGCGTGTTTATATTTACTAATGACTTTCTTGTAGTCATTGAGTAAATCATTGAATGCATCACCAAGTTCGTTAAAAGTGAAATCATCGAGAGTTTCGCTAGTTACCTTGTCGGATGTAGCCATTAGGTAAACATTGGCGGTGTTTTGAGGAGAGTACTTTTCTTCCTCAGAGTCACTAGCTTCGCTTTCATGCTAAATGCTTGTGTTGTCATATTTTTTTGGGGAAGCTTTCTTATATGTTTTCTCATATCCGTTGCACTTCTTTGTGAATGGGCAGTCTTTTCGGACGTGTCCAGTCTTCTTGCAACCGTAGCATATTGGCTCTTCTTCGTCATCTTCTTGTGGTTCCTTATTTCTTCAATTGAAGCGAAGGAATTTCTTGAAGTTGTAGACAAGGAGAGCTTGATCTTCACCTTCCGAGTTATCGTCATCCGTCTCTTCAGGATCAGCCCTTTATCGGTGAGCTTTAAGGGCAATCTCCTTTGCCTTAGGAGCAGGCTCTTCGAAGTCTTTGAGGTCAAGCTCATGAGTCATCAGCTTTCCCATCAAAGTCTCCATGGACATAGTCATGAGATTATTTCCTTCTATAATGGTTGTCACCTTAGGGTTCCAAATATTTGGTAGCCCCCTAAGTATCTTGTGGATCTTCTCGTGATTTGTATATTGTTTGCCGAGAGAAGACAAGGGGTTGATGACGTCGAGGAATCTTGTAATCATTTGTGTGATCGTCTCATTTAGCTTCATCTTGAAAGCCTTATATTCTTGAGTGAGATGACTTATTTTTTGACTCCTTGACTTCGGTGGTTCCTTCATGCGTCACCTCTAGAAGTCTCCATACTTCATGAGCAGTGGTGCATGTTGAGACCCTGTTGAACTCATTCCTGTCTATAGCACAAAATAAAGCATTAATAGCTCTCGCGTCTAGACTCATCTATTTTTTCTTTTCATCAGAATATTTGTCATGGGGTTTCTCAACGAGATCACCATTGACAACTATCCTGAAGGGCTACGAGATCACCATCGGTGACAATGGTCCATAGGTCGAAGTCTAGCGACTTGAGATAAAAACTCATCCTTGTTTTACAATAGGTGTACTTGGTTCCATCAAATAGGGGAGGCCTACGAGTAGACTGCCCTTCACCGTGATTGGAAATCATGGATTGTGTGGTTGCCATGGATCAGCTCTAGGATGTTAGTCCTTGTTGAGAGAACAGAGCTCTGATACCAATTGAAGAACCAATAGACAACTCTAAAGGGAGGTGAATAGAGTTTATGACAATAATATCCAATTAAAAAATTAAACTCTTTCACCAGCAGAAAATAATTAGAGTAAATACGAAAATAGTAAAGAGCAAGAAAGCATACGCAAACACAGTCGATTTTAACCTGGTTTCCCTCGTGGAGGACTAGTCCAGGCTTGAGAACTCTAGCTCAGGATTAAATCCACTATTTGTGAAATAGTAGTTACACCCCGTGCCTTTTCTTCAGAAGAGCACGTCAACTTCTAACAGAGATCGCAGTGGCGATGCTTGGAGTTTTCCAAGCGACTTTTTAAACTCTTGCACAAACTCCTAACTGAAAAGTACTGAGCACTTTGAGGCTTAGGGAGATTGTGGCTAGTAGATGAGAAGCATATGGCTTGTATAAGGCTTTAGAGAGAAGAGAAGATTGGATGAATAAAAATGAAAGAATTCATGGCCTATTTATAGGATACCATACAGGCAGAATTCGGCCAGAATTATGGTTGGAATATTCAAAAATTTGGTCGTTGGACAACTTGCATCCAGCCAACCCTAAAAATTAGGGTCCTAGAATTTATGAGGCAGAGTTCGGCCCGAACTCTGTGTGGAGGCAGAGTTCAGCCCGAACTCTGTCTCCAGACCACAGAATGGGTCCAATAAGCCAATGGGCTGTTTGGATGTTTGGTGGGGCTTTTGGTTTGAGGTATAGGTATAATCTATGTCTCAAAATGCTCAGCACAACTCAGTTTACATAAGTCTAGACTCAAATAAAGTAAAAAATACAGACTCAAACTATGAAGCATTGCAGGTGCGAGCTGTCATCTGGCTTGTACCGAATTTAGTCTTCATGTGTCGTATTGAAATATTACAAGTATCATGTTGTCAATTGTATCAATATATGGTTGACTGTGATTTTGTGTCAGCATAGGCTACCTTATCCGTTAGTATGAGTACTTTTGGTTTGAGTACTTGTATCTGACCGTGGCTTGGAACAATAACTTGTCGCGGATTAGTTCGCCATATCTTGTCCTTGTTTGGTTGTAGGTGTGGCTTACTACTCCGATGAGAAGGTATTGAACCTTGTTGGGGTCCGGATACTATATTGGATTTATAGCATGGAAAGATACGTCATCGTGAATTAGTTTACCATCTCCTGTCCTTGTTTGGTTGGGGGGATGGTAAGCTAGTTCAATAGGTGTGTGTTGGACCATGTTATGATCTGATCTTACTTATTCTTATTGAGCAGTATTTACTCAATTTATGTGGCATGTTCTTTTTGTATCTTGTTACGTCCCTCTGAGGACCTGGTGATCTCTCTAGGTATAGGTGTGCAGGACCTTCCGCATGAGTATGGCTCCGATGTAGACTCATCCTTCACGCTCAAGCGAGTCGTACCTTCTGATCACAGCTGCCCTTATTGGGTCGATGAGCCTATTTAGTCATCATTTCTTATTCTATTTATCTTAGAGGTTGGACTATTTCCTTTTAGTTTATTCTAGTACAGGTAGTGGATTTGTCTCCACCCGGCCAACAACTATATTTTGACATCTACTTTGATTCGTGAGTTACCATTTTCTTTACATTTACTGTGGATGAGATGTAGCTTTTACCTGTGACTGTCTGTTATTATTATTCATAATACAGCTTATGTGTATATTCGAGATTTCTATATATTGGAATATATCTCATATATATGCAGCTGGCATGCTACGCTCCTAGTCCTATGTATTTTAGGACTTGGGCGTTACAACTTGCCCCCTGCATTAGAGGGAGTCCATAACGTATTTTATGTGTCGCAGTTGAGACGGTATGTGGCAGATCCCAGCTATGTACTGGATCATTCCGAGATCGAGGTGGGCCCTACTCTTAGTTATCCAGAGCAGCTTGTGGAGATTCTGTGTCAACGGGAGAAGGTGCTGAGGAACCAGACGATACACTTGGTTCGCATAGCATGGAGGCATCACTCTCCAGGTGAGTCTACCTGGGAGAGGGAGGATGAGATGCACGAGCAATAGCCTTATCTTTTTCAGCCTCGATGTATGATTTTTCTATCCTTCTCATCTGTTTAGTTTTGTCTTTAATTTTGAGACGAAATTATTTTAAGGAGGGTAGATTTATCACACTCACTTTTTCTAATTAAGGGTATTTTAGTCATTATGTGCTAATTTTGATTTTTTTATTAATTTATGTATTATGATTGGTGTATGGCCTTGATTGGTGTTTTGGTAGTTGAAGGTTGTATAACCTTAGTCAACCTTGATTAGAAGCCTAATAATGTAATTAGAAACTTAATTGGTTTTTTAGATTTTTATTTAGAGCCATTGCCCATTTTAGGATGCTTTTAATTCATTTTTTAAGTCATTTTTTTATGTAGCCTTTTTAAGCCTTTTTGTCTTTGGGCTTTTAAGCAACTTGAGGAGTGTCGACCCATGACCAAACCCTAACCCTAATCCCCCATACCCCTGGCCGGCCAAACACAGTAGCCCCCCTTCCATTGTGAGAAACATAGTAGCCATCACAAGTTCAAAACCCTATTTTTCCCTTCTCCTCCAAAAGTCCATTTCTCTTGTTTCTTACACAAATCCTTCCAAATGAAGTGCGTTGCGATCGTTGGGAGGGGAGAAATCTTTTGGAGACTTGCTAGCGAGGGATCAGAGGCGTTGGATCGGAGGAAATCGACATCTACGTGTTTAGAGGCTTATTGCATTGAGTTTTGACACTCAACAGGTAAATCTCTCTAAATACTTATTAATTCTATTTTTTCTTTGTAGATGCATCCATATAGGTACCTCAGACCTATGCATGAAGTTTGGTAGGCTTTTAATTTCGTTTGGTAGCCGTATCGGACACGTGTCGGTCCTATGGAACACGTATTCGACGAAACGCCACTTAGAAATAAAAGTTAGTATTTTTTGATTCTGTTTTCACGAATTTATTGTTGTTATGATTTGAAATAACTTTCGTGAAGACGGATCTTGATTCGACATGATTTCAGTGTTCGAATCGGACACAGACACGCGTGTACGAGCCCCGTGCACGGCCTCGTGCATGCCCTGCTGTCTGAGCGTCGTAACTCGACACACAGGACTCTGTTTCATGTGAAACTTTAAGGACGCGTGGGGGCAACCTCTGCCCACGTGATCCTAAAATTTACGATGTTTTGTGAAGCGTGCACGATGATATCCAACGCGCACGGTTCAGCCAGCACTATGCACGTGGCTGAAAATTGCCGCTAACACGGCCTTCGTACGCGAACACGACGCGAAAAGGACCCATTCTAGGAGCACAAACAGGAATACCTAGACCTAGGCTACCCATGGACCCAACCCTGAGACACGACGTGGCTCGTGTCGCGAGATACGGGGCTCGACACGTGCCCACGAGGCCGTGCACGCGCACAGCCGCGCGGGTTCTCGTGTCCTGCGACACATGGACGCAACGGGTGTCGTGTCAGTGTGTCCTAGACCTAGACCTGGACCCCACCTAGCTATGTGCATGAGTACGAGGCTTCTCGTGTTGCGTATGGCGTTCTATCGAGCGCGACACATGTGCACGAGGGCTTGTCAATGCGCGTGTACGTAGTTTACCGATACATCCTGATTAGACACGATACGGACATGGATTCGATCCTATTTTGACACGAGCATGACACACACGCGTAGCCCTACTTGTTTGCAAATTTTATGTATTTTGATTGTGTATTTTGGGTTTTTAAACTGTGTATGGAGTCAAGTGTAGGGTTAACTCAGTTTTCTGGATTTAGATTTCCAGATTTTGTTTCAGTTTGGATATAGTTTCGATTTGGGTTTTCCCTAATTTCTAAGGTTTCAACTTAATTGTCAGTTTGATCCCGGGTCGAGTTAGATGAGTTGCTAGATTCATTGTCTGATTTGCGTATCGAGATTTGATATCTTTGTAACAGATAGCTAATGCATGGATATTAGGTAGTAGATTAACTGTTGATATAGACATTAGTTTGTTTAGGGTTTTCATATTTGTATTTGGGATTTTGAGTATCAAATTTTGACTTGAGATAGATATGTGAGTTCGGTTGACTGGATATTAAAGTATCGTGTTTTGATATCTTGGGTAATAGGTTAGATTGAATATTTAGATATTGTAATAAGTAGTTGGATATCAAGGTTAAATTGATATATGGAGTGTCAGGATTGGTTTGAGTTGAATTTATATAGAATGATCCAGTTTCTGAGGTGGTTGATATTGTGATTGTTAGTTGTTATATAGATTTGAAATATAATTGGCTATATATGTTCCATGTGTATAATAGTTTCCTATATATAATTTCTATATATAGTTAGTATATATATAGTTCCTTATATATATTTTCATATTAGTTAGGTTGATCTTTCCAAGATTGAGTTAGGTTGGGATTTGATGATTGGCTTGATTCCCAGATTTTTTGATAATCTTATTTATTAGTTTAAGTTATATATATATATATATATATATATATATATATATATATATATATATATATATATATATATATATATATATATATATAAGTTAATATATATATATATATATATATATATATTAACTTATATATATATATATATATATATATATATATATATATATATATATATATATATATATATATATATATATATATATATATATATATATATTTTATTAGTTTAAGTTATATATATATATATATATATATATATATATATATATATATATATATATATATATATATATATGTTTTGTATATATTGGTAATTGATTTGGTATAAGGTTGTGTATCACAGTTTTCCAGGATATGTTGTCACCACAACAGTACACACACACATGCCTCTTCTTTCCTTTGTATTATATGTATGTATATATACATATGTATACATATCCTATTATAAATATTTTTGAATATAAATGTATATATATGTTATTGTTACTGTAGGATATAGCCTATGGAATTGTGAGTTAGTTTAGATTGACCAAATGAGCCGAACTTGGCCAAGTTGACAAAAGTCAACTTTGGGTCAAACTTGATCCAAATCGACTCAAACGGACTTAGAATGACTTGATAACTTATGTTTGACCTAAAATTTGGTAGATGGACTAGTTGACTTATAGTTGACCAGGTTTGACTAGAGTTGACCAAGGGTTGACTTTGACCTAGAAGGACCTAGAATCATTTAGAATGCATTGTAGACTTTATCTATTTCATATTAAACACTTTGTAACCTATGGTTGCTCTAAATAGGACTCGGATACTCCAGTTCGGACTCTTATTCTTATCACACAGTTGAGATATCAGGCGAGTAAATTTTTTTACCGTTTCATACTTGTTAGAAATTATATTCTTGTCATAGTTTAATTTACTTGATGCTGACACGATATTATCACGGATTAGTACTATATGGATCTTTACATGAGATGTTATCCCCCTCGGGTGCATCGAATACATCATGTCATGTGCTTTTCACGAACATCTTGTATTTTGTGGACTCTTACTATTCATGTATACTCATATGCTCTCATGTACTTTTATGATCTCATAAGCGTCATGTATAAACTATCATGTACAATAACATAACTTATTTAGATCCTTGTGTATTGATTGGGGCATGGGGGAGTAGAAATAGTCATGTGAACAATTCCAAAGTAGTGTAATCATGTACAAACTCTTTAGCGTAATCATGTGCAAATCAAGTTGTTCACATGTCTATCTTATACTCTAAATCACATAGTCACTTATAGTTCTCTATTATCATATATAGATATAGATAGCTTCGTTTATCAGTTGCTCTCTTTCTTTCCATGCTTATTTCTTACAGTGTTTCATATATCTTAATCTACCACATGCTTTATATTTTCTATCAAGATATGAACTGCGTGAGATGTATTGTGCTCGTTCCCATCTTGATTGGACTATTAAAAATATTACAAGTGATGAGGAGGAGTTCTGCACTACATATTATGGCACAGGCCTAGATGACACCGGCGACTTGGACCCTCAGGAGGAACCAGCAGTCGCTGAGGACTTGTCCATTGTCTAGTTGGACTTCTAGACTAGTTTCTTACTTAGATTGTTTTGTCTTGAGATGTACTTTCAGTTAATTGGATTTTGATGTTCTTTTGAACATCCAAACTTATTTCTTTCAGTTGTATTTCTCAGTTGAGACTATTATCCATCTTTTATCCCTTCCATCTTAGATTCTGTGATTGAGTTGTACCTTTATATTGTCCTCCTTTTAGAGCGTATATCATTGTACAGGTACAATTATATTGTAGATGTTGTGACCTTGGACAGCGTTTACCGTCGACACTGCGACGTAGGCTGTACATACCCACTTCTCGTGCCCTTATACTGGGTGTAGGTCGTGACAGTCTCAGCTGAGAGGTAGTTCTAGAGGCGGGTCTAAAACTCACCGGGTCGATGAGGTATGCAGGCAGAGGTGTTGGTGTTAGTATTCGGGAAGCTGTATCAACCGAGTTTGGCCGGGAGCAACGGCTGGGTGGACGTTTTGGTGTTGGGTAAGGCGAGGCGCCAGTGGAAGTCGGGGTGGTATTGACGGATTATGGCAGAGGGAGGTTTACGATCGATGGTGCTGGTAGTTGATGGTGATTGGGGATGTCGTAGTGGTAGAGGCGGGCTTGAAGGGGATCAAGGTGGCGGTGGTGGTGTTTGTGACGGCGAGGGTCGTCATAAGAGTGGTGATTTAGGGGAAACATGGATTAGGTCTAGGGTTAGGGTTCTCATATTGGGAATTAGGGCTAGGGATTAGGATTAGGGTTCTCAGATTTGGGAATTTCGAAAATTGTGGTTATGGAAAAAAATTAAGGAAGGGCTCCTTTTATAGGGGTCAAAACTTGTAGCTATATAATGTTTAGGACTTGGATTAAATAAAAAAAATTTCCTAATTAAATCAAAATAAATATTTAAACAAAACTAATCTAATCACTATCATATAATTAATATTTAAAATATATACTCGATCATATCAATTAGTTTAAATCTTAATAGAATAATTGGTGACTACAATAAAAAAAACATTTAATTTAATCATATAAATTCAATTCAATAATATTAATTCCTATCGAAATAGCATATTATTATAAATAAAATCTAAATGAAAGTTTAATCATAAAGGAATTTAAGATAATATCTAAATATTTTCAAATAGTATTTTAAACAAAAATCATAAAATTATATCTTTAAAATAATTGATAGTAATAAACCAAATAATTTTTATATTTTAAATATCAAATTGTAAAAATAATAATTGATGAAACAATTCTAGAATATTTTTCTATAAATACAAAATTAGTTTAATAATTGGACAAATTCTTCCGTTAATCAAAATATTGATAATATAATTTTAAAATGAAAGTTATTTTCTAATTAGAAGTATTTAAAGCTAGAGTAAAATAATTAAAAATTAAAAATTAAAAATTCGGGAATTGGGCTTACAATAAAACTCTACGATGCACAGATTATTGGTCAGTAATCATATTCCATTGCTTCTCTTCTTTTCATATAACCAAGCCAGTAACTCTACTCTTTTCTCTGTACAGACAAGCCGTTTCATCTCTTTTAAAAGCACAATGTGTCTTCTCTACGTTTTTGTCTTTATGGCATACAATGGAGAGACAATAAACACTATTTATTTAAGCAAGCATGATAATAGCTTTAAACAACAAGCATAAACTCTACTCTTGATAGCTTACTATTCAGGGACATATGAGCATTCTCGTTTCTCTTCTTATTAAGCATGGCAACAGTATATTGATTGAAGCAACATTGTAACTTTAGCATGGCATCATCTCATTTTATTTTAGCATGGAAATGTTCTATCGATCATGGCAGCATTCATTTCTTATTAGCAGGCAACAATCTTACTTCTTAGCATGCAGATTATCTTTTTTCTTGTCTCAGCATAGCAACATGTAAATTCTCTTATAAGCATATTGATTCGCCATATTAGTATTCACAAGAATTACCATCTTGTTATTAGCAATAGCATTCATTCAAAATCTCGGGTTCTTATTTGGCGTAAAAGAATCAAAAAATGAGTCTACGTCCATCACCCAGATTAATCGTCTTCTGTTCCAAGGTTAGCAATCCGATTTCTCTGTTCATCTAGTGTCTTCGTGGAGTAGGAGACTACATAATTACCTACCGAGAAAAAGTTTCATCCTCAAAACTTAAGGAGAAACTTACGATATCCATAACAGCGATATTTCTCATCCTTCTCCATCATTAATCCATAAAATCATGGTCCAGAACATATCAAAACTCATGTTCAATAAAACATCTTAATCTTAATCGATCAATCGATAAAACATATGTTGACATCATAAAAAGTATTAACCGACTTATTTTATAGAACGTTCATCTCATTATTGGTATCAAGTAGGCAGGGGAATTTTGATCAAGAGAACAGTTTGAATTCAATTGAATCAATAATTGGCCAGAGGATCGTGTTGCTCTGTTACCACTTGTCATGCCCGAATCCAGCGGAGTTCTTTCGTCCTCACTTTGGACTCTGTAGAATCATTCGTCCAAGCTTAGGCATGATATCGTGCAAGTCTAAGTTGTGCTTGCATAAGTCAAGACCTGTACAATGACAAAATAGACAAGATAGACAATAATACAGCGAAACATAATTACAAAAATTGAAGCCGCAACAGACACATTGCAGAATATAATTGAACATAATGGTAATAAGAATAAATTTTCTTTATCAATATCTTTTGAACAAATTACAAAGCTCTCATTATCTCTTTGATACATGCCATGCTTAGCTTATAATCTCTCTCAAAAACTTTATAGATTACAATGGTCTCATCCCATATATTACATCCCTTTATATACAAAACCAACTCTTGCAATAGATGACTATCTCTTGAACAAAAAATCCATCGCTTTGTATCACTTCTGATTTCTGGTGTCTGAGGATGAGGTTCGGGCTATCACTTCAGATTATTCTTTTCATCCACCTTGCGCCTACAGGAAAACTAGTGATGGGTTAGTACTTTAACATACTGGTGATGTGAACGAAGGCTACATCATCTGAAATAATCACTAATTTATTTTAGTGATAAAATATTCATATGATATGATCTTGCTACTTTTACCTATATTCATTTCATGTAGATCAGAGTCATATTATATTTTTTGAAAATACTTTCGAAAAGCCAAAATTCATTCCTATTCATTCAAGCATACAAGGGACTATTCATTTCATGAGAAGTACGCAGTGTATTTTATGAGCCACAATCATTTTTCTTGTTCAAGCAATTCTTAGGGTCAATTACAAGCACGATATTATTATATTTCTTTTCACAATAATACATACTGCTTGATATAAATCATGATCATAAATTTAATCAACACATATACCACTTATTCAGTGATTTTTACAATAGTCAATGGTTCATCCCTACACACGACAAGGATTAACATAAATATAATATATCCAGTCTTATTCCCTGTTCGTCTCTACAGCGTTAGCTCATAATCGAACTTTCAATATTCATGCCATCGATTAGCAGCTATGACTCAAGGCTCAGTTTTGCACTAACACATGTGTATACCAGCAACTGTGACTCATGGTTCAGCTCTGCATTGATAACACACATTCTAGCAACTGCTGCTCAGGGTTCATATCTTCACAAATTGATACTGGCCTATATGATGGTCCATGGGTCATTCTTCATGATTAGCCGATGTGACTCTTTGGTTCAGCTCGTCGCTAGTGGACACTCTATACACCCCCTGATCGTGAGGTCTCTTTACATCAAGGTGCTACTCTATCCCTCCCAGGTCGAGTGGTTCCAGTGCCCTAGAACCGGTCGTGGAGATCTTTACTTGTGTACAAGTTGTCCAGGACCAATACATAAAAGCATGATAATAGCTTTAAACGACAAGCAAGAACTCTACTCTTGATAGCTTACTATTTAGGGACATGTGAGTATTCTATTTTCTCTTCTTATTAAGCATAGCAACAGTTCATTGATTGAGACAACATAGTAACTTTAGCATGGCATCATCTTCTTTTGTTTTACCATGGCAGCGTTCTATCGATCATGGAAGCATTCATTTTTTATTAGCATGCAACAATCTTACTTTTTAGCATGCAGATTATCTCTTTTCTTGGCTTAACATAGCAACATATAAATTCTCTTATAAGCACACTGATTCGCCATATTAGCATTCGCAAGAGTTACCATCTTGTTATTAGCAATAACATTCATTCAAAAACTCAGATTCTTATTAGGCGTGAAAGAATCAGAAAATGAGTCTTTATCCACTCACCAAGATTAATCGTCTTCTGTTCCAGGGTCAGCAATCTAATTTCTCTGTTCATCTAGTGCCTTCGCGGAGTAGGATACTACATGTTACATATACCTAGTCCTATGTATGTCGGGACTGTGGTTTTACAAATTTTTAGAATAAATGCAGAAATTGACGTAAAAACACATTAATCAAAACCAAGTAGAAAAAAGTTCAAGAAAATCATACAGCAACCCGGTCATATCGAAGAGATTCTTATATAGAGCTCACTTGCCGAGACACAATCCGCTGCATATAGGACTTGCTTCAACAGAAACTGATCCATTAGTTGTAATGGTTCTCATAGAATTTATACAAATCTATTTTTTGATGCCACAAAGGGATATCGTATACCAAGCTTCCAACTGAATCTTATTATCCATCTAAGTTCCCGATCGAGTCTTACTCGTCATGAGCCAATTATAAAGTGCGTCACCCAAAGGAAACAGGGTACTACAACTTTTGCACAACGTATTATTTCTTGAACAATTTTTCGGGGCACTGGGATCTATTCGGACTTGGAGGAGCAACGTTGATGTACTAGCGCAGGATGATTCGGGACCTCCAATAGAAGCTAGCTACCGAGGCTGGATTGTATTCCGTTACACTAGAATTCAAGATGGCATGTGGCTCCTGTGACCCTCATATAGTTAGGTTGCATGCTAATGTTGTATACTTGCAGGCCTAGTACAAAAATAGCATAGTTGGCACATGAAACATTTAGGTATCTATCATGGCTAACAATGCCTTGTGCAGGAAAACGCATTTTGACACGATCTATATGTAGTATGGAATCATAGCATTATAATGAAAATTTATGTTTTATCGAATGAAATCGTTTGTATTTAATAAGATAGGAAGGATGGTAAGTATTGGTAAGCTGAACCAAGTTACTCTGTTGCGTGACACAATTAAACATTGGCACAAATATGTTGTGCCATGTAACTGGTCCTAAGGCAAAATTAGAAGGACCACATAAGTTGCTTTCACTCAATATTTTGTGGTTAAGATGCCACTCGCTAGTATGCATAGTACTGATACCCTCCCAGTCTTGTAGGTGCGAGGAGCAACTCGGATGTGTTGAGGCGTTGGTGTTGAGTTTGGTTGGTGCTTGAAGTTGTGCAGTCGGAATGAGTTTCTTTTATTTTATAAAGGAAGTAATATATGGGAACATCATTGGTTCTATATTTTTGAATTGTAAGCCTTGAGGCATATTTTATTATATCGATAGAGAGAGAGAGGGAGATAAAGAAAGAGAATTATATGTTGTAATCAGGTCATTATTGGCCTTGAGCCATTGTAATAATGTTGTTATTATCAATAAAAGAATTCAGTTCATATATCTTGTGTTGATTTAACTTTATTGCTTAGGACTTTCAGCTACGTTGGCCATGTATCCTAGATGTTCAATCGGTTATTTGGTGCTTGCCTTGTACAAGTATAATTTAGGTTTGTACGTCATCACGTCCAGTAGTGACTTTCGGTCTTACAAGATCAGGGCGTGATAGACGAGAGGAGAGCTGGAGGGGTGTGGTCGATCGTGAGTGGGAGGTGTCACGACCCGCACCCACTGTGAGGGTACGAGCACGTAACAACGCCCAGCCTACGCCGCAGTGTCGGCGGTAGAACGCTGTTCTAAGTCTCTAACTAACCATCAACTCATGCAGTATATAATGTACTCATCATGATCAACTCCGAACGGAGGACAAGTATAAGATATGGTGTAACTCAATCACAGCCTAAGCACGATAAGATAATACAGAAATAAACTAAGAATTGAAGACCATAAAACTACTAATAAAAATAACAACAAACTCAACAATCTCAAATACATCTCAAGTCTCAAATCTCTATATACAACTCCAGATCTAACAGAAAAACTAAAACAAGACAGACTAACTAAACTCCGGTCACTCATGAGTATCGGGGCCATAGGTAGCTAAGCCATCTCCTCAGTAAAATGTAGGGCATGTGTCCTTAGGGCATTCATCTGTAAAATTTTCAACAGGTCCAGTCAGGACAGGAACGAGTACAACTCATCAAGAAAACCCAAGTAAATGACAGGGAACTATAAAGCAGTTATAAACAGTTTTATTGATGAATATGGCAGTTTATATACAGGTGATGGTATAGAGAAGCAGTAAGATACAAGGAAAGTAAAGTAACTAAACAAGAGAAGAATGATGGCAATGACGACTGTAAATAAATCTAGCTGAACTAAGGTAACATGATAAGTCCAGGCAGTAAATGTAAAACAAGTGTAAACTGCTATAATCCAGTACGAGATGAATCTAATACAAGATGAATCCAGTACCAGATGATTCTAGGTAGTGATCAAGAGTCCAGGTGAGTCCAGCTAATCTAATAGTGTGTTTTAAAATATCGAGATTGACATGTAGACGGCTGTGGGTAATCAGGCACACCTCTCACTGATCAAGCGAGAGATGGCTATGCTTCCAGTAGATTCCAGTAGGGAGATTCCAGATTTGGGGTATATCTACATATTTTACTCAATATTTCCCCGCCCCGTAAACAAGTGAATCCAGAATTCGACACGAGAATCGAGATGAGTCCAGCCAAAATATAATGATTCCAGAAATAGATTCCAGAATGATTCCAGTGATTCCAGTAATAGAGGCCCGATAACATGGTGAGTGTGTCGCATACATGAATCCAGAAATATCCATACGTGTGGTATCAGAGAATCACATAAAACTAAATAGAACTGAAATACAGTAACTGGCAAATGAATGAGAGAACTATCAGAGAATGTACTCGCCTGATACTCTAAAAAGAGTAGTGTAATGACAGATGTCTGCACCGGAGTCACAATGTCCTAAATAGAACAGTACAGGTTATAATGTGTTTAAAACAAGGTAATTGATGTTTATGATGCAATCTACATGACTTCTAGGCCAATCTAAGTCAAAGTCAACTCTAAGTCAACCCTGGTCAATTATCTAGGTCAAACTAGGTCCAAGTCAAACTTGGTCAACTCTGGGTCGACCCAAGTCAACTACAATAGTCAAACTAGGTCAATACTAGTCTAGTCAAGTCTCACTAGGCCTACCCAGCATATTCTAGCAAGCACACTCAATTCTAGGCTATACAAGCCAACCACACTCCTACACTGGCATTCAAGCCAGAAACACAGGTTTATGGGCCATAGGCTATATCACACATATTCACCACATTATTATCAAGCATAAAGATATATATACATATCAATACATATATATACCTATGTATAGAGAATAGGAAAACACATATATGTGTCCAAGTGTGTGTGTGTATGAGCATGATACAGTGCAATGTGTGTAGGCCAGGTGTATATATCAATGTGTGTGTGTGTATATATAGAGAGTGGGCAAGTGACAGGGAAAACCATGTGTGTGAGGGTCCATTTCAGATTCTGTGTGTTAGGCTAGTTCATGGGTGAGTGTCATTAGAGTTTTCATGTGTGTGTAGTGTCTAATGGTGTGTGTACATGTAATTCTAGCAAACAGTGTCAAATGAGGGTGTGTGAGCATGTGTGGGTATGTGACAGGACAGTGTGGTACATGAATATGGGCTGTCCTCATATTGTGTGAGTTGTATAGGAAAAATAGGGTGTCAATGAGGAATGTGGCATGGTGTAGATAAGTGTGTGTTTGTGTAAAGGGTATATTATGTGACTGTTTAGTGTTAGGAGAGCAATTGAGTGTGTGAATATAGGAACTTGTGACAGGAAACAAATGTGTGTGTGTCATGAACATTAGAGGGTGACACAAGGGTGTTAAAGTGTGTGTGCTAGGGTGGTATTAGTTGACAGGAAATAAATCTCAGGAAAATTGGATAATCTTAGGAACCCAAGTTCAAAGCATTCAATCCCAACATATTTCGAAATCAAAATCCTTAACACAAATCATAAACTCAAAAATCTATCCTATATCAATGACTGAACTACAAAAACCTACCAATAGCACATATGGACTAAATTATGATGTTAAAAGAGACTAAACAAATCCCTCTAACTACCCTCTACTATTACCATTACATTCATCACTCATATTTTTACATCCCAACCAACTATGTAACCCGCATTCGGTTAACACATTAACCTTAAATTTCTGGGAATACAAAACACATTCTAGTGTATCAAAACAGTGCAAGGTATCCCAGGTTCTCAAGTTTAGAGTATACCACAGTCCCCAAATTGACAGAACTGGGAGTGATGTTTGTGATACCTAACCTCTCAGTGATCACAACATAACCCAATTGAAACTGTCAAAATAAACTGGAAACTGAAATCAGTTCAGCCAATATGGATACAACCTAAAACCCGATACCATGTTCAAATCAACTGTGAAATTTCATTTCAAATCTCAGGAAAGGTGATGATATCAACAAGTGCAAAGCCAAATAGTGACTGCACACAGAACAGTTCCTAGAACAGGGAATGAATGGGAATAGCCCGACCCTCCCCTGGCTAACATACATAACCAAACCAATACAAATCACAAAACAACAGTGTCCACACAAGTGTCCATCTCATGTTCCAGTGAATGAGAGAAACATAGGGAAAAATAGTGTATTAACATAACAGTTGTAATGTGTATGCATCATTCAGAAAGTTCAATGCAAATTCGAAAGCCAATGCAATTTAAAACTGAATTGTTATGCCATTATAAACCCCAACATGGTGGGCTAATTCTCAGATTAATATGGATGAAATAACATAGCAATTTAATCAATTTGAAATCAGTTTACACAGGGATTAATTTTAGAATTTACAGAACTGTACACTACGTATCAGTTGAAATAGGGAAAACCTATTTGGAGATCAAAATCATGTTAAAACACCAATTAAGTGGTTGGTAAAAAATTTCACACATGTGCACGTGTCAAACAATGCATTCGTGTCCAACCAAGTGGACACGAGCGTGTCCAAACCACTCCAATACTCACAGACACACTGGACAGTGTGCTGCGTCGTGCACGCATGCACGCGTGTCCTACGCGTGACACAGGGCACGACACGACTCGTGCTCGTGCCCATGTGTTCGCCACATATAGGGCTACGTGTCCATGGCCCTGCACTGCATCCCCGTGTCCCCGTGTCCAATAAAAAAGTGCGTGTCAGAGCAGAAAAACGAGTACGCACAGCAGCTCGCACGCGGCCCGTACGACCAGTGCGAGGAGGATTTCTCCTCGCACACAAAACGAGATGCTCCCAAATTTTGGAAGCATGGTGGCAGTCACTGCCCCAACACTCACGCAAAATTTGGGGTGTCCACGTGTCCTGTGTCGGGAGAAATAGACCCCGTGATGCAGGACACAGTGCACAGTGCACAGACAGCGTATTCGTGTCCCCGTGTGGACACGACACGACTCAAAAATTTGGAATTAAAAACAAAAATCATTAAGCAAGCCCTAGAGCTAAGATTTCATTCATTTACATTTCAAAAATCAGAACAAAACGTTGGTTGAGGCATTACATCAAACACCTAGACTATCAAAAGGATACGTGTCCGATACGGACACGAAACTGACACGAATTGTGCCAAATTTCCAGGGACAGCTAGGGGTCTCCTAGATCTAGCCCTAAATGCAAAGAAAATAGAAATTTAAATCAATTTGGAGAGTTTTACCTATAGGTGCAAAAAGCATGAAAAAGCTCCAAATGGGAGGTGTTCCTCTTGATGGCCAAATGCTCCAATTGAGCCCAAAACTGAGATTAACCTCCAGAAATATTAAATACACAAAAATTAGAACCTAATGCAAAAGACTAGGATGAAAAAGGAGATCAAATGAATAAATAGAAATTTTTGGAAGGGGGAAGAATACCTCTCTTTTCTCCAAGTGTAGGAATGATAAAAAGGAGGCAACCCTAATGAATAAGTGTTTAAATAGGGTAGGGATCCCTATGTGGCTGTTCATAGGTTCATTAATTAGGGTTAGGGTTCACTAAATGGCCCATGGGCTTAAGTCATGATCAATTAAATAGTTAAGCCATAGGTCATTTCATGAAACCTCAAACCATGACTTAAATTCACCAAACCACATTCCCTCATTCTAAAACTATTCTCTAATGACTAAAATAGGTTAACTCAACCTAGACTAGGGTCACCATGGCTAGGGTTAGGTTCTAGGCTAGTCCACTAGGTCTCAACAAGTCAAAGTCAAACTAGAATTCACTAATTCAACAAATCACCAAATAATTCAAATAAGTCAAAATGACCAAAATACCCCTAGGCTAAAAATGATAATTAATCATGCTAATGACATGGTTAGGCTCTAGGTCATGCGGTCTCTCAGGTTTCACTGGCAGCACATCAAAATCATAAGTCATGACTTAAACCAATTCTTAAATAGTTTAAAAATTAATAAAAATCACCAAAAATCATAATATGAAATGAATATCAATAAATAATAATTATAATTACAAAATTTCAAAATTACCCTCATCTGGAAAACTGGGTGTTACAATCCTACCCACCTTAGAAAAATTTCGTCCTCGAAATTAAAATGATCGCATCCCTACTAGGTCAAACCTCCAGCAATCAAGGTCGAAGCAACACAATCCTACTGGTCGTGATTTCACAGTATCGTACGGGGTAGCTACATTATATAGCAGTCAAAACAATATCCTGGCAGGTACTAATGGAATCACACAGGAAAATAGAATGAAGAATGAGAAGGACAAACCTGCTAACCCATCACCTGCAGCGTCGGTCTCCTCGACCGCCATTGCAAAAGCTCCACCCCTCTGGTGCTGAGCTACAGGTGGCCTAGCTCCCTCAAGAGGAGGTGCAAAGGGACAGTCTATCTTCTGGTAGGCTTCAGACCCACAGGAATAGCAAACCCTCAGCCTCTTCCTACACTGCTCCCTGGTGTGTCCCAACTTCCTGCAGTAGGAACAACTGATCGTCTTCGGGTCCTAACCCCGATGCTGATGCTGCACCTGCTGAACCATCACTGGTGCCCGGGTCTGCTGAATCTGAACATGAGGCCTCTTGGCCTGGCCTCCGCTGCTGCTACCACTCTGGAAGTCACGACCCTTCTTCAACTTCAACCCTAGGTCGTCCTCCGCTGCCATAGCCCCAGAAAATATCTCCGCAAAGGTAGCGTTCCGGTCGCTCTTAGTCAGCGACCGAACCTCTCGAATCAAGCCTCGGCGGAACTTCCTCGCCTTCGTCTTCTCAGTCAAGTCAACTATGAACCGGGCCAAACGACAAAACTCCCCAGCGTACTCGGCTACCGTCTGGTTTCCCTGAACCAGACCCTCAAACTGTGCCTCTATGCCTTCCAAGGCCACATCAGGAAAGAACTGCTCCTTGAACAGTTCCTTGAACTGGGCCCAAGTCTGGCCCTCAACTCCCACTCTAGGATCTGTCCGGTACCACGCACGGGCTAAGTCCTGCATCTGACTGCCCGTCGCCTCGATATGGAGTCGATCTGGTATCTCTGCTAGCCTAAATATCTCCTCGATATGCTCTATCCAGTCGTCTGCGTAATGAATGCCCTCAGTACCCAGGAACTCTCTGGGTACATTTTTTGGAAGTCCTGTATACCCTTCTCCTTCCGACGAGGCTGCTGCTGCTCCCCCTGAGCAGTCACCATCTCTACTGTAGCACGAACCAGCTGGTGGGCCTTGTCAATCCCCTGACGATAATCGGCAGTCTGCTGCTGCTGCTGCTGGTGGTGAGATGCCAGAATCCTTTCCACGAAAGAAAATAGATGAGCAGCATCTACCATCCGCGCAGGTGGAGGCTGCTACGGTGGAAGGATCTCGGGAAGCACCGGACTCTGCCTCCCAGTTGATGGAACACCCACCCCAGCTGATAGATCTCCGAAAGCTGCTGAAACATCCACCCCGGCTGGCATGACTGGGGCTGCGGTATCAGGGGCTGGCTGCTGAAGGTGAGAGGTGGCAGACCCCTCTGCAGCGGCCACTGTACCAGAGCGATGTGATCGTGTCTCCACCATCCTGAAGACAGATCGAAAAGGAAGTCAATACTAAGCAGGAATCGATAAAATCAAAGGAGGACAATTTATTTCAAAGAAGACAATCAGTAAGATATGTAGATGGCATGAATTGAAGCAGAATTTTTTCCTAACTGTGATTGAGTACCTCTCCGTTAAAGCCTATCCCTCAATCCTATCGCAGGCTCGCGGCAGTACAACTAAGTCACCGTACTACCACGATATCGCACTAATGTGACTCTCGACCTGCATGGGCCACCACTAAAAATATGTCACGACCCGCACCCATTGTGAGGGTACGGGCACGTAACAACGCCCAGCCTACGCCGCAGTGTCGGCGGTAGAACGCTGTTCTAAGTCTCTAACTAACCATCAACTCATGCAGTATATAATGTACTCATCATGATCAACTCCGAACGGAGGACAAGTATAAGATATGGTGTAACTCAATCACAGTCTAAGCACGATAAGATAATACAGAAATAAACTAAGAATTGAAGACCACAAAACTACTAATAAAAATAACAACAACTCAACAATCTCAAATACATCTCAAGTCTCAAATCTCTATATACAACTCCAGATCTAACAGGAAAACTAAAACAAGACAGACTAACTAAACTCCGGTCACTCATGAGTGTCGGGGCCATAGGTAGCTAAGCCATCTCCTCAATAAAATGTAGGGCATGTGTCCTCAGGGCATTCATCTGTAAAATTTTCAACAGGTCCAGTCAGGACAGGAACGAGTACAACTCATCAAGAAAATGCAAGTAAATGACAGGGAACTATAAAGCAGTTATAAACAGTTTTATTGATAAATATGGCAGTTTATATACAGGTAATGGTATAGAGAAGCAGTAAGATATAAGGAAAGTAAAGTAACTAAACAAGAGAAGAATGATGGCAATGACGACTGTAAATAAATCTAGCTGAACTAAGGTAACATGATAAGTCCAGGCAGTAAATATAAAACAAGTGTAAACTGCTATAATCCAGTATGAGATGAATCTAATACAAGATGAATCCAGTACCAGATGATTCTAGGTAGTGATCAAGAATCCAGGTGAATCCAGCTAATCTAATAGTATGTTTTAAAATACCGAGATTGACATGTAGACGGCTGTGGGTAATCAGGCACACCTCTCACTGATCAGACGAGAGATGGCAATGCTTCCAGTAGATTCCAGTATGGAGATTTCAGATTTGGGGTATATCTACATGTCTTACTCAATATTTCCCCGCCCCGTAAATAAGTGAATCCAGAATTCGACACGAGAATCGAGATAAGTCCAGCCAAAATATAATGATTCCAGAAATAGATTCCAGAATGATTCCAGTGATTCCAGTAATAGAGGCCCGATAACATGGTGAGTGTGTCGCATACATAAATCCAGAAATATCCATACGTGTGGTATCAGAGAATCACATAAAACTAAATAGAACTGAAATACAGTAACTGGCAAATAAATGAGAGAACTATTAGAAAATGTACTCGTCTGATACTCTAAAAAGAGTAGTGTAATGACAGATGTCTGCACCGGAGTCACAATGTCCTAAATAGAACAGTACAGGTTATAATGTTTAAAACAAGGTAATTGATGTTTATGATGCAATCTACATGACTTCTAGGCCAATCTAAGCCAAAGTCAACTCTAAGTCAACCGTGGTCAATTATCTAGGTCAAACTAGGTCCAAGTCAAACTTGGTCAACTCTGGGTCGACCCAAGTCAACTACAATAGTCAAACTAGGTCAATACTAGTCTAGTCAAGTCTCACTAGGCCTAACCAGCCTATTCTAGCAAGCACACTCAATTCTAGGCTATACAAGCCAACCACACTCCTACACTGGCATTCAAGCCAGAAATACAGGTTTATCGGCCATAGGCTATATCACACATATTCACCACATTATTATCAAGCATAAAGATATATATACATATCAATACATATATATATATATACCTATGTATAGAGAATAGGAAAACACATATATGTGTCCAAGTGTGTGTGTGTATGAGCATGATACAGTACAATGTGTGTAGGCTAGGTATATATATCAATGTGTGTGTGTGTGTGTATATAGAGAGTGGGCAAGTGACAGGGAAAACCATGTGTGTGAGGGTCCATTTCAGATTGTGTGTGTTAGGCTAGTTCATGGGTGAGTGTCATTAGAGTTTTCATGTGTGTGTAGTGTCTAATGGTGTGTGTACATGTAATTCTAGAAAACAGTGTCAAATGAGGGTGTATGAGCATGTGTGGGTATGTGACAGGACAGTGTGGTACATGAATATGGGCTGTCCTCATATTGTGTGAGTTGTATAGGAAAAATAGGGTGTCAATAAGGAATGTGGCATGGTGTAGATAAGTGTGTGTTTGTGTAAAGGGTATATTATGTGACTGTTTAGTGTTAGGAGAGCAATTGAGTGTGTGAATATAGGAACTTGTGACAGGAAACAAATGTGTGTGTGACATGAACATTAGAGGGTGACACAAGGGTGTTAAAGTGTGTGTGCTAGGGTGGTATTAGTTGACAGGAAACAAATCTCAGGAAAATTGGATAATCTTAGGAACCCAAGTTCAAAGCATTCAATCCCAACATATTTCGAAATCAAAATCCTTAACACAAATCATAAACTCAAAAATCTATCTTATATCAATGACTGAACTACAAAAACCTACCAATAGCACATATGGACTAAATTATGATGTTAAAAGAGACTAAACAAATCCCTCTAACTACCCTCTACTATTACCATTACATTCATCACTCATATTTTTACATCCCAACCTACTATGTAACCCACATTCCGTTAACACATTAACCTTAAATTTCTGGGAATACAAAACACATTCTAGTGTATCAAAACAGTGCAAGGTATCCCAGGTTCTCAAGTTTAGAGTATACCACAGTCCCCAAATTGACAGAACTGGGAGTGATATTTGTGATACCTAACCTCTCAGTGATCACAACATAACCTAATTGAAACTGTCAAAATAAACTGGGAACTGAAATCAGTTCAGCCAATATGGATACAACCTAAAACCCGATACTATGTTCAAATCAACTGTGAAATTTCATTTCAAATCTCAGGAAAGGTGATGATATCAACAAGTACAAAGCCAAATAGTGACTGCACACAGAACAGTTCCTAGAACAGGGAATGAATGGGAATAGCCCGACCCTCCCCTGGCTAACATACATAACCAAACCAATACAAATCACAAAACAACAGTATCCACACAAGTGTCCATCTCATGTTCCAGTGAATGAGAGAAACATAGGGAAAAATAGTGTATTAACATAACAGTTGCAATGTGTATTCATCATTCAGAAAGTTCAATGCAAATTCGAAAGCCAATGCAATTTAAAACTGAATCGTTATGCCATTATAAACCCCAACATGGTGGGCTAATTCTCAGATTAATATGGATGAAATAACATAGCAATTTAATCAATTTGAAATCAGTTTACACAGGGATTAATTTTAGAATTTACAGAACTGTACACTACGTATCAGTTGAAATAGGGAAAACCTATTTGGAGATCAAAATCATGTTAAAACTCCAATTAAGTGGTTGGTAATAAATTTCACACATGTGCACGTGTCAAACAATACATTCGTGTCCAACCAAGTGGACACGAGCGTGTCCAAACCACTCCAACACTCACAGACATACTGGACAGTGTGCTGCGTCGTGCACGCATGCACGCGTGTCCTGCGCGTGACACAGGGCACGACACGACTCGTGCTCGTGCCCATGTGTTCGCCACATATAGGTCTACGTGTCCATGGCCCTGCACTGCATCCCCGTGTCCAATATAAAAGTGCGTGTCAGAGCAGAAAAACAAGTGCGCACAGCAGCTCGCACGCGGCCCGTACGACCAGTGCGAGGAGGATTTCTCCTCGCACACAAAACGAGATGCTCCCAAATTTTGGGAGCATGGTGGCAGTCACTGCCCCAACACTCACGCAAAATTTGGGGTGTCTACGTGTCCTGTGTCGGGAGAAATAGACCCCGTGATGCAGGACACAGTGTACAGTACACAGACAGCGTGTTCGTGTCCCCGTGTGGACACGACACGACTCAAAAAATTGGAATTAAAAACAAAAATCATTAAGCAAGCCCTAGAGCTAAGATTTCATTCATTTACATTTCAAAAATCAGAACAAAACGTTGGTTGAGGCATTACATCAAACACCTAGACTATCAAAAGGATACGTGTCCGATACGGACACGAAACTGACACAAATTGTGCCAAATTTCCAGGGACAGCTAGGGGTCTCCTAGATCTAGCCCTAAATGCAAAGAAAACAGAAATTTAAATCAATTTGGAGAGTTTTACCTATAGGTGCAAAAAGCATGAAAAAGCTCCAAATGGGAGGTGTTCCTCTTGATGGCCAAATGCTCCAATTGAGCCCAAAACTGAGATTAACCTCCAGAAATATTAAATACACAAAAATTAGAACCTAATGCAAAAGACTAGGATGAAAAAGGAGATCAAATGAATAAATGGAAATTTTTGGAAGGGGGAAGAATACCTCTCTTTTCTCCAAGTGTAGGAATGATAAAAAGGAGGCAACCCTAATGAATAAGTGTTTAAATAGGGTGGAGATCCCTATGTGGCTGTTCATAGGTTCATTAATTAGGGTTAGGGTTCACTAAATGGCCCATGGGCTTAAGCCATGATCAATTAAATAGTTAAGCCATAGGTCATTTCATGAAACCTCAAACCATGACTTAAATTCACCAAACCACATTCCCTCATTCTAAAACTATTCTCTAATGACTAAAATAGGTTAACTCAACCTAGACTAGGGTCACCATGGCTAAGGTTAGGTTCTAGGCTAGTCTACTAGGTCTCAACAAGTCAAAGTCAAACTAGAATTCACTAATTCAACAAATCACCAAATAATTCAAATAAGTCAAAATAACCAAAATACCCCTAGGCTAAAAATGATAATTAATCATGCTAATGACATGGTTAGGCTCTAGGTCATGCGGTCTCTCAGGTTTCACAGGCAGCACATCAAAATCACAAGTCATGACTTAAACCAATTCTTAAATAGTTTAAAAATTAATAAAAATCACCAAAAATCATAATATGAAATGAATATCAATATATAATAATTATAATTACAAAATTTCAAAATTACCCTCATCTGGAAAACTCGATGTTACAGGAGGCGCCGGCGTGGAGGTTGTGTTGGGCGTGTACGGACACCAAGCACAAGATGAAGACAAGTATATGGCGATAACGTACATCACCTGGACAAATCCTAACCTTTAATAACTCAAATGAAATTACAAGATTGACAGAACTCACGTTGAACCCTTTGTCCTAATAGGTTCAACCCCCTCACCACTCACAAGAAGAAAAATAGAAGATTACAATTGAGATCACTCTCCAACCCGTAGAAATCTTCCTAACCGAAGTTGATGACTCCTCGATTAGAGCATCTTCTTCTTTCTGTCTTGGATGGAGAAGTCCTAAGAGCAAAGTACAAACTTTCTCTTAGATTTTCTTTTGGACGAGCACCCTAAATCTCCACTTTGTGTTGTGCTTTGTGCCTCCACCCTTACCTCATATATATAGGATGAGAAAATCATATTCTAGACATAATAGGATTTCCTAAATAAGAATAAAATAGGAATCCTATTACGCCTAAAATATTCCATCAACATCATATTTTAGATCATAATAGGATTTCCTAAAATAAGAATCATATTATATCTAAAATAGCACAACACCAATTTTGGACATCCAAATCTAATCAAATTAAATATTTAACTAGATTTGGATTCCACAAATATATTGTTACCAAATCCAGACTAGACTCCAATAATCTCTCCCTCCAATCTGATGAAAGGGTGTTAACCCCATGGCTCCTCAACTGGACTCCATGCCTGTCGTCCCATGACAGAATACCTGCTCTCCCATGCCACTGATCTCCAATTCCCAGAGCTGCTTTGCATCTTTCTTTGTCTCCAACTCCTCAATCATCACGTCGATGCTAGCTGTCATGTGTAGCACCTCCTGCACCACTGGGATCATTTCGATATCAATGACACGACCAAGACCGAAGTCCCTTATGATCAGCCACATCATAAGTCTTGGCTGTCTGTCCCTGACTTCTGTCTCCATTGGAAAGTGTTAACTTTCTGACGAGCTTCTTCACCCTTATACTACAAGAAATTCGGTTTTCCGTGACAAGTAATTTGTGACAAGTGTAAAACTTGTCACTGAAAGGGATATTTTTGTGACAAATAAATTTTATTGTCACTCATAGTTTGATTCTGTGACAATAGTGGTTTTTCGTCACACAGTTAAATCATTTAGTGACCATGTTTTTATTGGTTGTCACTTAATGTTGTCACTGAAATAAAACTTAAATTTTATACTTATGTCAAAGACAAGTTATGTGTGACAAGTGAAAATACTTGTCACTTAAGGTGTGTTTATAGTTACAAGAAAATATTATTGTCACATAAAAGTATTAGCCATAAGATTTAAATTTTATTCATGTCACTTAAAAGTATATTTTAGTTACTAAATAATTTTATGTCACACAAAAGTATTAGTCACAAAGAAAAATTTTATTCCTTGTAACAAAAACTTAAAATAATTTTTAAAAAAAGTTAAATAAACAAAATATTCTAATTTTGATACTATTTTGACATTAATATTTAAGTTGTAACCTGATTAATTTGACCATACCAAAAATATTAATATCAAATAATATAATCCTAATCCTGATGTAACATGTTTTGCCTATAAAAAATAATTTCATCATATATTTACTAGTCCTAACCGGATTTGAATCAATATACTATCCTATATATGGATACTAAAGAATCCATAAATACGTACAACCCTAACCGAGCCCCAGTAATTCCTTCTCCCCTTTTTTTTCTCCACGCGCATACGAAATTTTCTGCTCCCAATTTTCCCTCCCCTCTTTCCCGCTTAAAACCCAGATCAATATATATCCCCCCCCCATCTTTTTTACTGAAGGGGCCTCTCAGAAACTCTCTCCCCCTACAATTGAAGAAGAGTCCTCTCAGAAACTCTCTCTCCCCCTACAATTGAAGAAGACGTATGGATTCTCCCTCAATTCCATATTTTTTTCTATCCTTGAATGATAGAACCTTAGAATTCTTCTACTCTGAAAAATAGATATATTCCTTGAAGAATTATATGTTGATTCTTATGGATTTTGCTCTAAAGTTCCATCATGTGCAATCCGACTCTATTAAATTAAAAATCAGTAGGGCATATGTTCTGGTCTTTGACTGTTCCGGTCTACAATTTCATTGCAGCACCTTTGTAAAGGGAGTAGTTTGTACAAAAAATGTTAGACACAAACGCATGATTTCACAACACAAGAACCCAAGACTATTTCTTTTGGGTGGAGCTTTGGAATACCAGAAAGTTCCAAATAGATTAGCATCGATTACTACTGTAATCGAATAGGTTAGAACAAGACTATTGATTTTTTGTACAAACTACTCCCTTTACAACGGTGCTGCAAAGAATAGTAAAACATTCTTATGGATTTTCTATCCTTGGATGATAAAACATTGCTTACAATTTTATTAATGGTTTTGGTTAGGAACCAGTTGATTGACTTGCAAATTTTTGACTGTTCCGGTCTACTGTCCCTACCAACCAAAATATTTCTTAAAACTAAGTTTCACAATTTCTTTCAAGAGTAAACAAATGACATATTTAATTTGGAGAGACCATCATAAACAGATACTTTTTAGGTTCAAGTTCGGTTAAATAAAAAGTATCTGTTTGTCATTTGTTCAATTCTTAAAACTAAGTTTCACGATATCTTTCAAGAGTAAACAAATGACATACTTTTTATCCACCTTTATCACAAATGAAAATTGCAAAGGTCGTAGATAAATGTCGAAGGGACCATCATAACACAACTACAATAGGAAATTAACATATAATTCTCTGTTAATTGTATCGAATGGACCATTGTAAATACCCCTATTACTGTGTAGAAATCCTTCTAGCTTCCCATTAATCAAGATAGAAAGTGAAGGCGTTTATATACATTCATGAAGTAGATACACCCAATGAGAATTAAGCCCTCTGTTAATTGTATCATCGTCTTTCCTGAGATCCAACATATGGGGTGTTAGTTTGGACATATGGGGTATCGGATAGAGTTGTGTTAAATCTTTCTCATATAATAAAACATGGGGTGGGTTAATGGTGACAGGACATGGGTTAGAGTGGTGTATGAGTAGGGACACTAAAATTTTAGTTTGTTGGTAGCATACAGAAGTACCAGTTTTGTACCCATATATAGATGGTATCAGCATGTTGAATGCAGGGATATTGGACAACCACATAACCTGGGTACCATAGTGTAGTTGTCTGTGTATCTGTATTGAGAGAGGGAAGTAACAGCAACAAAACTTAAACTGCAGTCTGATACTACAGACTTGAAGGAATCTCTGCAGCAGTTTTTGGTATACATGGAGCCACTGTTTGGTTTCCAAATTTGGGTATCAGTCACTGACCAATGTGCAGCAGTGTCCATGTACTATTGAGTCGGCCAGAGAATCCATGATTCAAAGTGTGAAGGCTGATGTGATGAAGAATTTGCAAGAAAAAATGAGAGCAAATGTTAGTGATGAACTCAGAGCTGAAATTAGGAAAAGTGTGGAAGACGACATCAGGAATGATCTTACGATGCAAATTCAAGGTCAATTTAATGCAATGTTCCAAGCACGAATGGCTGCCTTTTTAGGCTCTTCATTACAGTCTCCAGATATTTCAGTTCCTACAAATACAAGAGCTACAAACTCCAGTAAGTGTTCCAAAATAAGGTACCTCATATTTCTATTTTACCTACTAATGTAAAGACACCTTACTTTTGGCTTTTGAACTATAAACTACAAATATTTGTGTCTTTTTCTTTATTCTCATTGCTTCTATTGTCAAAATTCTGGTTTCATCCCTTTTATATAAACTACCGCAAGTTTGATTTTGTGAAGTATATCAGTAACAATGAGATAGTAAACCTCAGATTATAGGTTGGTTTAGTTTTTTGAAAAAATCAGATCAATTGGCAACTTTCATTCTTGTTGTTCTCTCTTCTTCTTAGATTCTATTCCCTTTTTTTTTGTTTTGGGTTTCTACCTCATATATTGTTCTGCTATTGAATTTACATTTTTTTTCTTCCACTAGTTTATGATCAAGTTCTATCTATATGATGCATAACATGAATGATCAACTTTTATTGACAATTTTATTCTTGTATATATATACTTACGTAATATTCTAAACATCTTTTTATTAATGCAGGTCATTGATCATCACCAAGACAGGAGCTGCATATGCAATTAATCATTAGTTTATATTTATAGATTACTCTAGGTTTTATGTACCAGCTAATTTGGATAATCTTTGTTTTACAAGTACTAAATATTACTTCTCTTCATGTTATATGTACTGAATTTTGAGGAGCAATATAATTATTGTTGGTGTTTTTGCCTTTGGACTAGAAAAGATAGTCCCACATCGGCTACACCAAATGGTGAGTATCTCAATATAATGCATTGCTTGTGTTGAGGTGTGCACATGAGGTGTAGTGGGGCACAAGTTTGTGCCATGTGGAAGTATTTTCCTAGAAGGAAAAAGGATTAAATCCAACAAGGATGCAAGTTAATTTTTGTTGTGCGGACTCGGACTCGGACGCGGACTCCAAGATGTCTCGTGCATGCACGGGAGGGTTCGGGGGGTAGGCGTGGACTGGCACACTTCTATGCTGATTGTGGGATGATCTAAAATATCAAACTCTATTTTTGAGTATTGGTATTTTAGTCCCACATCGGATAGGAGAAGAGGTGAAGTCTCAACTCCACTCTATAAATAGAGCCCCTTGGCCTCCTTTGAAAGATGCACCAAGAAGAGAGTTGAGGGAGTCTGTTAAGTCCAGGAAGCCCGTTCAAGTCTCAAATATTGACTTACGAGCGTTCCAGAAGTTCTCCTGAACTTGCTGGTTCCTGGGAGCTTATCCGTACTGCGGGTATAGCTTTGAGCGCCGGTGTTCAACACCCCAGCGAGATCCGCTCTTCTTCTTCCTTCCTCTTTCTGTTGCCTTCAAGAATCTGAGACTCAACTGTTGTTGATCATCTCTTGTTGCCTTCGAGAAACCGCTATTGCAAACGCGATTCGATTTTTTTAATCGTTTAGGCTACGCAATCAGCATTATTTGCATCTCTTTTTTAGGGATTGCAACTGCATTATTTGCATCTCTTTTTTAGGGATTGCAACTGCATTATTTGCATCTCTTCTTAGGGATTGCAACTGAGTTTTTTCCATCGATTGTTTGCAAATAGACTAACAATCTCAAAGCTATACGATTCGATGGAAAACACTCGTGCTTCGCTTGTCGATACCGGCTTTAACAAGTTGGAGAAATTCGACGGCGAACACTTCCAGATCTGGAAGCGAAAGGTGACTCTGAACCTTCAACTCGTGGATGTTGATCACGTGTTGGATGAGGAAGAACTAATCGTTCCAGCAACAGGATCTGCTGCTGTTCTGGCCGCTGCTATGAGCAAGCAGACGAAGTGGAAAAAGGATAACAGCATATGCAGGCTGCTGATCCTGAATTCCATGGAAGACTCTCTGGCCGAGTCCTACACAAAGAGGACTTCTGCCAAAGAGATCTGGGAGTCCGTGGGGAAGCTGTATGACGACGACGAGGCCCGGTCGAAGATGTTCATGGTTGAAAAATACCACAAATGGGTCTTTGAAGACGAGAAGACCATGCTGCCCCAAGTGAAAGAGTTCCTGAAGCTGCGCCAGAAACTGGAGGACGATAGCATGCCCCTCGTCGACAAGTTCGTCGTTGGAGGGATCGTGGCAAAACTTCCTCCAGGATGGAGCAACATCTATGCAAGGATGCATAGGAAGAAGATGGAGATTAGCCTGGATAATCTCCTCAGCGAGATTCATGTTGAGGACGAGATGCGCTCTCAACAGAAGTTGGACACCCTGTCCAAGCAACTAGCAACGGCGAATCTGGTTCAAGCCACCAGAGAGAACAAAGGGAAGCAGGCGGCTTCTCACCACAAGAAGAAGGACTTCTCGAATCTGAAAGTGAAGGGTCCAGGATTCAAGCAACAGAAGTCCAAGTCCCATGTGACTTGCTTCAACTGTGGCAAGAAGGGTCACTATAAAAGTAAATGCAAGTCCAAGCCCAAAGAGCAAGGTGAGCCTAACAAGGTTTCTTTGGTTACTAATCAGGTTGCCATGATAGCACAGGTTGCAACTGTGGGGGCAGACTTGGACTGGTAGATAGACACTGGCGTGACATGTCATGTCTGTTCAGACAAGGACTGGTTCGTCTCCTATGAGCCTACTTCCGAGAAAGTCATGATGGCGAACCAGGCACAAGCTGAAGTACTGGGGATCGGGACGGTGGAGCTGAAGCTTACATCGGGGAACATTCTGACGCTTCAAGGTGTGAAGCATGTTCCTGCAATCGCAAAGAACCTGATCTCTGGGAGCCTGCTCTGCAACGCAGGCTTGAGGATGGACATCAATGCTGGCCAAATGGTGATGTCCAAGAAGGGTACTTTCTTCGGGAAAGCTTTTCAGACTGAAGGAATATACAAAATTCAGCTTGTTGTAACCCAGCATAATAATGTCAATGCTATCACTAGTTTGAATTACTCTCTTGAGTTGTGGCATAATAGACTAGGACATGTTCATTGTAAGCGAATAAACAAAATGTCTAGTCTAGGACTTATCTCCAAGTGTGGGGGTAAGGTAGAGAAATGTGAGATATGTGCTCAGACGAAGATCACTAGGAAACCCTTCCACAGGGTCCATCGAAGCACAGATCTTCTGGAGTTGGTTCACTCAGATATCTGTGACTTCAAACAATTCTCTACAAAGACCGGGATGAAGTATTTCATTACTTTCATCGATGACTTCTCCAAGTATGCCTTCGTCTACTTACTCAAATCTAAAGACGAAGCATTCGAGAAGTTCAAGGAGTTCAGGGCCGAGGCTGAACGGCAAACTGGACAACAACTCAAGAGGCTGAGGAGTGATCGAGGTGGGGAATATAGGTCTCATGAATTCTCATCATTCTGCAAAGAACATGGAATCATCAACGAGACGACGGCTCCGTATTCTCCACAATCCAACGGAGTAGCAGAAAGGAAGAACAGAACGTTGACAGAGATGATGAATTCTATGCTATTGACTGCGGGTCTCCCAAAGTGCTATTGGGGAGAAGCTGCATTAACGGCCACTTTCATTCTGAACAGAGTGCCGTATGCAACTTCCGACATAACTCCTCATGAACTCTGGTTCAAAGTCAGACCCAACCTGAATGTCATTCGAGTGTGGGGGTGCCTGGCTTATGTGAAGCTCCCGGATCTAAAGATTCAGAAGCTGGGGACAAGGACTACTAAGGTGATCTTCCTGGGGTATGCCGAGAAGAGTGATGCTCGGAGATTCCTTGACATCGAGTCAAATCATATCATCGAATCTCGCGATGCTGAATATTTTGAAGAAAAGTTTGCAAGGCACAAGAACATTGTTCTCACGGACATTCCGGAGAATAATGAGGGTGCGGAGCAGACAGAGATCTTTATCGAACCAGTAGTCCAAGATGGAGTTGTTGTCGAGGAGACACCAGCTGAACCAGAACTCGCTGAGCCGTCAACTAAGCGAGCGAAGAGGCCAAAAGACTTCGGAGATGACTTCGTCACCTATCATGTGGAAGCAGATCCGCTTACCTATGATGAGGCGATGAAGACCAGAGATGCTATATTCTGGAAGGAGACGATTGACAACGAGATTGACTCAATCACCTCCAATAACACATGGGTATTGGTCGACCTACCAGAAGGAGCAAGACCCATCGGATGCAAATGGATCTTCAAGAAGAAGATGAAAGCAGATGGAACCATTGACAAGTTCAAGGCCAGGCTAGTGGCCAAGAGGTTTGCTCAGAAGCAGGGGATCGACTACTTTGACACTTATGCTCCAGTAGCTCGGATGACAACTATCAGATTGTTAATTGCTTTAGCAGCAATACACAAGCTGGTGATACATCAGATGGATGTGAAAACGGCATTCCTTAATGGCGAGCTGACCGAAGAGATCTACATGCAACAACCAGAAGGTTTTGTCGTCAGAGGTCTGGAAGACAAAGTCTGCAAGTTGATGAAGTCTCTGTATGGTTTGAAGCAAGCTCCCAAAATGTGGCATGAGAAGTTTGACAAGGTGATAAGGTCAAATGGCTACAGGGTCAGTGAAACAGACAAGTGTGTCTATACGAAGTTTGCTGACGGAAGAGGAGTAATCGTTTGTCTATACGTGGACGACATGCTAATCCTAGGTACGGATTTAAGCTGCGTCACAGAGACAAAGAAATTCCTCTCGACCAAGTTCAGTATGAAGGACTTGGGGGATGCCGACGTAATCTTGGGGCTCAAGATCATCCGGACAGGCACTGGAATAGCGCTGTCACAGTCTCATTACATTGAGAAGATGCTCTCTCGCTACGGGTATCAAGATCTTCCTATTATTGATACACCGTACAGGAGTGATCTGAAACTGGAGCCAAATTCGAAGGAGAGCGTCAGGCAGTTGGAGTACGCTAGCATCATCGGAAGTTTGATGTACGCTAGCAATCCAGGCGTAAAGCATTGGAAAGCTGTGAAGCGTGTTATGAGATATCTCAAGAAGACTCAGACATATGCACTATACTACAGCGGAGATCCGTCAGTAGTGGAAGGCTTCAGTGATGCTAGCTGGTGTTCAGAGGTGGAGAGCGAATATTCCACAGGTGGATATGTGTTCGCCATGGGTGGAGCTGCTATATCGTGGAAGTCGAAGAAGCAGACTATGTTATCTCGCTCCTCCATGGAATCTGAATTCTTTGCATTGGACGCTGCAGCAGATAAAGCAGAGTGGCTTCGGGAGCTCATGTATGACCTTTCAATGGTTGGGGCTCAGATACCGACGATTCCGATATACTGTGACAACCAGGCGGCAGCAGCAGTGGCATCAAATAAACTCTTCAACGGGAAGAAGAGGACTGTGCAGTTGAAGCACAGAGCAGTGAACGATCTCATAAAAAGGGGCGTCATTGCAGTGATCGATGTTCGGAGTCAGGAAAACCTGGCTGATCCGTTCACGAAGGGTCTCAAGCGTCAGCTGGTCGAGGATACAGCAAGGAAGATGGGCTTGAAGGCATTCTAATATTGTGTCATTATAATCCTATCAATAAATTTTATGTTATTGGTTCAAAAAGAAATCTACCAGATATCTAATTTTTTGATTCAAGGGAGGACTATTGACTGGAAAAATATTAGTTAACAGTGGGCACTTGTTCTGCGGAACATGTAAGGGTTTCGGACCCAGAACCACTGTTGTCTACTATGAATTTTCTACGGAAAATTGATCCTGTGAGAAGGATGGCATAATGCCTTAATGAGTTCTCAGACTGAGTGAAGGTCTGTTATGCTTTACAGGAAGCATGGTGGCGCAACAACCACAAAGGAGTGTTACAACTCCATGCTACAGTGGGGTGACTCCACCATGAGGTTCCTAGGTAGGGGTAATGCCTCGGCTTTGTTAGCCAAGTTACAGGCGGCGTAGCACCGCATATAGGCAGGTAGCCTAATGTTGCATAATCGTAATAAAGAGATGTAGGCAGCACTACAAAGAGGCCGGTGTCCTCATGTTACAGTGGCATGACACCACGATGAGGTACCCAGGTAGGGAAAAAGCCTCGGCTTTGCAAGCCATGTCATAGTGGCGTAACACCACAAGGGAGCGCAAGGCTTCATGCTGGGTAGTTTGGCACTACAAAGAGGCTTGAGACCTCATGCTACAGTAGTATGACACTACGATGAGGTTCCCAGGTAGGGGTAATGCCTTGGCTTTGTCAGCCATGTCATAGCGGCGTAGCACCGCAAAGAAGCGCAATGCTTCATGCCAATGACTCTTTATATAGAACTCACCTATAGTGTATGGACAGAGATATCAGGCCGTCTCTTGAGGGTAAACTTGTAGACGCCCAAAAATTATACACTGAAACCAGGCTGGCACAAGGCCTTCAATGTGCAGCCAGAAGCACAGTTGATGTCACTATGTGAGTAGGAAGAATTGCAGTTATGGTGCAGAATTCAAGGCTTAGTCCATTCTTGTATCATGCTGTTATTTAACCTATGCGGGAAGATTCAAGTCGTAGCGACATCTCTCCTAATGCATGATGGACAATCACTGTGGGGAACGCTCAACCCATATATTGAGATATGTGGGGGATTGTTGGTGTTTTTGCCTTTGGACTAGAAAAGATAGTCCCACATCGGCTACACCAAATGGTGAGTATCTCAATATAATGCATTGCTTGTGTTGAGGTGTGCACATGAGGTGTAGTGGGGCACAAGTTTGTGCCATGTGGAAGTATTTTTTCTAGTCCAAAGGCAAAAATACCAACAATTATTTTTTATGGATTGCTATAATTATTTTTCATGTTGATGTCTATAATTACTGAGCTACAACTGCGAGCAAGAATTGTGTAATATTATATTGTGTGTTCTTGTGTTTCAATGTATAATGGCAATGACAAAAAAACACTATGACAATATTGATTTGCCACCAAACATATAAAGTGTACACTACGATAACAATATTTACCTTTACTAAACATATAAGTATACAGTGACAACAATAAAAGTGTTACTGCAACTGTTTACAATGATGACATGTATTTGTCACTACACATATACGTTATTGTGACAACAATAAAAATGTCACGAAAATAAATTTTATTTTTTTGTCAAAAAAATTTATATTTATTTTTAATTACAATAAAATGCTATTTGTGACAATACCATGCGTTACTTATAATAGTTTTAGTGACGGATTTGTTGTCACGGAAAATATACTATGATTGACAACATATTCTGTCACAGTAGAGAACTTTCTGTGACAACGACTTTTAGTCGTCACTTATACTTTTAGCTACGGAGGTATATGCGACGAAAATAAGTCGTCACTGTACTCGTCACATAAGATATGTTGTGACGACTTTCATAACTTCTGTGACAACTTTACGTGTCACAAAAACCATATTTTTTTGTTGTGGAATTACCTGGCCCAACCAAGCGGACGGTGAGATTCTCCCGAGATTCGAACTCCTGAACCTGCCTACCTTCGTATCTGACACTAAAATTCCTCTGTACATATGCATCCTTGAGAAGAACAGCATGCACTGTGCATGCTATCGATGACCCACAGCTCTCTCGAAACTGTGTGAATAGAGATGCTCCCGCCTCAGATTGAGTTTGCTACAAACCTTGATCTCCTCCTAGGCTTCGAACTGCTGAAACCAATGTTGCTCCGTGAAGCTTTGACAAACCACCAGTCGCCAAAATCGGATTCGTAGAGCAACCTCCACCTGTCGAACACCCCTCAAGCCTCTATCCGGTGTCTGTGGTCTTCCTGTACAGCTCAGCGGCTTGAGCCTATACATGCCACAACACAAATTTTTTTGAGCCAGCTGTTGGGAACCCTTCGTAAGCATCCAATTTTTGTCCCCAAATAGACTGCGACAACTATCATCTGCCAGCCTCCCTACCAAAATCAAGTTGTAGCGTAAACTTGATACATATCGCACACCCTTTGAGGACGAGCTTCTCACCAAACTCCGTTGTCAAATACACATCACAGATGCCTATAACTGCAGCAGTCCCCTTGTTGTCCATCTTTACACGTCCAAACCTATCACCGCGGTATGACGTAGAGATCCTCCTATGTGGAGTGGCATGATACGAATTCCCGTGTCCATGATCCAGTCGCCATCATGCCACATGCTACAAGGTTCCTCTATGTCGGTTGCTGCGATGATATCTCCAAACGTCGTAAGATCCTCCTGATCGTCCTTGCCTTTGACCTTCTCAGCTTTGAGCTTCATACAGTTCCTCTTGATATGACCACATTCGCCACAGTGAAAGCAGCCCTCCTTGCGGTCTACAATCGTAAGACCCTGAGAACTCCCCCTGTCCTCGCCTGTGACTTGGGTCTTCCCTTCCCGTAGGAAGCTACCAGAGCGGACTCCTGTGACGATTCCACTTGCTTGTGTCGGACCTCCTCATTCAGCAAGCTACTTTTGACTGCCTCCATCGTGACAACTCCATCAGGCACGGAGTTTCTCACCGACACCACCAATGTCTTCCAGCCTTTCGACAGAGAACTCAAGAGCAGTAGGGCCTAAAGCTCATCATCAATCATTATCTTTATCGCAGACAGCTGATTGATGATACCCTGAACCTCGTTCAGATGTTGTGCCACCGAGGCACCCTCCGTGTACTTCGACTTGACGAGTTGGCAAATAAAAAATGCCATGTTGCCAGCCGTCTCCCTTTCGTAGAGCGAATGCAGCTTCTCCCATAATGCTTTTGTCGAACTCTCTATGGACACATGGTGAAACACCAAGTCGTCTAGCCATTGGAGGATGAATCCAACGACCTTTCGATCCAGTCGTTTCCAATCTTCAGCAGCTTTTGTCACTACCACATTTCTAGTTTGAGGGTATTTTTGACATTTTTATGGTAATTTGAATTTATTAGAATTTATTTGAATTTATGGGAATTTTTTAGAAATTATTTTGGAATTGTTTGAATGAGGGTTGACTAGGTTGACTTTGATTAGCTTTGACTTTGTGACCTAACCCTAGTTGAGTTGGACTTGGATAAATATGAGACCCTAGGTTAAGTTAAGTTAACCATACTCTAGTTAGTGAAAACAATTAGGAATTTAGAGATTAGAATAGAAAGATTTTGATCACAAGTCATGACTTGTGATTTTTAAGTCATTTGTTTTATGACTAAGCCCAAAGCCCATTAGCCAAGTGCCCAACCCTAACCCTAACATTTTTGTCCAGCCACTTAACCCATCCTTGGGATCCCCCCTTATAAATATTCTCTTAGAAATTAGGGCTAGCCTCTAAGGAAGAACAAGCTTTAGAAAGAGGTAATGTCTCAATTTCAAAAATCCCTAGAAATTCCATTTTAGCTCCTTTTTCCCCCAAACAAATTACAATAGGTTTTAATTTTAGTGTTCTTGTTGTTGTTATATTTTATAATCAGATTCAAATCAATTTGGAGGAGTTTGACCATCAAGAGGAACATCTCTCTTTAGAGCTTTTTGGGGATTTTGATACATAGAGGTAACTTTCTATTTACACCATGAAATTCTAGTTTTATTGTATATCTAGGGAGCCCTAGGATTAACCTAACTGTAGGAATAGGAAACCCTAGAATTTGAGTCCATTTCGTGTCCTATATGCACACGTATCAGTCCTATAGTGTAGGTGTTTGTGAAAATGCCACAAAGAAACTTTTTGTGTTATTTTCGAAATATTTTTAAATAGAAATTATTATTTCGTTGTCGCTTACACGTTTCTTATGGACTGAGGTGATTTTGGTGTGGTGTCGTATCTGTTTGGACACGGGGACACGTTCGCGCGCGCTCAGGACTGCCTGCCCTGCTGTTCGAGGGTTGTACCGGACACGACACACGGCCACTTGACACGAGATTCGACACACTTCATGGGGCACCCACTGACATGCCACGTGTCAAGTTTCAGGGGCCCACGTGGCGTATCGATGGAGTTATCAACGTTGCACTGGTCGGGGCTGTCAGTTCCAGTCGGGATTTTTTTGACACTGATACGGCTTTCGTATCACTCACAGACACGTCGAGGACACGATGCAGGTCGACCTAGTCCTAGCCCTAGTGTGGGCGTACACGTGTGCACGAGCACGTGTCCTAGTTCGTACTGTGTCGTGTGCACGACATGCGTGCACACGTGCACGATACAGTGCACTAAACCGGCCTGTTTTGCACTGTTTTGTATCTCGTTTTGATTGGACACGTTTGTGTCCACTTTGGTGGACACAAACTCATTGTAGGACACGTATATAATGTATATTTTGATTACCAACCTTTTAAATTGCATTTTAATGTGTTTTTAATAGTTGTTTATCAATTTCCCAATTTCTGATACAGTGAATGTATATCCTGAAAATTCCTGTTTTTAAATCGAATTTGGACAATTGTTTTAACCTATTTAATACTGTTAAAATATTGGTTTTAGTCCCAATATTGGTTCTCCTATAGGTAATATACTTGGGTTTCAAATTTAAGCATGTTTGGTTGTGAATTGGTTCATAAAACTGAGATGCAACGTAGGCTGAAAATTGGTTTCAGTTTTCTGAATTTTGTGAGTTGGTTTCTTTTCCTATGCTGTCCTATTACCAGGTTTTGGCACATCTCTCATTCCCTCACTCACTGCACACAGCCACACACATATTTCACTCCCTCTCACTCATTTCATACACACACACACACACTTTTACTCTCACTCATTTCATACACACACACGCACACACTTTTACTCTCATTTACACACACATACACTTTAGCACTATCCCACATCACCCCCTCTCTACACACATTGTTTTCACATATATATATATATATATATATATATATATATATATATATATATATATATATATATATATATATATATATATTTTCACATATATATATATATATATATATTTGGAACAAGGTAAATTGTTTCTAGAATCGCTCCCACTGGGATTCGAACTCCTGACCACTCGGGCCGCATGCATCTCTCTTAACCACTAGGCTAGAGGTCATCTGCTATATATATATATATATATATATATATATATATATATATATATATATATATATTGTGCCTATACCTATGTATAGGTATATGGGTAACCTAAAGCTAGTGTATTTATATGTTGTGTTAGATAACATATCATATGTGTAGTATTTTAGATATAGATAATGTGATATAGTCTTGTGTTAGGGTTGGCCTATAAGCATGATACAGCCTATGGCATATATGTGAGTCTGTTTGCCTAGAAAGTCTAGAATGGTCTTGTATAGCTTTGTTAGACCTAGAATGACTAGTTTGACCTAATTTAGACTTGCTAGACCTAGTTTGACCATAGTTGACCAAGTTTGACTTCTAGGGTTGACCAGAGTTGACCAAGAGTTGACTTTGGCCTAGATTGACCTAGACTCATGTAGAGTGCATAGTAGAACTTCATTTTACTATTTTAGACTTGTTGTGACTTGTGTTGTTCTGATTAGGAGCCAGACACCACTCCTCGGACAGTACTTTCATATTGGACACTCAGATACCAGGCGAGTACATTCTCTGATCATTTCATATCCTGCTTAGAATTATTTCCTATATTAAATTACTTTACTTGTTACTGTCACGTTTGTCACGACCCGCACCCTAGAATAAGGGCACGAGAAGTGGGTACGTCCAGCCTACGTCGTAGTGTCGGCGGTAGAACGATGTCCTAGGTCTCATGCATCTAACAGTATAAGGCTAAACAGTTTATACTCCCCGAATGGGGGTGACATAGCAGAATGTAAACTCAATCACATCTAAGGTAGAGCATAATGGAAGTTAGATAGAACATGAAATCCAAAAGAGATACAGTAGATAGAAGTCTAAGTGTCTAAGATACACCAACCCAGAAATACATCTCAAAGCTCAAATACAGTAATCCATAAAATAAATACAACTCAAGACAACTGAAATAAGCTATAATCAAACCCTAACTATTTATACAACCTCTACTGTGTCTCCTCTAGGCTAGCAGGCAACCTCCAGGCTATCTGTAAAATTTATCAACAGGTCCAGTCAGGACGGGAACGAGCACATATCTCTCAAACAGTTCATAGCTGGTTAGGAGTATAAATCATGCAATAGAGTAAAATACAGGAAGTGCTGAATGGAAGTACAAGTAAACAGGAGATATTTTGTAACTGAAAGTAAATACATGATAGTAGAGACTGTAAGTGGCTACGTGATTTAGAGTACAATATGGTTATGTAAACGACTTAGGGGCACATGAATACAACTAAGGAGGCACATGAATACAGCTACTGAGGATAATGTTCACATAACCAATTCTACTCACCCCGCCCCAATCAATACACAAGGATCCATTCAGGTTACGTTATAGGCACATAAATACAGCAAAGATACGTGAACTCATGTAATGAGTAGTACATAAGGCACATGATAAAGCACATGAAAGCACATGAAGCACATAAAAGCACATGAGAACATGTAAAAACATAAACTAGTATGAGTAGAAGGAGTACCTGATGCACATGATAAAGTATATGAACATAAAATACACGATGCACCCGTAGAGGGATAACATCTCAGGAAAGGATCCATATAGTACTAATCCGTGAAGATACGTGTCAGCATCAAGTAGAGTAATCTAGAGCAAGAATATAATCCAGGTAAGCATGAAAAGATCAGAGAATATACTCGCCTGGTGTCTGAATGTCCAAAGTAAATATACTGTCCGAGGAGAGGTATTTGGCTCCTAATCAGAACAGCACAAGTCACAACAAGTCCAAAATGGCAATATGAAGTTCTACTATGCATTCTACATGATTCTAGGTCCATCTAGACCAAAGTCAACTCTTTGTCAACTTGGTCAACCCTGAAAGTCAAACCTAGGTCGACTATGGTCAAACTAGGTCTAACAAGTCTAAATTAGGTCAAACAAGTTATTCTAGGTCTAAACAAACTAAGTATATGCAAATCAAGTATCCAAGATAGCTACTAACTCATAGCCTAAGTCACTTGTTAAACCAAGCACAAAACTAAACCATAAGCTAACAAGGCACACAAACTTAGTCATATAATGTATATATATTATTCACATTCACATATTCATATATATAGATATATATAGGAAAGCTATATATATAGGCACATACATATATATATATAGAGAGAGAGAGAGAGAAAGAGAGGTAAAAGAGTAAGTGAGTATGTGTGTGTTTGGCATGTGTGTGAAAGGATATGTGTTAATATTCTAAAATTTATTGATAGGTAGGTGTATGTGACATGGGATACATGATGTCAAAGGGTGTAGGAATCCATGTGTGTAAAAGGTTATAGGTTAACTCAGTTTATAGAAATACATACATACATACTTACCTTGTATACATGTATACATACATATCATGTATATTATATTTACATGATACATACATATATACTTGTATTATATTATACTTACATCCATGCATATTAGATACATGTATTTATATTAACATATTGCAAACATTCATTTCATTCATGCATCTATGCATTACCTACATGTTTTATACATATGCATATATTGTATTTTCATATCATTTCATACATTAACATAGAGACATACAAACATGCACACATCATATATTTTATACCTTGTATTACCCTACATATCATGTTATATATTATCATTCCTTTCATATATTACATTATCTTTAAGTTGAATACATCATATATGGATATAATACATTATCTTGCATGCTTGCATTCATATATTACATTTTATATTACCTATATACATGTATTTCCTCCATTCATTCATGCTTGCATCATATACTCTACATTACCATACATGTTATCATTATATATTGTATTACAATATTTATACAATATGCATTCATATCTATCATTACATATATATCTTGCATTCATATCTAGCATTCATTATATACTTTCATGCATACATTGTATATCATTCTTTCATTCATACATTGCTCATATGCATTATATTAATTGCATTCCTACATGCTTGCATTCAAGCATATATATACATTAATGTAAAGAGAATATATATCATATATATATATATTATTTCATTCATCTAACATATCATGCATTACATACTCTATATTCATTTAATATCCATACTACATAGGTTCATAGGTTACACAAAATGCATATATCGTTTAGTCACTCTTCTACTTAAAACCAATACTGTACCAATTGGGCATTCACTAAATTCTAGGATTAAAGTATGTAGTAGTCCTTCGTGTTAGCTTTCCAAAACTTCAAAAGGATCGCATTTTCGTGTCCGGAAGCTCCAGGAATCGCGAAAATACCGAAACACGTTCGTCTTTCATACAGCTGACACTCAAATAATTCTACAGAAAGTTATAGAAAGAATTTGGCTTATTAAAATATATATTTGAAAATCTAACTTCGATACGGTTCTTTTAAAAAAAAGGGAGATAAATCGGAGTTTTAAGCTAAAAGTTATGACATTTCTAAGTTGCTATTGATACTAAAAACGTGGATAAATATTATGACGAATTTAGGTAGTTTGAGACAAAAGAAACACAAGTATATAACATAATATATCAAGAACTCACTCTCTACACTAATATATATATATATATATATATATATTTTTTTTTTTATATATATATATATATATATGAGACACTATAGAATACATCTCCAATACAAAAATATGAGATTAAACATGTAATAATTCATTCATACATAACAACAACACATAGTGTGTCCAAATTTGAGATTTTCCCACATGGACACAACCACAACACAAAGGACACTCCTATGACCTCCAAATGGACACAAAATGGACACAAATGGAGATACAACCATGGGTTCATTCCTATGGGTTCAAAATATTTCTATATGCATGTACGGATGGATTAGAGGAGAGATTATACCTTCCGGGAGAGAGATTCAAAGAAAAATCCTTCCGACATGACACCGACACGTAGAGATTCTAAAAGGATACGAACGAGCTCCGAATCCTCCCAAACTTGGCTAGCACCCTCTAACCATGGAGTAGAGGAGAAATGAAGAAGATTTGGTAGAAAAAAGGGTTGATTTGGAGATGAAATCAATGGAGGTTCATCTCTAAATTAATTTGGGGAAGAACAAGAGAGAGAAAGTGGATGAAAACAAATAAATGAAGGAGTGACTCAATCCTTATCACCCCCCATAGGTGGCTGCCCAAAAAGGGTGAGGTGTCCCCTATTTGAATATCCAAAATGTCCTCCACTAATCTATTTGATTTAAATTAGGAATGGGTTAAAAGTTGAGGTCAATTTAGTCTAGTTTTAAGTCTCTAATTAAACTAAACCTATCCATAAATAATTAGTCTAACTACTAACTAAAATTAATATCATGTGGACTAAAATTAATATCATGTGGGCTATGCCTAACTAGTGTGTGGGTGCCACTAGAGTCAAACAACCCCTTGGGTCCCCGTTTCAAGTCGGATTGAGTTGAAATTCGAACCCGACTCAAATAACCCCAAAACAATATCATAAATAATAAAATAAATTTCAACCCCAAAATAATATCATAAATAATAAAATAAATTTCAAAAATATTTAAAAATATAAAATGACAAAAATACCCCTATTTCTGAAAACTGGGGATGACAAATCTATCCACCTTAAAAAAATTCGTCCTCGAAATTAAAACAAAGCAATCACAGGAAACACATGCAGAAAACAATCTCATTCAACTACTTTTTAAAAAAATCAACAATAAAAAAATCCCTTTGAGGCATATCAAACATTTGTAAATAAAAACTGATACGTATCCGCTACAGACACAAAACCATCACAAAATCACACATATCAAAGGTCAAAATCAACAATCACCAACGCAATAAATATCAAAATAATTCAAAGAGGTCAAATACAAAATATTCTTAGGCCAGAAATGACATTAAAATATCCTAATCACATGGTTAGGCTCTAGGTCAAACAGTCTCTAGGGTTTCACTAGCAAAATATCAAAATCACAAGTCATAATTTTAAATAGTTTTAAAATAATTTAAAAATTACCAAAAATTATATCATGATTTAAATGTCAAATCAATAAATGATTAAAATTATAAAATTTCAAAATTACCCTCACATTTTAGAAAACTGGGTGTTACAAGTCTACCCACCTTAGAAAAATTTTGTCCTCGAAATTAAAATGTTCATACTCCTTCTAGGTCAACCCCCCACAATCAAAGTCTCAGAACTTAAACAATCATACGATTTAAAAGGATGACATACAGGGTCATGGCATACGGTGGTAGTGAAAGTATCATCTAGGTATACTAGTCATGCTAAACCAAAACGGTCATAGGGTATCAAAACACACAAGCAATCTAGGGTGCTAAACTAGAAAAGATACAGAATAACAATCATCAAGACTGTAAGACAGTCTACCATCCTATATGAAAACTGGTACTTATCAAAATAAAATAAAGTTAACTACCATTTATCTAATAAGGGGTACTATTCAAGAAAATCAAAATCAAAAGTTAAAGAATGAAAGCCAATTGCATGGAAATCCAATCACAATATATTTATATATATAGTGTTAGAGAGGAAAAAGCTAGCATTATGTACAAGTTATGTAGTTCGTGTGTGTATGGGTGTACGTGGACATGTTTATATGGTTAGATAATAGGCGTGTGTGTATGTAAAATATACATGAAAGTGCATAGGAGGATTTGGGTTTCAAACAATAACTATCAAGTTACACTAATCATAGCATATTGGTTAAACAATCTACAATACACAACTCATTTGCTCATAACATACATGGCTAACCATGTATATATGTATATATAAAGAGGTAGAGATTTAGTTATGTATCTATATACATTATAACATGTATGCATAAACACAATATATATCTATATAGATATATGAACATAACATAGAGAGGAAGGGTTAGGTTACATGGCAGTGTATACTATGTTAGAGTGTGGGCATCACTATACAGGGTTGTAGCTTTAGTAATGAAAGGTTAGACCTAGTTTTAGTTCAGCATTTACATACAAGAATCTGAAATAAGCTAACATTTAAACCAGTATAATATTAACCAACCCAATGTTTATCATAACCTAACATGTAAGAGTATAAACCTAACATCATATCCCTACATACAACAATGTACATAGCTCCAAATTATTATATTTTTTAAAAAAAAATAAAACAGCAATTGTACTAAACATTTGGAATCCAGTATTTGTAGAACCCTAGAGGGGGGGTGAATAGGGTAATAAAAATAACTAGTACAACAGAAGCAATATATGACAAATAAAAGTAAAGAGTAAGAAGATCAAACACAAGATGTATCCTGGTATCCTCGCTTGAGGCAATCCAGTCCTGGAACTCTCTCCGGCTTAAATCCACTATTTAGTCAAATAGTACACACGAGTTTGGATCCGAAGAACTCGCCAACTTCAACACGAGTTTGGATCCGAAGACACGCCAACTTCTACACACGACTTTTCTTACGAAGCTCGCCAACTTCAAACAAATGAGAAGAGAAACTTGTTGATCTTCTAACACGTGAAGATCAAAATTTACAACTCTTAAATATTCTATCACTTTGGGAGAGGATGATAATTAAAAGCTTGAAGAGTATTAATGATGGAGCTCTTGGTTGTTGGAAAATTTATGGCTAGAGTTGATAAAGTCCTCAAGAGAGAGAGGGCTTTCTTTTATAGAGAAACCAAGAGTTGGAGGCATTTAATGCTTCTGAATACAGGCAGACCGGCATGCCGTCGGTATGCAGCGACATACCGTCGGTATACCGGCCAAATAGTAACGGTCATATTAACGACTGTTTGAGAGCATTAAATACGGCCATTAATGCTAGTCAGAGCAATTCAAAAACCAAATATTTGAAACTTGGTATACCGTTGGTATGCCGGAGCATGCCGTCGGTATGCCGACAATTTGTCACAGCAAGTTTTGGGTTGCTAAAAATGGTATACCGTCGGTATGCCGGAGCATGCCGTCGGTATGCCGACAATTTGTCACAGCAACTTTTGGGTCGCTAAAAATGGTATACCGTCGGTATGCCGGAGCATGCTGTCGGTATGCCGACAATTTGTCACAGCAACTTTTGGGTCGCTAAAAACGGTATACCGTCGGTATGCCGGAGCATGCCGTCGGTATGCCGACCATTTGTCACAGCAACTTTCTGGACACAAAAATCGGTATACCGCCGGTATGCCGACAATTTGTCACAGCAACTTTCTAGACTCTAAAAACGGTATACCGTCGGTATGCCGCTCTGTAGGTATTTGATTTTTGACTTGTTCTTTTACTTGTCATCCGTCCTTAGGTGTTTACAGATATACCTAGCCTTGTACAGACACGAAGACTCTAAGCAGAAGGATGCCATCTTATGCAAGGAGCGTCGGTAGCTGCTTCAATCTTCGATGCGAAGGATGGATGCTCTTGAACGGAAAGACTTTATGAGTTGAGCTTCTGAGAGGATATGTATCTGAAGACGTAGAAAACTAAACTCCGAAGATGCTGTTAATAATCAAAATAAAATGTGCCAACAATCTCCCCTATTTTGATAATTGACAAAATAGAGAGATAGCATCTTCAGGGAGTAGCTCCCTCGTAGGAGGACAACTCCCCCTCAATACGTTTTTCTCCTCCTTTGTCACTTAGTCAAAGATGGAAAACAAATACTATAAAAAAAATTGCAATAATGAGAATAAGAGTATAGAATAAATAACATGTATTTATATATGAAAGAGATAGCTTAATACATGCAAGATGTTCATTACTACAAAAGACAAATAAAACGACTCTCCCCACGAGAGTCTGATATCAAGAGATAAACATAACCCAAGTCCCCGAAGGACTGTAAAGTACTAGGATCAACCACACAAAGGTCCCCGAAGGACCGCAAAAGACAGAAATAAAAACAAATAAACAAACACACAAAACTAAACCACACATTATTCTAGACCATCGCCCAAAGGAAAGACACCCCTACTCGTCCGCCGGATCATCACCACCATCCTGAGCTTGCTGAAAGGCACCATAAGGATCAATGCCGTCTGGATACATGAACCCATAGGCATTGGGATTGGAGAAGTGCGAACCCTGGTACATAGGATCTTGGAGATTGAGACCCAGATACATGTCCCGGTCTTGTATGGTGCGCTGGATAAAGTAAGTTTGATCATGAAAGCGGGCTTGAATCAGATTCCCAAGGCCACGAGTATGAGCCCTCATATGTTCCCCTGCCTGGGCCATGCGCATGTCGAAGTGCTACTGAGTCAGCGGTATGTATCGGCCAGAAGCAGAAGGAGTAGATGTGGGAGCAGCAGGAGTGGATGCCGGTTGCTCTTGGGAAGACGAGGTACATGAAGTAGAAGCGCCACTAAGGGAACGGAAAACAGCAAGATAGGAAGGGACGCCATCCGAGGAGCAAAGAAATAGATCAACATGCCGGGCTTCCAGAAGGAGAGTGATAAGGGAGCCGTAGTAGAGGTTCTGCTTTCCCGCGGGCATGACACGCCGGAAGAGAAGAAGGAGAGTCTTTGGGAAGGAGAAGGGCTTACGGGCATAAAGATAATACATGCAGACGAAGGCATCGCCGGTAATGGCGTCGTAGTTCCCGTCCTTAAGAAAGAGTGTATGGCACACTATCCTATGGAGCTCGTAGTGAAACGGCTCCAGCTGTGCAGAGAGGGCCAGGATGGCAGGAGGGTTGGGGCCCTTGCAGATGATACGGCAGAACTCGTCGAAGGGTGACGCCGCCGAGGAGTGAAAAGCAGCCAATGATGGCAAGGCTTTTCCTTTGTCCGGGATGCCGAGGATGTGCCCGATGTCCCGAGATGTGAGACGGAAGTGACGGTCATTTACCATGGACTGAATGGCGGGGTGGTCGCCGTCCGGGACCAAGTTGCAATAGAATAGACGGACGGCAGCGGGGTAGACGGGTATTTGACGCCGAAGGAGAGAGGAGAGGCCGGCCTCGTCAAATAAGGAGACGTGACCAGGGAAGAGGTTCCAATTTATCGTCCGTCCCTTGAAAACATTGTGATGAATGAAGTGTTGGAACCATAGCTCGGCCGCCAAGGAATTTTTAAAGACCCGTTGGTCATACCCGTGAGGTTGAGCCACCGGGATGAAAGGGTTGAAGAAAGAGGAGAAGGAGGAGCGGGGATGTTTTGGATTTGCCATGGAGGAAGGTTAGGGTTTTGGAGTGGATGAGAGAGTAGGGAGAAGTGATAGAAAAAATAGGGTTTTAATAGAGGGGTAGGGAGATGAAAGGTTGGAGGTTGAAGAAGGAAGGGTGTGTACGAATGAAAGTAGTGGGGAATAGAAATAGGTAGTGGGTTGAAAAGTGGAGTAAAAAGAGGAGTAAATGGAGGAGGTGAAGAGATGGGTATTAATTGTGATGGGATGTTGAGAAGTTGAAAGAAGAGAGAGTAATTAATAGGGAAGAGATGGATGGGAGTGAATTTAATGAGGGTTGAGAGGAATAAGGGGAGAGAGAAATAAAGTGGGCCTAGAGCTGTATTTGAAATCCTGTCCGCCTTCATCCGGTATACCGGCGGTATGCCGACGTGTACCGACGGTATGCCGAGTTTCGATACAGAACCTAATTCTGAAACGAAAAACGGCATGCCGTCGGTATACCGCTGTATACCATCGGTGTGTCGGCCGGGAGGGATTATGGATCAAAGGATAAAATGCCTAATTCACGGCAAAGGAAGGTGAAGCGATCTTCCGGGAGCGGTTTGGTGAAAATATCGGCTAACTGATAGGTAGTATCAATAAATTCAAGACGAATATCTTCCTTTTGTTGATGGTCACGAAGAAAATGGTGTCTAATTTCAATGTGCTTCGTATGTGAGTGACAAATCGGGTTTTTTGTGAGATTGATTGAGCTAGTGTTATCAAATTTAATAGGGGTGCAAGAATGAGAAATGCCATAATCTAAAAGTGTTTGTGACATCCAAAGAATTTGTGCACAATAACAACCAGCCGCAATATACTCGGCCTCAGTGGTGGAAAGAGCAACAGAATTTTGTTTCTTACTAAACCACGATACCAAAGACTTCCCGAGGAATTGACATGTGCCACTAGTGCTTTTTCGATCAATCTTGCATCCGGTAAAATCCGCATCCGAAAAGCCGTGAAGCTCAAAGGATGAGGATTTCGGATACCAAAGACCCATATTAATAGTGCCTTTGAGATAACGAAAAAAGTGCTTAACGGTACACAAGTGTGATTCCTTTGGATTGGCTTGATATCGTGCACACAAGAAAACACTAAACATAATATCAGGACGGCTAGCAGTTAAATAAAGTAAGCTACCGATCATACCTCTATATTTACGAATGTCGACCGATATGTCGTCTTCATCATTGTCAAGCTTTGTCGTTGTGGCCATAGGAGTCCTCATTGATTTGGATGAGTCAAGGTCGAAACGCTTGAGGAGGTCCTTTGTATATTTTGCTTGATTTATGAAGGTTCTTTTGGGTCCTTGTTTGATTTGTAACCCCAAGAAAAAGGAAAGTTCACCCATCATACTCATTTCAAACTCTTCCTGCATAACTTTAGCAAATTCTACACAAATGTGTTGTTAGTAGAACCAAAAATAATATCATCGACATAAATTTGAACCAATAAGAGAGTGCCATTATGGAATTTAATAAAAAGTGTTGTGTCAACTTTCCCCTTTGAAAAATTGTGAGAAACAAGAAAAGAGCTAAGGCGCTCATACCAAGCACGGGGAGCTTGTTTGAGGCCATAAAGGGCTTTGTGAAGTTTGAACACGTGATTAGGAAATTGAAAATCTTCAAAGCCGGGAGGTTGTTTAACATAAACTTCCTCTTTAATAATACCATTTAGAAAAGCACTCTTGACATCCATTTGAAAGATCTTAAAGTCATTAAAACAAGCAAAGGCACAAAGCATACGAATGGATTCAAGCCGTGCAACCGGAGCATAGGTTTCGTCATAGTCAATGCCTTCCTCTTGGTTATAGCCTTGAGCAACCAATCGGGCTTTGTTACGAGTCACTAACCCATCTTCATTAAGTTTGTTACGAAACACCCATTTTGTTCCAATAATGGGATGATTGCTAGGTTTTGGGACAAGTTCCCAAACCTTACTTCGCTCGAATTGATTTAAATCCTCTTGCATAGCTATCATCCAAAACTCATCAAGAAAAGAATCATTAACATTTTTAGGCTCTATTTGAGAGATAAAAGCCACACTTTCACAAAGATCACGAGTGGCGGATCTAGTGCTAACACTGGAGGAAGGATCCCCAATGATAAGCTCCTTAGGATGATTGGTGACAAATCTCCATTCTTTTGGGAGATCCTTTTGAGGAGGCTCGAGAGGAGGAGACTCTTTTGATGGAGTCACTACTTTATTGTTAGATGAAGAAGGACGATCTTCAATAGATGAGTTCTCCAATCCAAACGGGATGTCATCAATATCCTCGGAAGAGGAGAATGTAGAAGAGTTGAGTTCATTAAAAGAGACATTGATTGACTCTTCGACAACAGGACTTCTTTTGTTAAAAATACGAAAACCTTTACTATGAGTAGAGTATCCAAGGAATATTCCTTTATAGGCTTTTTCTTCAAACTTGCCTAGGTTTTCCTTGGTATTCAAAATAAAACAATTGCAACCAAAAACTTTGAAATATTCAATAGAAGGAATTTTGTCAAACCAAAGCTCATAAGGAGTATTCTTAGAAATAGGTCTAATTAAGACCCTATTAATAACATGACATGCCGTATTAACGGCTTCCGTCCAAAAATATTGGGAGAGCTTATATTGGTTTAACATAACCCGGGCCATATCGCCAAGGGTTCTATTCTTTCTCTCCACAACACCATTTTGTTGAGGAGTCCGGGGACAAGCAAAATCATGTCCAAAACCATTCTTTTCACAAAATCTTTTGAAATCAGCATTATCAAATTCTCCTCCATGATCACTTCTAATTTTGTTAATAGAAAAACCTTTCTCATTTTGAACAAGGCAACAAATTCACGAAAAGTATCACTTTTACAAGCAAGAAAAATAACCCAAGTAAATCTTAAAAAATCATCAACTAAAACAAAAGCATAAAGCTTGCCTCCAAGGCTAGCAACTCTACTAGGCCCAAAAAGATCCATATGGATAAGTTGAAGGGGTCTAGAAGTACTCACAAAGTTGATTGATTTGAAGGAAGACTTTGTTAACTTACTCTTCTCGCATTCTTCACATACCATATCCTTTTTGAATGGGATACTTGGGAGTCATCTTACGAGCTTCTTGGTAGCAAGACGAGAGATGGTATCCATGTTGGCGCGTCTAAGCCTCATGTGCCAAAGCCAACTCTCATCATTGTTAGCAACTAAGCACCTGTCATTGTTAGTATCTTCAACAAGATATAAAACATAGATATTGTTTTCTCTAATTCCTTCATAAACAATAGATCCATTAGAACTATCGGTAATGAAGCATTTGAGCTTAACAAATTTAATATCATAACCATTATCGGTAAGATGACTAATACTAAGAAGATTGTGTTTAAGGTTAGTAACAAGACACACATTCTTAATACAAGGATAAGGAGGGGAACCTATATTACCATTCCCTATAATATGACCTTTGAGATTGTTACCAAAAGAGACGTGTCCTTCCTTCTTCATCGATAGCGTTGTAAATAATGAAGCAGCCTCGGTCATGTGCCGTGAACAGCCGCTATCGAGAATCCACTTGCTTCTAGCATGAGAAGGACTCTTCACCTACAACATAAGTTGAAGATGAACATTTTGGTACCCATGATCTTATGGGTCCTTGAGGATTAGTCTTAGGAACCCACATAAAAACTTTCTTGTCAACAAGTTTCCTTGTATGACAATAATTGGTCGTATGTCCATACAAGCCACAGTAATTGCAAATCATAGAGGATTTAGAAGAAGATATGTAAGAATTATGCATGTGTGAATCTCTTGTGCGAGGAGCTCTAGCATTAGTATTGTGATGATGATAATAAAAAGCATGATGCGAAGTATTTTTCTTAATAGAAGGTCCTTTTCTTGTGTTAGAAAAGGATTTGTGTGTAGTGTTCATATATGAAGTATTCCTAGCATTGTGGTGAGTGTGGAGATGTCTAGGAGCATGCATGTAAGTAGTGTCCTTATTACCAAATTTCTTATACTGCAAAAGAAGATCATTATACTTAATAGAAGTGTCATATTCTCTCCTATTAGCATCTTGAACTTTTTGCATAGCAAATTCATAAGAGCTTCTCATGGATTGAATCTCATCATCCTTTTTCTTGATGGTGTCAAGAGATTCTTGAAACTTGAGTCGCAAGGACTCTATTTCATCCGTGTCAGAAGTAGGAGATTTTTCCTTCACATTAATAATGATGCTTGAGAGCCTCTCTACTTCAAAATGAAGAGCTTCAACCTCTTTGAGAGATTTCTTGTATTTATTCCGAACACCATTGTGTTCTTCATGCAATTCAAGAATAGCTTTCTCCAAATCATCATAGGTAAGAGTGTTTAAGGAGAAATCATCAAGTACCTCATCGGTTGCCATGAGACAGACGTTGGCATTGTGTTTGCACTCCTTGTCGTTGTCGGAGTCGCTCGCGTCGCTTTCACACCAAATGCTTATGTTGGCGAACTTTCTGGAGGACAAGCTTCCCTTGCTAGGCTTCTCGTACTTGCTTGAGTCCTTTCTTATCATCGGACAATCCCTCTTGATGTGTCCGGGTCTTCTGCATTGATAGCACGCCGGATCTTCTTCGTTGTTCCGTCTGAAGCGGTTGGCTTTGTTGAATTTTAGGAACTTCCGAAAGTGCTTAGCTGTGAGAGCTATTTCTTCATCGTCGTCCGACTCATTGTCGTCGGAGCTATCCTTGGAGTAGGACTTAGTCGCTTTGAGAGCAAGAGATTTCTCCTTCTCTTTGGTCTTCTCCTTCTTCTTCTCTTGTATGGAGGATTCCTCTTGATCCTTCATATCGAGCTCGTGAGTCATCAGCTTACCCATGAGGGTCTCAAGGTTCATGACTGTTAGATCGTTCCCCTCAATGATTGCGGTAGCTTTAGGACTCCAAATTTTCGTCAATCCTCTAAGAATTTTTCTGATCTTTTCATGAGCAGGATATTCCTTACCAAGAGAAGAGAGAGGGTTAATAATTTCACCAAAACGAGTAAACATGCAAGTAATCGATTCATCATACTTCATTTTAAAGGACTCATATTCTTGCGTGAGTCTACTAATCTTGGATTCCTTCACTTGTGAAGTTCCCTCGTGTGTGACTTCAAGTAACATCCAAATCTCATTGGAAGTCTTGCAAGTAGAGATTCGGTTGAATTCACTACTGTCGATAGCACAATAAAGAGCATCCATTGCCTTGGCATCTCGACTCGCAATCTTCTTGGTGTTTTCAGTAAGTGTGTCCCGAAGGGTATCAGAAGCAAGATCCTCAATAACTCTGGAAAGAGTAGGAAGACCATTTATCACGCAATCCCATAAATCGAAATCTATGGACTTCAGATAAATGCTCATCCTAATCTTTCAGTATTTATAGTTGGTTTCATCAAATAGGGGAGGCCTATTTGTGGAGTGTCCTTCATTGTGGAAGGTGTTGATACTAGGGTTAGAGGCCATGGATCACTCAAAGGATGTAAATCCAAATCAAGAGAACAAAGCTTTGATACCAATTGTAGAACCCTAGAGGGGGGTGAATAGGGTAATAAAAATAACTAGTACAACAGAAGCAATATATGACAAATAAAAGTAAAGAGTAAGAAGATCAAACACAAGATATATCCTGGTATCCTCGCTTGAGGCAATCCAGTCCCGGAACTCTCTCCGGCTTAAATCCACTACTTAGTCAAATAGTACACACGAGTTTGGATCCGAAGAACTCGCCAACTTCAACACGAGTTTGGATCCGAAGACTCGCCAACTTCTACACACGAGTTTTCTTACGAAGGCTCGCCAACTTCAAACAAATGAGAAGAGAAACTTGTTGATCTTCTAACACGTGAAGATCGAAATTTATAACTCTTAAATACTCTATCACTTTGGGAGAGGATGACAATTAAAAGCTGGAAGAGTATTAATGATGGAGCTCTTGGTTGTTGGAAAATTTATGGCTAGAGTTGGTAAAGTCCTCAAGAGAGAGAGGGCTTTCTTTTATAGAGAAACCAAGAGTTGGACACATTTAATGCTTCTGAATACAGACAGACCGGCATGCCGTCGGTATGCAGCGGCATACCGTCGGTATACCGGCCAAATAGTAACGGTTATATTAATGACCGTTTGAGAGCATTAAATGCGGCCATTAATGCTAGTCAGAGCAATTCAAAAACCAAATATTTGAAACTCGGTATACCGCCGGTATGCCGGAGCATGCCGTCGGTATGCCGACAATTTGTCACAGCAAGTTTTGGGTGGCTAAAAACGGTATACCGTCGGTATGCCGGAGCATGCCGTCGGTATGCCGACAATTTGTCACATCAACTTTTGGGTTGCTAAAAATGGTATACCGTTGGTATGTCGGAGCATGTCGTCGGTATGCCGACAATTTGTCACAGCAACTTTTGGGTCGCTAAAAACGGTATACCGTCGGTATGCCGAAGCATGCCGTCGGTATGTCGACCATTTGTCACAGCAACTTTCTGGACACAAAAATTGGTATACCGCCGGTATGCCGACAATTTGTCACAGCAACTTTCTAGACTCTAAAAACGGTATACCGCCGGTATGTCGAAGCATGCCGCCGGTATGCCGCTCTGTAGGTATTTGATTTTTGACTTGTTCTTTTACTTGTCATCCGTCCTTAGGTGTTTACAGATATACCTAGCCTTGTACAGACACGAAGACTCTAAGCAGGAGGACGCCATCTTATGTAAGGAGCGTCGGTAGCTGCTTCAATCTTCGATGCGAAGGATGGATGCTCTTGAACGGAAAGACTTTATGAGTTGAGCTTCTGAAAGGATATGTATCTGAAGACGCAGAAAACTAAACTCCGAAGATGCTGTTAATAATCAAAATAAAATGTGCCAACAGTATTAAGGGTTAATATGCACACAGTCTTAGATTTGACAAATTCAAACACAAAACTCAACCAATTTTTTTGAATTGAAACCCTATGTATAACATACATGTGCAGTGATGTAAGATTCCTACCAAGATTGCAAAGTAGGTGATTGACGTAATCAAGATAGTTTTATTATTATTATTATTTAATACAAGAATAATAGCAAGAAAGTAATAACGATAAAATCTGTTTTGCTTATCTGTTTAAAGAAGGAACCATTTTGAAACCCATAACTATAATATCAATTACAAGATAAGGTCTAGCAAAATTATCGGTTCATTGTATTAAGAAGAAACTCATAGCAAGAAGTTACACAAGAGTTTATAAAAACAACTAAACCTACTCCTAAGTTAAATAATGAGAAGCAAAATAAAACAAACAAATAATAAAAAAAATTGAAGGACTGGAACAAAAGTAGAGAAAAAATGTTTAAAAATATTTAAGGTACAATCTGATAATCATATGCGTCTATCGAAAATCATGGTACTCTAAATCCTCGTCATACTAGTAAGCAATGCTACAATAATCACAGAGTCCTCGACTTAGGCACATACCTCTAGAATCATGGTATTTAAAATTTTTGCGATGCCGCTAGCTTGGCTGCAAAAATCTTAAATTCCCACACCCGAGAAATATATCCAAAATTAGACTATATGTCCTCACCATGATGGCTAATGTGACTGTAGAAGACTAGATTCCATAACTTAGATGACCTAGCCCATATAATTTCATCTTGACAAAAATTAAATTAAATCAACAATGGATACCCAAAAATCAAATTTATCAACGAACATCAAGATTCAAAACTGAACAATAATCCATCAAATCATATAAATACAAACTCGGATGCAACAGCTAACATCAAGATTCAAAACTCCACAATCATCATCAAAATCAAGTTCAACAACAGAAAGTAAAGATAAATCAAATCAAGGGGAGAAGAGTTTTTCAAATCGAAGTTAAAATAAGATTCTCAAGGGTCGTCCCAGGAATCTCTGAAGAAATCCTAACTGTGATTGAGTACCTTCAAAAATATATTCTAATTCTACTGCAGGCTGTAGTGGTACTCTAGTTCGAATACCACTACACAAACTCGACCTGCATGGGCCACCACTAAAAACGTGTCATGACCCGCACCCTAGAATAAGGATACAAGAAGTGGGTACGTCCAGCCTACGCCGCAGTATCGGCGGTAGAACGCTGTCCTGGGTCTCATGTATCCAACAGTATAAGGCTAAACAGTTTATACTCCCCGAATGGGAGTGACATAGCAGAATGTAAACTCAATCACATCTAAGGTAGAGCATAATGGAAGATAGATAGAACATGAAATCCAAAAGAGATACAGCAGATAGAAGTCTAAGTGTCTAAGATACACCAACCCAGAAATACATCTCAAAGCTCAAATACAATAATCCATAAAATAAGTACAACTCAAGACAACTGAAATAAGCTATAATCAAACCCTAACTATCTATACAACCTCTACTGTGTCTCCTCTAGGCTAGCAGGCAACCTCCAGGCTATCTGTAAAATTTATCAACATGTCCAATCAGGACGGGAACGAGCACATATCTCTCAAACAGTTCATAGTAGGTTAGGAGTATAAATCATGCAATAGAGTAAAATACAGGAAGTGCTGAATGGAAGTACGAGTAAACAGGAGATATTTTGTAACTGAAAGTAAATACATGATAGTAGAGACTGTAAGTGGCTACGTGATTTAGAGTACAATATGGTTATGTAAACGGCTTAGGGGCACATGAATACAACTAAGGAGGCACATGAATATAGCTACTGGGGATAGTGTTCACATAACCAATTCTACTCACCCCGCCCCAATCAATACACAAGGATCCATTCAAGTTACGTTATAGGCACATAAATACAGCTAAGATACGTAAACTCATGTAATGAGTAGTACATGAGGCACATGATAAAGCACATGAAAGCACATAAAAACATGTAAAAATATGAACTAGTACGAGTAGAAGGAGTACCTGATGCACATGATAAAGTACATGAACATAAAATACATGATGCACCCGTAGAGGGATAACATCTCAGGAAAGGATCCATATAGTACTAATCCGTGAAGATATGTGTCAGCATCAAGTATAGTAATCTATAGCAAGAATATAATCCAGGTAAGTATGAAAAGATCATAGAATGTACTTACCTGGTGTCTGAATGTCCAAAGTAAATATACTATCTGAGGAGAGGTGTCTGGCTCCTAATCAGAACAGCACAAGTCACAACAAGTCCAAAATGGCAATATGAAGTTCTACTATGCACTATACATGATTCTAGGTCCATCTAGACCAAAGTCAACTCTTGGTCAACTTGGTCAACCCTGAACGTCAAACCTAGGTCGACTATGGTCAAACTAGGTCTAACAAGTCTAAATTAGGTCAAACAAGTTATTCTAGGTCTAAACAAACTAAGTATATGCAAATCAAGTATCCAAGATAGCTACTAACTCATAGCCTAAGTCACTTGCTAAACCAAGCACAAAACTAAACCATAAGCTAACAAGGCACACAAACTTAGTCATATAATATATATATATTATTCACATTCACATATTCATATATATAGATATATATAGGAAAGCTATATATATAGGCACATACATATATATAGAGAGAGAAAGAGAGGTAAAAGAGTAAGTGAGTATGTGTGTGTTTGGCATGTGTGTGAAAGGATATGTGTTAATGTTCTAAAATTTAGTGATAGGTAGGTGTATGTGACATGGGATACATGATGTCAAAGGGTGTATAAATCCATGTGTGTAAAAGGTTATAGGTTAACTCAGTTTATAGAAATACATACATACATACTTACCTTGTATACATGCATACATACATATCATGTATATTATATTTACATGATACATACATGTATACTTGTATTATATTATACTTACATCCATGCATATTAGATACTTGTATTTATATTAACATATTGTAAACATTCTTTTCATTCATGCATCTATGCATTACCTACATGTTTTATACATATGCATATATTGTATATTCGTATCATTTCATACATTAACATAGAGACATACAAACATGCACACATCATATATTTCATACCTTGTATTACCCTATATATCATGTTATATATTATCATTCCTTTTATATATTATATTATCTTTAAGTTGAATACATCATATATGGATACAATACATTATCTTGCATGCTTGCATTCATATATTACATTTTATATTACCTATATACATGTATTTCCTCCATTCATTTATGCTTGCATCATATACTCTACATTACCATACATGTTATCATTATATATTGTATTACAATATTTATACAATATTCATTCATATCTATCATTACATATATATCTTGCATTCATATCTAGCATTCATTATATACTTTCATGCATACATTGTATATCATTCTTTTATTCATATATTGCTCATATACAATATATTAATTGTATTCCTACATGCTTACATTCAACCATATATACATTAATGTAAAGAGAATATATATCATATATATATTATTTCATTCATCTAACATATCATGCATTACATACTCTATATTCATTTAATATCCATACTACATAGGCTCATAGGTTACACAAAATGCATATATCGTATAGTCACTCTTCTACTTAAAACCAATACAGTACCAATTGGGCATTCACTAAATTCTAGGATTAAAGTATGTCGTAGTCCTTCGTGTTAGCTTTCCGAAACTTCAAACGGATCGTATTTTCGTGTTCGGAAGCTCCCGGAATCGCAAAAATACCGAAACGCATTCGTCTTTCGTACAGCTGACACTCAAATAATTCTACAGAAGGTTACAGAAATAATTTGGCTTAATAAAATATATATTTGGAAAGCTAACTTCGATACGATTCTTTTAAAAAAAATGGGAGATAAATCGGAGTTTTAAGCTAAAAGTTATGATATTTCTAAGTTGCTATTGCTACTAAAAACGTGGATAAATATTATGACGAATTTAGGTAGTTTGAGACAAAAGAAACACTAGTATATAACATAATATATCAAGAACTCACTCTCTACACTAATATATATATATGAGACACTATAGAACACATCTCCAATACAAAAACATGAGATTAAACATGTAATAATTCATTCATACATAACAACAACACATAGTGTGTCCAAATTTGAGATTTTCCCACATGGACACAACCACAACACAAAGGACACTCCTATGACCTCCAAATGGACACGAAATGGACACAAATGGAGATACAATCATGGGTTCATTCCTATGGGTTCAAAATATTTCTATATGCATGTAGGGATGGATTAGAGAAGAGATTATACCTTCCGGGAGAGAGATTCAAAGGAAAATCCTTCCGACATAACACCGACACGTAGAGATTCTAAAAGGACACGAACGAGCTCTGAATCCTCCCAAACTTGGCTAGCACCCTCTAACCATGGAGTAGAGGAGAAATGAAGAAGATTTGGTGGAAGAAAGGGTTGATTTGGAGATGAAATCAATGGAGGTTCATCTCTAAATTAATTTGGAGAAGAACAAAAGAGAGAAAGTGGATGAAAACAAATGAATGAAGGAGTGACTCACTCCTTATCCCCCCATAGGTGGCTGCCCAAAAAGGGTGAGGTGTCCCCTATTTGAATGTCCAAAATGCCCTCCACTAATCTATTTGATTTAAATTAGGAATAGTTAAAAGTTGAGGTCAATTTAGTCTAGTTTTAAGTCTCTAATTAAACTAAACATATCCATAAATAATTAGTCTAACTACTAACTAAAATTAATATCATGTGGACTAAAATTAATATCATGTGGGCCATGTCTAACTAGTATGTGGGTCCCACTAGAGTCAAACAACCCCCCGGGTCTCCGTTTCAAGTCGGATTGAGTTGAAATTCGAACCCGACTCAAATAACCCCAAAAAAATATCATAAATAATAAAATAAATTTCAACCCCAAAATAATATCATAAATAATAAAATAAATTTCAAAAATATTTTAAAATATAAAATGACAAAAATACTCCTATTTCTGAAAACTGGGGGTGACAACGTTGGTCACACGGATTGGTACTATATGGATCCCTTCTTGAGATGTTATCCTTAGGGTGCATCGGGTACTACATGTTCTGTGCATTTCACTTACATGGCGTATCACTATGCTTCATTGGTTCTTTGATCACTTGTGACATATACTCTTATGATCACAGTCTCCTAGAATCCTTATTCCATTTACTGGGTATCATAGAATCTCCTAGAATCCTCATTTATGGGACATCCATGTATCACCCTTCGGGGGCCTTTGCATGGAATCATAACATAACTTGGTTGGATCCTTGTGTATTGATTGGGGGTACGGGGGAGTAGAATTAGATATGTGAATACTATCCAAGTAGTGTAGCATCAGAATCTTTCCATAGTGTAGCATCAGAATCTCATATGCCATTTATATGTCTATATTGTACTCTGACTCACTAGCCACTGTTAGTCTCTATTTATAGTAGATATTTCTATTACAGTTCTCTCTCTGTTTACATACTGCACTTCTTTCAGTACCTGTATCTTACTTTACTGCATGATTATATTTTTTAACCTGCTATGAACTGTTGAGATGTATTGTGCTCGCTCCTGTCCTGACTGGACCTGTTGAAAATATTACAGAGGACGAGGAGGAGGCCTGTGTGGATACCTTCTACGGGGCAGCCTTAGACGACACTTGCGAGCTGGACTCTCAAGAGGACCCAGCTCTAGCTGAGGACATCACCCCCATTGCCTAGACTAGTTTAGTTAGGTTTATCTTATTTTATGTTGTCATGAGACTGTTTATCTAGACTTTACTTCTGTTCAGAGATTCTGAGTTGTATATATTCTTTCATATCCTGTAGCTGAGTTTGTACTCTGGATTATTGCTGGGATGTTATCTTAGACTCATTTATCATCTGTATTTCCTTGAGTTCTATATCATATCGTGCTATCTCTTCCTTCATTGTGATTGAGTTTATTTACTGCTATGTCACCCCCATTCGGGGAGTATAAACTGTTTAGAGTTATATTGTTAGATGTATGTTGACCTAGGACAGCGTTCTACCGCCGACACTGCGGCGTAGGCTGGACGTACCCACGTCTCGTGCCCTTACTCTAGGGTACGGGTCGTGACACGTTTTTAGTGGTAGCCCATGCAGGTCTAGACTAGAAGTGTAGTGGTATTCGAATTAGAGTATCACTACAGCCTGCAGTAGGATATAGGACATTAATTTTTTTAAGGTACTCAATCACATTAGGAAAAATTCTTTTATTGCCATCTAAATCCTTATTGTAAGCTGATCCTTTTGAATTTTAATTGTCCGTCTTTGTTATATCGTTTCTTTCTCAGAAATTGATACTCTTATTTGTCTATCTTCAGGATGGTAGAGACTCGATCGGAGCGTACCATTCATAGGAATGCTATAGAGGGGACTGCTACCTCTCAGCCAGTACAGCAGGGACAGGGGACTGCAGCTCCTGCCACCTCTGCTCGTATTGAGACCTCGACAGCAGCAGCAGGGGGTATGCTTCCACCGGCTCGGATGCAGGACCCAGTCATCACAGAGGAGCCCTTCCAACAGCCGCCGCCTACAGGATACGTGGATGCAGCATCGATGTTCGCATACTTCCAGCAGTTCATGGACCGGCAGAAGGCTCGACAGGACAGGGGCATGGAGTTGGCCCTCACGACAGTCGCTGCTCGACCAGTGGTTCAGCAGCCGAGGACACCGGGGATAGAGCAGTTCCAGAAGATGAGCCCCAGAGACTTTCTGGGGACAGAGGGGATACTATATGCTGATGAATCGATCGAGCATATAGAAAAGATCTTCCGTCTGGCCCGGATACCAACAGATCTCTAGATTGAGGCCGCAGCTAGCCGGATGTAAGATCTTGCTCGCACCTGGTATCAGTCAGACCCCAGGGTAGGGGTACCTGGGCAGACTTGGGAGGAGTTCAAGGGCTTCTTTAAGAAGAAGTTCTTTCCAGATTCAGCGCTCAGAGCCTTGGAGTCTCAGTTTGAGAGCCTAGTCCAGGGGAGTCTTTCAGTGGAGGAGTACGCCGAGGAGTTCGGCCGCCTCGGCAGGTTCGTAGAGGGCTTGAGCGAGACGGCGAAGGCCCAGAGGTTTCGGAAGGGTCTGGTCAAGGAGGTCAAGTCCCTGACCAAGGGCAACAGGGATGCCACATTCAAGGAGATCTTGACGGGAGCCTTGTTGGCAGAGGATGATCTTGAGCTTAGGCTCAAGAGGGGGCGAGACCCAGTTGGGGCAGCAGCAGCGGAGGCCAGGCCAAGAGGCCCCACTTTCAGTACCAGCAGCTAAGGCAGTTTCAGCCGCAGCCGATCCAGCAGAGGCCAGTTCACCAGCAGCAGCAGCCGAGACAGCACCAGCAGGGTCAGAGACAGGGTGTTACTTGTGCCTACTTCAAGAAGCCTGGGCATGTCTTTAATGAGTGCCAGAAGAGGCTGGGCCAGTGTCTGGTGTGTGGCTCAGTAAACCACCAGATGAGGGAGTGTCATATGGGACGAGCAGCTCAGGGGGCAGCAGTCAGAGCTCCAGCAGGCCAGCAGAGGGGACCAGTCCTGCCAACACAGCAGCAGAGGTTCGTCCAATACTAGCAGCAGGCCAGGGGAGGCCAGCAGGGGTGAGCTTTTGCCATGGCAGCGGGAGATGCAGAGGTGATAGGAGAGCTAATCGCAGGTTCGATTCTTCTCGACTCTAGTCCAGCTTTTACATTATTCGATTCTGGTGCTTCGTATAGCTTCATATCAGTATCTTTTGCGATTAGACACGGTATCATAGCTGATTCGTTGCCTATGACTTACAAGATCACGACCGGGGGTGGTATTATCCTCGTGAGTGATGTTTGTAAGGGCCGGAGAGTAGTTTTGGGAGACCGTGAGTTGGAGGTGAGCCTGCTCGAAATGCCATTGCCGAACTACGATATAGTACTAGGCATGGATTGGTTGAGCAGGCACCACGCCAGCATTGATTGCAGAGGGGGTAGAGTTCTTTTCAAAGCGCCAGGGGAGCCAGAGTTGGAGTACTCCAGACGTCAGGCAGAGAAGAGCAGCGGAGTCTTCTGTGGGATCTCGGTCGAGGAGCAGACAATTCCACGCCCCTTGATAGCAGAGTATATGGATGTTTTTCCAGAGGAGTTGCCGAGATTGCCACCAGACAGAGACATAGAGTTCTCGATAGACTTGGTTCCAGGAGCGGAACCCATCTCTCAACATGTCTATCGGGTGAACAACAGTGAGCTGGTGGAGCTGAAGAAGCAGGTAGATGAGCTACAGGACAAGGGCTTCATCCGCTCGAGTTCGTCGCCATGGGGTGCACCAGTATTGTTTGTACCGAAGAAGGATGGGTCAGTACGGATGTGTATTGACTATAGGACACTCAACAACCTCACGATCAAGAACAAATACCCACTGCCACGGATCGACGATCTTTTGGACCAGTTGAGCGGAGCTCGGGTATTTTCCAAGATTGATCTGAGGTTGGGATATCACCAGGTGAAGGTGAAGAGGGAGGATATTCCCAAGACCACTTTCAGGACGCGGTACGGGAAGTTTGAGTTTTTGGTTATGCCGTTTGGGCTAACCAATGCACCAACAGTGTTTATGAACCTTATGAACAAGGTGTTCCACCAGTATCTGGATCAGTTTGTGGTGGTGTTCATTAACGATATCTTGATATATTCTAAGACTGAGGAGGAGCACGAGGAGCATTTGAGGATAGTGTTGGAGATTCTCAGGAAGGAGCAGCTTTACGAAAAGCTCTCTAAGTGTGAGTTCTTCTTGGACCGGGTGGACTTCATGGGACATGTGGTGACTGAAGATGGTATCTCAGTTGACCCCAATAAGATTGTAGCAGTTGAGGCATGGGCAGCGCCGACTTCAGTTGCAGAGATCAGAAGTTTCCTGGGGCTGGTAGGATATTATCGGAGATTTGTGCTGGATTTCTTCCGGGTTGCAGAACCGTTGACTCGGTTGACCCGGAAGGATGCTGAGTTCGTTTGGTCAGAGGAGTGTCAGGCAGCTTTTGATGAGTTGAAGAAGCGGCTTACGACAGCTCCGATTCTGACATTGCCTTCAGGACAGGTGGATTCACTATTTATAGTGATGCTTCAGGGAAGGGGCTGGGTTGCGTCTTGCAGCAGCATGGGAAGGTGATTGCCTATGCTTCCAGGCAATTACGTCCCCATAAGAAGAACTACCCTACCCACAACTTGGAGCTGGCAGCAGTAATATTTGCTCTGAAGTTGTTGAAGCATTATCTGTATGGTGAGAGGGTGGAGATTTTCACAGATCACAAGAGCTTAAAGTATGTGTTCACTCAGAAGGAGTTGAACATGAGACAACGCAGATGGCTAGAGTTGATAAAGGATTTTGACATCCTACTTCAGTACCATCCAGGGAAGGCCAACGTGGTTGCCGATGCCTTGAGTAGGTATCCGACAGCCATGTGTTTGACCATGGATCGGCATTTGCTTACAGACTTAAAGAGCTTTGGGATCGAGGTGATCGTGCCCGGAGTGCAGATCCAGATGTGGAACATGCAGATTCAGTCAAACTTGGTGGAGAGGATCAAGTCGGCACAATTTGAGGACGTTGCTCTGCGGTGTCTCCGAGAGCAGGTTCGAGCAGGATTGCTGGAGGGCGAGTTTTCTCTTGCAGAGGATGGTGCCTTGAGGTACGGTTCCAGGTTATGTGTGCCCAGCGAAGATCTCAGGGAGCAGGTTATACAGGAGGCCCACAGATCTCAGTACTCTATACACCCGGGTGCCAACAAGATGTACCGAGATCTGAGGGAGCTTGTTTGGTGGTCCGGGATGAAGCGGGAGGTGGCTCGCTTCGTGGCTAGGTGCTTGGTCTGTCAGCAGGTCAAGGCAGAGAGACAGAGGCCCGGTGGATTGTTGCAGCCGCTGCCCATTCCCGAACGGAAATGGAAGCATATTACTATAGACTTCGTATCAGGATTGTCGCGTACACCAGGAGGAAAAGATGCGATTTAGGTCATCGTTGACAGGTTGACCAAATCGGCCCACTTCTTGCCATTCAAGGTGGGTACGTCTACAGAGAGGCTGACGGAGATGTATATACGGCAGATAGTTAGGATTTATGGGGTTTCGGTCATCATCGTCTCAGATCGGGATAGTCACTTTACTTTCTATTTCTGGAGGAGTCTGCAGACCAGCTTGGGCACTCAGCTCAAGTTTAGTACTGCATACCACCCCCAAACGAACGGATAGTCGGAGCGGACTATTCAGATACTTGAGGATATGCTACGGACGTGCGTCCTGGACTTTGGAGGTTCCTGGGAGGATCATCTTCATTTGGTGGAGTTTGCTTACAACAACAGTTTCCATGCCAGCATCGAGATGTCACCTTTCGAGGCTCTGTATGGGCGTAGGTGTCGTACACCCTTATCTTGGGATGATGTTGGTGAGCAAGCTTTAATGGGACCAGAGATGGTTGTTGACGCAGCCGAGAAGGTGAAGCTCATCAGGGACAGACTTCGCATGGCGCAGGACAGACATCGGCACTGGGCTGATAGCCACCGAAGGCCCTTGGAGTTTGAGGTACAAATTAGAGTAGGATTAGATTTAGGTTGATTATTTGTGTTTTATTAATCATATTTGTTTATTATAATTAATTGAGACCTTGCTTGTGATTAGGTCGGAGATCAGGTTTTCTTGAGGATATCTCCGACTCGTGGTATGATACGTTTTGGTGGAGGTGGAAAGCTTAGCACGCGCTTCATCGGCCCTTTCGTTATCAGCGGGAGAGTTGGTGACGTGGCATACAGGCTAGACTTGCCGCCTGTGCTAGTGGGGGTCCACAATGTATTCTATGTATCACAGTTGAGACGGTACGTGGCGGACCCCAGCCATGTGCTCGATCATTCAGGGATTGAGGTTGGGCCTTCTCTCAGCTATCCAGAGCAGCCAGTGGAGATTCTGGATCGACGGAAGAAGGTTCTGAGGAACCAGGTGATACCCTTGGTACGCGTCGCATGGAGGCATCATTCTCTAGAAGAGTCTAACTGGGAGCGGGAGGATGATATGCGATACCCATATCTTTTTGGACCGTGAGGTATATTTTCTATCCTTCTCATCAGTTGTATTTTGCCTTTCAATTTCGAGGACGAAATTCTTTTAAGGAGGGTAGATTTGTCACTACCATATTTCTAGTTTGAGGGTATTTTTGACATTTTTGGGATAATTTGAATTTATTAGAATTTATTTGAATTTATGGGAATTTTTTTAGAAATTATTTTGGAATTGTTTGAATGAGGGTTGACTAGGTTGACTTTGACTAGCTTTGACTTTGTGACCTAACCCTAGTTGAGTTGGACTTAGCTAGATATGAGACCCTAGGTTAAGTTAAGTTAACCATACTCTAGTTAGTGAAAACAATTAGGAATTTAGAGATTAGAATAGAAATATTTTGATCACAAGTCATGACTTGTGATTTTTAAGTCATTTGTTTTATGACTAAGCCCAAAGCCCATTAGCCAAGTGCCCAACCCTAACCCTAACATTTTTGTCCAGCCACTTAACCTATCCTTGGGATCCCCCCTTATAAATATTCTCTTAGAAATTAGGGCTAGCCTCTAAGGAAGAACAAGCTTTAGAAAGAGGTAATGTCCCAACTTCAAAAATCCCTAGAAATTCCATTTTAGCTCCTTTTTTCCCCAAACAAATTACAATAGGTTTTAATTTTAGTGTTCTTGTTGTTGTTATATTTTATTCTCGGATTCAAATCAATTTGGAGGAGTTTGACCATCAAGAGGAACATCTCTCTTTAGAGCTTTTTGGGGATTTTGATACATAGAGGTAACTTTCTATTTACACCATGAAATTCTAGTTTTATTGCATATCTAGGGAGCCCTAGGCCTAACCTAACTGTAGGAATAGGAAACCCTAGAATTTGAGTCCATTTCGTGTCCTATATGGACACGTATCAGTCCTATAGTGTAGGTGTTTGTGAAAATGCCACAAAGAAACTTTTTGTGTTATTTTCAAAATCTTTTTGAATAGAAATTATTATTTTGTTGTCGCTTACACATTTTTTATGGACTGAGGTGATTTTGGTATGGTGTCGTGTCTGTTTGGACACGGGGACACATTCGCGCACGTTCGGGACTGCCTGCCCTACTGTTCGGGGGTTGTACCGGACACGACACGCGGCCACTTGACACAAGGTTCGACACAGTTCATGGGGCACCCACTGACACGCCACATGTCAAGTTTCAGGGGCCCAGTGGCGTGTCGAGGGAGTTATCCACGTTGCACTGGTCGGGACTGTCTGTTCCAGTCGGGATTTTTTGACACTGATACGGCTTTCGTATCACTCACAGACACGTCGAGGATACGATGCAGGTCTACCTTGTCCTAGCCCTAGTGTGGGCGTACACATGTGTACGATCACGTGTCCTAGTTCGTGTTGTGTCGTGTGCACGATACGCATGCACACGTGCACGATGCAGTGCACTGAACCGGCCTGTTTTGCACTGTTTTGTCTCTCGTTTTGATTGGATACGTTTTTGTCCACTTTGGTGGACACAAACTCATTGTAGGACACGTATATAATGTATATTTTGATTAACAACCTTTTAAATTGCATTTTAATGCGTTTTTAATAGTTGTTTATCAATTTCCCAATTTCTGATACAGTAAATGTATATCCTGAAAATTCTAGTTTTCAAATCAAATTTGGACAGTTGTTTTAACCTATTTAATACTGTTAAAATATTGGTTTTAGTCCCAATATTGGTTCTCCTATAGGTAATCTACTTGGGTTTCAAATTTAAACATGTTTGGTTGTGAATTGGTTCATAAAACTGAGATGCAACGTAGGCTGAAAATTGGTTTCAGTTTTCTGAATTTTATGAGTTATTTCTTTTCCTATGCTGTCCTATTACCAGGTTTTGGCACATCTCTCATTCCCTCACTCACTGCACACATCCACACACACATTTCACTCCCTCTCACTCATTTCATACACACACACACACACACTTTTACTCTCATTTACACACACATACACTTTAGCACTATTCCACATCACCCCCTCTCTACACACATTGTTTTCACACAGTTTACACACACACAGTTTACATACACACACATTCCTCACTCACTCTCTACACACAAGCATACACACTGTTTTGTACATTATCACTCACCCTCACTCTTTAACACACACACACACTATTTCACTCTCTAGCACTCACTGTTATTCCCAACACACACACTCACATTACATTGCCCCCTCTCTATATACATATGCATATATATTAAATGGTGTATACCTATACATGTAATGTATATATATATAAGGCAATGTATATCTATACGTATATATATATTAAGCCTATATCTATATGTATATATATATATATATATATATATATATATATATATATATATATATATATATATATATATATATATATATATTTTAGTCTCTTTGTATATATATATATATATATATATATATATATATATATATATATATATATATTAAAATATATAAATAAATATATATATATATATATATATATATATATATATATATATATATATATATATATATATATATATGTGTGTGTGTGTGTGTGTGTGTGTGTGTGTGTGTGTGTGTTAGTTCCTAATGAATATGTAATATAACCTAAAGTAAGGTATGTGATATATATATATATATATATATATATATATATATATATATATATATATATATATATATATATATATATATATATATATATATATATATATATATATTTTTATATATATATAATGTGTGTTAGTTCCTAATGAATATGTAATATAACCTAAAGTAAGGTATGTGATATATATATATATATATATATATATATATATATATATATATATATATATATATATATATATATAATGTGATTGTGCCTATACCAATGTATAGGTATATGGGTAACCTAAAGCTAGTGTATTTATATGTTGTGTTAGATAACATATCATATGTGTAGTATTTTAGATATAGATAATGTGATATAGTCTTGTGTTAGGGTTGGCCTATAGGCATGATACAGCCTATGGCATATATGTGAGTCTGTTTGTCTAGAAAGTCTAGAATGGTCTTGTATAGCTTTGTTAGACCTAGAATGACTAGTTTGACCTAATTTAGACTTGTTAGACCTAGTTTGACCATAGTTGACCAAGTTTGACTTCTAGGGTTGACCAGAGTTGACCAAGAGTTAACTTTGGCCTAGGTTGACCTAGACTCATGTAGAGTGCATAATAGAACTTTATTTTACCATTTTAGACTTGTTTTGACTTGTGTTGTTCTGATTAGGAACCAGACACCACTCCTCGGACAGTACTTTTATATTGGACACCCAGATACCAGGCGAGTACATTCTCTGATCATTTCATATCCTGCTTAGAATTATTTCCTGCATTAAATTACTTTACTTGTTACTGTCACGTTGGTCACACGGATTGGTACTATATGGATCCCTTCTTGAGATGTTATCCTTAGGGAGCATCGGGTACTACATGTTCTGTGCGTTTCACTTACATGGCGTATCACTATGCTTCATTGGTTCTTTGATCACTTGTGACATATACTCTTATGATCACAGAATCTCCTAGAATCCTTATCCCATTTACTGGGTATCTTAGAATCTCCTAGAATCCCCATTTATGGGACATCCATGTATCACCCTTCGGGGGCCTTTACATGGAATCATAACATAACCTGGTTGGATCCTTGTGTATTGATTGGGGGTACAGGGGAGTAGAATTAGACATGTGAATACTATCCCAGTAGTGTAGCATCAGAATCTTTCCATAGTGTAGCATCAGAATCTCCTATGCCATTTACATGTCTATATTGTACTCTGACTCACTAGCCACTGTTAGTCTCTATTTATAGTAGATATTTTTATTACAGTTCTCTCTCTGTTTACATACTGCACTTCTTTCAATACATGTATCTTACTTTACTGCATGATTATGTTTTCTAACCTGCTATAAACTGTTGAGATGTATTGTGCTCGCTCCTGTCCTGACTGGACCTGTTGAAAATATTACAGAGGAGGAGGCCTGACCTTCTACGGGGCAGCCTTAGACGACACTTGCGAGCTGGACTCTCAAGAGGACCCAGCTCTAGCTGAGGACATTACCCCCATTGCCTAGACTAGTTTAGTTAGGTTTATCTTATTTTATGTTGTCATGAGACTGTTTAGCTAGACTTTACTTCTGTTCAAAGATTCTGAGTTGTATATATTCTTTCATATCCTGTAGCTGAGTTTGTACTCTGGATTATTGCTGGGATGTTATCTTAGACTACTTTATCATCTATATTTCCTTGAGTTCTATATCATATCGTGATATCTCTTCCTTAGTTGTGATTGAGTTTATTTACTGCTATGTCACCCCCATTCGGGGATTATAAACTGTTTAGAGTTATATTGTTAGATGTATGTTGACCTAGGACAGCGTTCTACCGCCGACACTACGGCGTAGGCTGGACGTACCCACGTCTTGTGCCCTTACAATAGCAAATGAAAGTAGAGCTTCTTTAAGGAAGGTACAAATCGAGTTGCTAGCAGCAGCAACGACGAAAGCCGACAAGAAGAATCTGATTAGATCAGAGAAAAAGAGAAGGAAAGAAGAAAGAGAAAGGCAGCTTTGCTGGGGTGATAAGATCACCGTTGCTCAAAGCAAGATTCGTCTATATACGATCCGCTTCCAGGAACCAGCAAGTTCTAGAGAACTTCTGGAATGCTCGTTAGTCAATATTTGAGACTTGAACGGGCTTCCTGGACTTTACGGACTCCTTTAACTCTCTTCTTGGTGCATCTTTCAAAGGAGGCCAAGGGGCTATATTTATAGAGAGGAGTGAGACTTCACCTCTTCTCCTATCCGATGTGGGACGAAAATAGAGGTGAAGTCTCACTCCTCTCTATAAATAGCGCCCATTGGCCTCCTTTGAAAGATGCACCAAGAAGAGAGTTAAAGGAGTCCGTAAAGTCCAGGAAGCCCGTTCAAGTCTCAAATATTGACTGACGAGCATTCCAGAAGTTCTCTAGAACTTGCTGGTTCCTGAAAGCGGATCGTATATAGGCGAATCTTGCTTTGAGCAACGATGATCATATCACCCCCAGCAAAGCTGCCTTTCTCTTTCTTCTTTTCTTCTCTTCTTCTCTGATCTAATCAGATTCTTCTTGTGGGCTTTCATCGCTGCTGATGCTAGCAACTCGATTTGTACCTTCCTAAAAGAAGATCTACTTTCATTTGCTATTGTAATGAAATCTCTTTAGATTTTCGTTACCCAGAATCCTCCAAGAATCTCTGTTGTGCACCTTCTTTGAAGTGTTGCTACGAAACGTTGTTACTATTGAGACAATTGTTTCGTTTCTCTGTTTTCCATCGAAAATTACGCCTCGGGAATAACAATCTCCACTTTGTGCTGTGCTTTGTGCCTCCACCCTCATCACATATATATAGGATGAGAAAATCATATTCTAGACATAATAGGATTTCCTAAATAGGAATAAAATAGGAATCCTATTATGCCTAAAATATTCCATCAATATCATATTTTAGATCATAATAGGATTTCCTAAAATAAGAATCATATTATATCTAAAATAGCACAACACCAATTTTGGACATCCAAATCTAATCAAATCAAATATTTAACTAGATTTGTATTCCACAAATATATTGATACCAAATCCAGACTGGACTCCAACAGGTTGAACGTAGGATTTTTAGTGGAGTGGGGGATTATAATTTTTTAAGAAGAGGGGGAGAGAAAAAGAGAGAGAATTAGGTTTTTGGATCGGACTACTATAAAATAATTAGCGATGTCTAGCAACGTCTAACTTAAAGTAAATAGTGACGTATCATCGACGCAATTTGTGGCTCATAGCAACATTTGGTAATGAGAAATATTGTGAAACAACTTGTGATATTTTTGCGACGTTTGTCACTGACGTCACTACATTGGCAACTTCATTTGGTGTCTCAATGACATTGCAGTCTTCACTTCTTCTTCTTTTTTTTTGTAGTTATGATATCGCTTAGAGTTGCTATTTGGGACGCTCTTTTGGATGTCGGTAATTTCATCAAAACAAGCGACACATTAGTTTGATGTCCTAAATACTTATTTTGGTAGTGAGATGCATACCATAAAGAGGAGCATGCGAGACATTTTGACTTTAGAATTTAAATTCATGCAAAGCAAGGCCAAGACTGAGTAGAAGATAACAGGATTGTGTGGTACTTCTTTGGGTCTCTGTCTAATCTCTCTTTCCCAAGTTTTCTTTTATGAAAAGACTCAGTGATACAAAGGCATTATCTATCAAATATATCCTATTCATTTACCTACTTATTAATAATAGAACAATGTAAGGAAAGAAGTCTGAGAGCGCTTCGAACCTCCCAACCAATTTCCCAACCGTAAGGATGTCTAGTATTTTGAACCTCCCAACCGTAAGGATGTAGTATAGATACATATGGTTTGTAATAAGAAAATTAATGTAAGGACAAACACATCACTATTCCTCCCTCTGCCTAATTATAAATAATAATAATAATAATAATAATAATAATAATAATAATAAAAGGAGAAGGAAAAAATCTCCTCTGCCCATAATAACTTTTTGGTTTGGAGTGAGCAAGGAAGGAGCGAAAGAGAAGGCACCCAGTCCCCCCAACGGACTCTTCCGAGTTTAAGTGCAAATTGTTTGAATCACACTTAACGTTCCTTCGGTTGCTTTGGCAGTTCCACAAGCAACAACACCTCTCCTCCCTCCCTCTCTACAAAAGCTCCACCCAACTCTCAATTCCCTTACTCATTTTCATACCTCTCTCTCTCTCTCTCTCTCTCTCTCTCTCTCTCTCTCATGGCTAATCCAAAAAGTAGTATCACACTCCTCTTGATGTATCTAGTAATGGCAGGAGGTGGAATATGCCTATGTTCTTCGTCCCAAGTAAGCTATTTCTTGTATATGATTGTTAGGACGCAGGTTCCGTCGATTTCCTGACGTTGGAATTTTGTTCTATATATATAGGTGTATGTTGTCTACATGGGCAACAAGAACAGCAAGAGTCTGGAAGAAGTCGTGCTGCAGAATCACCAACTGCTGTCCACTGTCCATGGCGGAAGGTCGTCTTACTAGTATATGAACAGAACTTGATTTCGAATCAAATTTCATGATCTAATTCTTGATATATCTTTGTTTTTCAATAGCATGGAGAAGGCAGAGGAGTCCCATGTGTACAGTTACAGCAACAGCTTCAGGGGCTTCGCGGCAAAACTAAGCGAAGACCAAGCCTCAGAGTTGGCTGGTAATTAATGATTTGCTCATGATATTTGATGATTATTTTTTTAGTTGGCTGGCTGTCGTTGATGTTCAAGGTGTGGTTGGTACTTCAGAGATGCCGGGGGTGGTCTCGGTGTTCCCGAACACGAAGAGGATCCTGCACACTACCCATTCATGGGACTTCATGGGTCTCGCTTACGATGAGGCCAAGGAGACTCCCGGATTTTCGACCAAGAATCAAGAGAATGTGATCATTGGCTTCATTGACACAGGTTAGTTGTAAACCTCTGTTTCAGAATTTTAGTTTTTATGGTTATTAGAAAATAATAATTAAAATATATACCTTTTTTTTTTGGCGAAATTCTTGTTCTCTTGGTTTCTACTAATTAAGAGACTTTATATGTTCCTGGAATCTGTCTTTGTTGCGTTTGATATTCCAAGACTATCAAGAATTTAAGATTCTAATCAAACTTCTTTCTCACCATTAAAATAACTATCAATCAATAACTATTAATCTTTCATTATAGTTCCCATATTCAGAAGCAACATGCTGATATAATCATTGGAATATTTCTTTGTTATCCACATCTTTAAGATTGACTAGTGTGATTTGTCTTCGGACTTGTTCCTGTACAATGAGTTCTTGGTACCAAGTTCCAGTTTTGACATGTCCTAGTGTACTTATGTGTCTGTATCGTGTCCAGTATCACGAGACACCACAACATATATATGACGCTGTTTCCTATATCAGAATTGTTCTAATACATCAGAGGGATGCGCAAATTTTTGATGGCAGGAATTTGGCCGGAATCGTCTAGTTTCAGTGATGAAGGGATGCCTCCGGTGCCTCCGAGATGGAAAGGGACATGCCAGGAAGGAGAGTCCTTCTCCAATACCACCTGCAACAAGTAAAATCATCGCGAATATTGAACAATAAAAATCTCATATATTGCACTGATCATGAATATCGATTTCTTTTCCTCTCCCTCTCTCTCAGAAAAATTATCGGAGCAAGGTACTACCTCAACGGCTACGAGGCTGAAGAGAAGATGGCCTCGAGTTCGATGTTGCCGGTGAAGTACAGATCGGCTAGAGACAGCATGGGCCATGGCAGCCACACTGCCTCCACTGCCGCCGGAAGATTTGTCGAGAACATGAGCTACGAAGGCTTGGCAGCAGGCAGGGCCCACGGCGGGGCGCGGATGGCGAGGATCGCCGCGTACAAGGCCTGCTGGGACTCTGGCTGCTATGACGCAGACCTGCTGGCCGCCTTTGACGATGCCGTCAGGGATGGGGTCAGCATACTGTCGATCTCTCTCGGTCCCGAATCCCCTCAGGGGGACTACTTCAACGATGCAATCTCCATCGGGTCATTCCATGCCGATAGCCATGGCGTCCTGGTAGTCGCTTCTGCAGGGAATGCCGGAACTAGAGGCTCCGCAACCAACCTTGCACCGTGGATGCTCACAGTGGGAGCCAGCTCGACCGACAGGAATTTTGCTTCGGATATCATACTAGGCAGCGGGACTATTTTTACGGTAATTACTTGTTTCATTGTGCAATATATGCTTACTATAAGGATATGAGTACGGAAACAAACACGTACGATATGGACACAAACATCGTTCTTTCAAGTCCGTGCAACATAGACAGAGTCACGAAATAATATGGACATGGCACCTTTTTCCCATGTCCTGCAGGTGTACTTTTGAGTGTCTGTGTCGTATCCAAAAGATTATGAAATATTGCTTTGTGTGCTCGTAGGGGGAGAGCCTCAATACGTTTCAAATGAATTCGTCGGTGAGGACGATCTCGGGTTCGGAAGCGAATGCTGGATACTTCACTCCTTATCAGTCGAGGTATCGGAAACTGAAACACTCAAAGAGAGCAACAAGAACTTATAACTTATCTGTCTCTTCATATATATGCCCAGCTTCTGCTTAGATAGCTCCTTGAATGAAACCAAGGCCAGAGGGAAGATCCTCGTGTGCCGCTACTCCGGTAGTTCTTCCGAGTCGAGGATGGGCAAGAGCTTGGTGGTGAAGAGAGCCGGAGGGGTCGGAATGATCCTCATCGACGAAACCGAGCAGGGCATCGCCTCTCCTTTCGCCATCCCTGCAGTGTCAGTAGGAAGAGCAGTCGGCGAAAAGATCCTCTCATATGTTAACAGCACAAGGTTTCGTTACTCCTGAGATTTCTTTTCCTAGTATCATACACACTAATTTACTTGCAGCATTCACATTTCAGGGGAGCGACGTCGCGCATTTCGCCGACGAAGACAGTACTGGGATCTCAACCAGCTCCTCGTGCTGCAACCTTCTCCTCCAAAGGTCCCAACTCGCTGACGCCAGAAATCCTCAAGGTGAGAAATAATTCTGAGACTTGAATAGAAATGTTGTGATGCTTGTAAGTAACTAATTTGCTTTCGATTCCTGTAGCCTGACATCATGGCTCCTGGACTCAACATCTTGGCGGCCTGGTCCCCTTCAGTTAACGACAAGGACTTCAATATCATCTCCGGAACTTCCATGGCTTGCCCTCACATCACAGGACTCGTGGCTCTGATGAAGGCTGCCAATCCATCGTGGTCTCCTGCTGCTATCAAGTCTGCTGTCATGACAACCGGTACGAATCATTGAACAATCCAAGCTCGACTCTTCCGACTTATATATATACTTCACTTTTAAGCTCAGTTAAAGTTTCTTGTACAATATTTTCAGCTACTGTGCTGGACAAGAGCGGCAATATCCTAACAGCAGACCCCGGAAGGAGGCCTGCCAATGCGTTCGACTTCGGCTCAGGCTTTCCGGACCCTTCCAAGGTTCTAAATCCGGGCCTCATCTACGACTCCCGAACATCGGACTACAAGGCTTTCCTCTGCTCGATCGGCTACGACGACGAATCCTTACGGCAGATAACCGGAGACAACAGCGTTTGCAGTCGACGGATCTCGACACCTTCTCAACTCAACTACCCGTCCATCACGGTTCCTGACCTTAAGGGTACCTATTCTGTCACTAGAACTGTGACCAACGTAGGGAACCCGAGGAGCGAGTATCGAGCCGCGGTGTCTCCGCCAACCGGAGTCGATGTGACTGTGACACCTGACCATATTTCGTTCAAGCGTTACGGACAGAAGACGAAGTTTACAGTGACGTTCACCGCGGCCTCGCCTTCGCACGACTATGTGTTCGGATCGTTATCGTGGGAAGCCATTGGAGACAGTCAGGTTGTGACTAGTCCTTTGGTAGTTAGGGTGAAAGCCTCAGAGACTGGGTTGCTATAATTGGTAATACCTTCATCTCTGTTATATAGGAGGATACTGAAGACAATAGAGAGAGATATATAGATACATACAGAGTGATTAGATGAAGGAGGTTGGACAATATAACATAAATGATGATAGTGTGCGGGGTGCTAATATATATACTGGCAAATAGTAAAGGATTATGTTAAATGTACAGAGCCGATTTTTAAAGAGAATCGTGAATATTCTTTGGCATTCTCTCTGTTTTATTCAATCTGCCAATCCAATGTATTAAATTTAGTAAATGCTTATATTGTAAATGTTATTTGCCTCCCAAAAAATTTGGGTGATACCATCTCCCATTATGTGACATATGACATGGCTGATGACATGACAGTTGACATGACAAACTTAAACATTAAAACTAATATTAAAATTAATATTAATATTAATATCGAAATTAATATTATTATCAAATTAACATGAACATTAATATTAAAATTAACATCGACATTAACTGTAACATTAACACTAAAATTAATATTAACATTAAATTAAAATTATCATTAAAATTAATATTAAAATTAAAGTTAATATCAAATTAACATAAATATTAATATTAATATTAACATTAACATTAGATTTAACATTAACATTAACATTAAAATTAATATTAATATTAATATTAAATTAAAATTAGCATTAGCATTAACATTGACAATAATTTTTTTGGATAATTAACTTTTTGGATTAAAACATGATATGTCAGCTGTCATGTCAGTTGTCATGTCAGATATCACATAATGGGAGATGGTATTATCCAAAAAATTTGAAAGCCAAATAGCATAATTGTTGTTTATTAGGTTCATAGAGAAAATATAAGTGATTGAGAAGAAAAAGAAGGGTAAAATTTACATAAAGAAACAGTGATTTCAATGTGCTATTTATACAAGTGTACTACTGACTGACATCATGAACCCCGATTTTACCAATCAATAGCGCATGGCCGGACTTCTTGTTGCAGTTACAGAAACACCATACAAACTTTTACAAGATACGGCCACAAGTTTGACGATTATAATAGGTAATTTCTATGGGCACTACCAAAATTGCTAGGGGGCATCAATTGCTAGGGGGCAGCCCATGAATGTGAAGAAATTGCTAGGGGGCACCCAAAAATTGCTAGGGGCAGCCCAACCTCCCAAATCCAATAATTTTATTTCATTTTCATTATTGACTCTCTCTCCTCAAGAAGAAAAGAAAGAAAGCTCTCTCCCTCTCCCTCTTCATCTCCTAAACCCTAATTTCTTCTTCTCCATCACTCCATTCTCAATCCCTCCGCGAAGATTCTCGAAGAGATGACACGCAAGTCAAAGCAACCGGAATCCAGGTACGTTCTTCCCTAATTTCTTCGAAATTTTTTTACATTATATTTGAAACCCTAGAATTGGTTTAATTCTTGAAAAAGTTTTTGTAAAATAGGTTTATAATCTCTTGCACGTTCTCTGCCCTTATTTTCGAACACATGAAACCCGAAATTTATGTTGAAACCCTAACCCTAGAACACGACAAAATAGGATTTCGTTATTGGAGTTCGGGTTCACGACAGTAGGACTGCCAGGAATGTGGCAGTCCTAATGAAAATTAGGACTGCCACAGTCCTGGCAGTCCTATTCTGAAAGAGGACTGCCAGGAATGTGGCAGTCCTAATTTTCATTAGGACTGCCACATTCCTGGCAGTCCTACTTGTTATGACATAGGAGTTGGGTAAGTGCATGTTGTTTCTATTACTTAATAAGTGTATGTTGTCATGCAGTCCACCGAACAAAAGAATACGGCCCATCGCGTCAAAGCGGAAGGAACGTGCGGAGCGTCCTCGCGAGCGTCCGATAACAATTACCGAACCGGCACCCGAAGCTCAGTCTCGGACATCGCCACCGGCACGTCAAGCTCGGTCGAAGCAACGAGCTCCTACTCCTACGCCTCCTTCCGACGACGACGACGACGACCTGCCAAATGCCCAACTCCTATCACGTCAAGAGGGTTCTGCGCCATTTGAGGAGGGCGGTCGTTCTGAGGAGGCCGGTCCTTCTGAGCCGCCTGTCCGTCCATCCGGTTGCTCAATGTTGGTTTCTTTTGAGAACCACACTGCGTACGAAATATGGAAGAACCCGGTATGTACATGACGTTTGTAAACGGTAGTATACTTTTCAAATATGTATTTCATAATTGATATGTGTTTTGTTGTATACAGATGACATATCGTATCCTTAGGGCTGTGAGTCACGGGAAGAAAACCGTGTCCTGGCAGTTTACAAGCTTATCCGAGGCCGTCCGAAGCAAAATCATACCGAGCGGCTTGCACAATTTGGCGCAAAATGCCTACCGAACAATAGATAGTGCCCTAATATCCGCCTTCGTGGAGAGATGGCACCCGAAGATGAACACATTTCATCTCCCAGCAGGGGAGATGACCATTACACTCGACGACGTCTACCAGATATTGGAGCTGCCAGTGACCGGGCGTGTAATGACCAAAGAACATTACACGAATGAGAAATCTGTGAAATGGTACGAGAAGATCGTCAAGTTCGTCTCAGATCACCTTGGAGTTACGGCTACGAGTTTTACAACTCTACCAGGCTTCAAGAAGTCGTACGGAATTCCTCTATCATTTCTGGTGGACCAGTTCATGAATATGGAGGTGGATGACGATGACGAAGAGACGGTCGACGCGGTGGCTCGTGCGTATATGTTGTTCGTCCTGGGAACGGTCGGCTTTCGGACAAGTCCGGTACGTCGATACATGCTCGGTACATGCTAAACTTATCTGAAGTGGATGACTTCATGGAGATATCCTGGGGAAGCGGTATCCTGGCCAACCTTTACCGCGAGCTCGGCATCGCATCCCGTGTCGGGACTAAGACTATGGCCGGCTGTCAGACTCTGCTACATGTAAGAAAACTTCTAACAATTTAACCTTGTATACTTAAATTTGTTGTTTTAATTTTTACTATTTGTTGTTTGAATAGGCATGGATATACGAGCACTTTCCGATGCTTAGACGGGCTGACGAAAACCCAGCGTATCTTGAACACCTTCCCCGAGTGTGTCGATGGAGGCCATCCCAGCTGGAAACAAAAAATTGGCAAACACTGGCTTCTATTCGTGAAGTATTAAACAGTTTGATGCCAGAAGAGGTACTATTATTTGACTAACTTTTTCATGTTAATTTTGTATTGTTGTTAACTTTATTCCTACAGATTTTTTGGAATCTATATCGGGATTTACGTGAGTTGAATCGTGAGGTCCAACCGGTTTCTTTATTTCATGGCATGATCACATGCTATGAAATCACGGAGCCGTACATGCCCGACAGAGTACTTCGTCAGTTCGGCTTCGTGCAAACTGTGCCGAAGCGCACATTACGGCTGTTAGAGCCTCCGCGCGGAACCCAACCTTTAAGTTACAAACCGGCAAAATTCGACTGGGTGACCGACTTTTACTCGGAGTGGCAACGACATGTACTTCGAGAATCTGAGAGACGACCGGTCACCGAGATGGCCGACTGCAGCGAGGACTACATGCAGTACTTCCTGGGGGTCGGACATCCTAAGTTGTCGAACCCTACCAACCCGGGTCCCGTGGCCGTCGGAGCAGTTGGAGCTCTTCCTTCCAAGAATGCCTTGTATGCTGGGTTGGTGAGAATGGTGAGTTCCGTATTTGTAATAAGACTGAGAATTTCATGTTTGTAGACTTAATTCATTTATACTTTCATTTTCAGTCTCAAAGGGTGAAGGAGTTGGCGCAGACACTCCGGAGAGGTTGCCAAAGTGATGAGTGTGTCACCGTCGCCAACGAGGTTGAGCACATCGACGATGTGGTCGACTTCCCCTTCATGAACAATAGGGAGTCTCGTTCCAAGGCCCGGCATGTTATGTAGATGGATTTCGATATTTTTCATGATTCAAACTTTAGTTGGCTATTTTGCTTGTTTGAAACTTAATTTGGATGTTGAATGTTTGGGACTAAGTAGTTGTGATGAATTATTGTAGTTGTGATGATTTTAACTCTGTGTGACAATTTGAACTCTGTGGCAATTTGACTCTGTGGTTGTGATGATTTTAACTCTGTGTGGCAATTTGAACTCTGTAGCAATTTGACTCTGTGGTTGTGATGATTTTAACTCTGTCTGGCAATTTGAACTCTGTGGCAATTTGACTCTGTGGCAATTTGTGATAAATTTTAACTGTGGCAATTTGTGATGAATCTTAACTTTGTGGCAATTTGTGAATAATTATAACTCTGTGTGTTGAGTCCCACAAAGAAATCATCACACAGAGTTTCAGTATCAGGACTGCCACACCCTTGGCAGTCCTACACTGGAGTAGGACTGTCAGGGTGCTAGCAGTCCTACTCAAAACTTGCTGTAACAGCAAGTTTTGGGTAGGACTGCCAGCACCCTGGCAGTCCTACTCCAGTGTAGGACTGCCATGGGTGTGGCAGTCCACATACTGAAACTCTGTGTGAATTTTATTCACACATAAATTTCACACAGAGATTTTTAGATAGGACTGCCACACCCTTGGCAGTCCTACACTGAAGTAGAACTGCCAGGGTGCTGGCAGTCCTACTTAAAACTTGCTGTTACAGCAAGTTTTGAGTAGGACTGCCAGTATCCTGGCAGTCCTACTTCAGTGTAGGACTGCCAAGGGTGTGGCAGTCCTATCTATGAAACTCTGTGTGAATTTGATTCACACATAAATTTTACACAGAGATTTTTAGATAGGACTGCCACACCCTTGGTAGTCCTACACTGAAGTAGGACTGCCAGCATCCTGGCAGTCCTACTTCAGTGTAGGACTTCCAAGGGTGTGGCAGTCCTATCTATGAAACTCTGTGTGAATTTGATTCACACATAAATTTCACACAGAGATTTTTAAATAGGACTGCCACACCCTTGGCAGTCCTACACTGAAGTAGGACTGCCAGGGTGCTGGCAGTCCTACTCAAAACTTGTTGTTACAGCAAGTTTTGAGTAGGACTGCCAGCATCCTGGCAGTCCTACTTCAGTGTAGGACTGCCAAGGGTGTGGCAGTCCTATCTAAAAATCTCTGTGTGAATTTGATTCACACATAAATTCATCACAGAGATTTTTAGATAGGACTGCCACACCCTTGGCAGTCCTATACTGAAGTAGGACTGCCAGAGTGCTGGCAGTCCTATCCAAAACTTGCTGTAACAGCAAGTTTTGAGTAGGACTGCCAGCACCCTGGTAGTCCTACTTCAGTGTAGGACTGCCAAGGGTGTGGCAGTCCTGATACTGAAACTCTGTGTGAATTTGGTTCACACATAAATTACACACAGAGATTCATAGATAGGACTGTAACACATAAATTACACATATAAGACATAGGTAGGCAAAATCAACACAGGTAGACACAGGTAAACACATATAACACAGGCAGACACATATAACACAGGTAGGCAAAATCAAACACATATAACTCAAAATTTACTGTATATATATTACTGGACTTCATATTTCACTGTATACAAAAGTGGTCCTCCATATACAAAATGTTAGACTGTAAATATATCTATACTTAGTCGATTTCGACGTCATAGTGGTCAGCAGGTAAGTCTCTTGGCTCCTCAATCTTCAACAATCTCTTACAATGGTTGATCTGCTCAACGAAAGGTGTGGTCCAAGCGATGGCTTCGACCGGTGCTCTTTTGTACCAAACTGTTCAAGGTGGAGGAATCGAAGAATGAGCGATCATCTTTAGTACAACGAAGTGATCCCCGATCAGACCTATAGTACATAGGTTAGACACTCCGTGGTCTGTCGGAGGAGAGCACATCGGAAAGAATGTATTGTTAATTTCCAGCGAGATAATTACAACAGGTATCATGTACCTATTAGCAAATAAATAGCCGGCAGACGGGACTGACATGTAGTGGTCTGTCCCGATAACACTGTCGGTGCAAGGGATACTTAACAACAAACTTGCAACCGTTTCTTCGCTTAGGATACGGGAGTAGAATGGAAGACGAGTTTCTAACTCCTTGTACATCTCCTGCCTCACCCGTCTCCATCCGTCTTTGTCATCATAACCAAGATGCATTACAAGGGCATGAAATCCGCAATGGCCATCACCGGGGACATCGACAATAGACCAAATGTAACTTCGAAGCGCAGGTTGAAATTTGTCAATATACAAACTCGTTGTTTGGCTTGCAACTATATCTTTTCTTGGGAGATCCATTTTCTCCATTTTTCGGCGAACGACAAGCTTGCCCTTCCGTGCAGGCGAAGGTTGCTGTAAGCTTCGTTCAACATGCTCAAAGTGCGATGGATCTCTCCTAGTTGACTCCAGCCTTCTCTTTTGTGAACTAGTCAATCTTGTGTGAGGCCTGCCTTTAGGATTGGAAACAATGGTCGGCTCATGCATTGTAGTAGTGACCGGACATGCAATTTCTTATATTTTAAGCTCAATGGACTGCCGCTCCGCTGCTACTGAGGCTAACCACCTTGCGTGGAGAAGTTTCAGTTGTGGCAAAGAGAAGAAATCATCGTCCGTCTTCACCACAGGCATCATAGACAACTGCCTCCAACGTTGATCGACTGCTTCAACTGGAATATGAATGGATTCACGGCGATATTCATTAATCTGATGTGCACAAGGGAGGCCTAGTGTATGTCGATGTACACACCCGTAAACCTCGGGATCAAGTCCGACAAACTTTGATCTTTCAATCTCATCAGCTATTAAGGCCAACGCCTTGTGAGATACCACGCGCATTAAAGCATCTAAGAGTACTTCCTTTCTATGCTCATGCTTGACTATATTCAAACTCATCTCAAATGATGCCTTAATTTCATTCACCGTCCGGTCTACTGATAAATGTATAGCTTGCCAAACAGAGACGAAGTTGCCGAGAGATGATTTTAGGTGCCTCTTCAATAAAGAGTGTGCTCCTTCGATACGGTTGGTAGTTGTCGTGCCGTAATGCTTCACCACATTCGACCATGCGAAGGCAAATTATTTTTTGTGCGGTTCAAGCCATGTATCTTTGATGTAAGAAATGCATGTCGGCTCCCTCGTCTCCCACTTTTGCTTGAACAAGTACCATGCGGCATCATAACTGGCAATCGTAGATGCTCGCCACACACAATTCCAATCATTGTAGAATTCGTCAAAAATCTGCATGTCGATTTTACCATCCTCTTTCCGAAACTTCAACTTACATTGGGCTTGAATATTATGATTGACATGCCAAGTGCATAGCAATGTATCCGCTTGAGGAAAAATAATACGAATAGCATTAATGAGGGCGTACTCTCTGTCGGTAACAAATACTGACGGCTCTGTATGACCAGTGTAAAGTGTTTTCAGTTTTTCCAACGCCCATGTGTAGTCTTCAAGCTTCTCACTCTTCATGAAGCAAAATGCCACTGGAAATGTTTTCCAAGTAGAGGTGAACCCGACAACATGAAAGAGAGGCATCTTGAACTTATTTGTCTTGTACGTGTAATCAAGGACTAACACGTCGGCAAAGGACCTGGCCAAATTTGTGCAATCAGGATGAGCCCAAAAGAGTGATAATACTTCATTACTCTGGGGATGTCTTCTATGGAACTCAACATAATGATTATCAGCAAGCAACTTGAGCACTTCTTGCATCGCCATTCTTGATTTCGTCCGGACAACGTTTGAAGAAGCTAGGGCATTGTATATTGTCTTCATTGTAGACATGTTCTTCTCATCTTCATGTCGTATGACGAAATATATTTGTCTCGGTACAACTCCGGAGGTGGTCAAGTCTTCGACTATCTTCTTCTCCGTATTGTTCAACCGTCCGACATACGGATGACCCAATAGTGTCTCGGCAAACTCATGGTTGTGGGTTCCATTCTTCACTTCTACTGTCCATTTCCCCTCTTCTTCGTTTCTGATATGTATCGTGAATGGACAACCACATTTCCTCGTTCCAACATTTCTTCTTTGAACTTTACTTTGGATAACTTCTACTGTGTTTTTCTTGTGCGTCCTGAACACACCACCTCTTTCACAGCCCACCACCACAGTTTGTCGTCCCGGTCGATTTCGGGCCGATCTGGATATCACTAGAACAATGTTGTTTTCCCGTCCGACTTCTCGACACCAATGTACCGCACCCTTGCTTGATTCAAAACATAGATCGGTCCAAAATAAATGGGCTACATTGACTGCAATTGGAGCCGGTACCGCAAAATCGGAAGATCTCAAGTCCTACAATAAATGTTCTTCGGTTAGTACAATTAGACAAAATCCTAAAGTAAATAGGTTTCATAGATTAGGCCCGTGCATAAGATTGGTGTCCATAAATAGCAAATTGTGTTAATAGCAAGATCGTCTTCTGTGAAGGACTGCAATCAAACTCTGCATTCTAGTATTATAGACTAGGACTGCCAGAGTGGTGGCAGTCCTTCACAGAAGAAGGACTGCCAGGACCCTGGCAGTCCTACCTATTTGTAGGACTGCCAGGGTCCTGGCAGTCCTTCTTCTGTGAAGGACTGCCACCACTCTGGCAGTCCTATTCTATGATCGGGACTGCCTGAGTGTTGGTAGTCCTCTGTGTCACAGCACGAGTTTAGGTCCGAGCTCAAGTTCAAATGTAGTTACCAAGAGAGCTTCCGATGCATCAAAGTTGTCTTCGGACGTGGCGGGAACGTGTTCTTCGGACGTGGCAGGAACGTTTGATGATCCCGGTTGATCCATGTTCAATATTTTTCTATATTTAACACATAATTCAACTTTAATATGTGAAATTCTTGTTTAAAATATGAAACATATTATAGTTCGATGACTTACCAAAAATTTGGAGAAGTCAATGACCTAGAGTTGAGGGAGAGAACAATTTGCCAAAAATGTAGGGAGAAAAGAAAAAAATTAGGGTTTTAATTCTTTGACCTAAGAGAAGAGAATGAGGGAAGAAAATAGTTGAGGGAGAAAAGAAAAGAGAAGAAGGAGAGAGAAAATGAAAATTGGTATTTATAGTTGTGCTTGGGCTAGCCCCTAGCAAAAAATTTGGATGGCAAACTTGTAATAAACTTGAAAAATTTTGGGCTAGCCCCTAGCAATTTTGGTAGTGCCCATAGAAAAAACCTTATAATAGCTAGTACTTCAAGTTGGAACATGACTAGTAAAGCTTGTCGGGGTGACAAGAATATCACCGATGCTCAAACCTAGATTCAATCACTTTTCCGTCGAATCGTTTTCATAAACCAGTAAGTTCAAACGATGAACTACTAAATGCTCCTTTGTCACCTTCTGGATAATTAACAAAAATTGGACAGGACCTCACCGTTGCTTCTACACATTGTTGCTGCAAACTCTCCTCTCGTCGCATATACTTTCATACGTTCTGTGTCACAAGTACCCAAAAATTTAGAAAATATATAGGGGATCAAGCACCTAGTAGCAACAACCGTCCACTACCAACGTTGGAGGATAACGTAGGAGTAACTCCACATAACGGGTGCATTTACAACAATAACTCTCTATTAATTGGACAATTACAGGCTGAAACATCCACAGATAGTCGCGCCACTAGAATCAAAGTTTCAACAGACATCGTGTTTTCGCTGTAACAATAAAACACGTAGAGCCATTGGTCACGGGTACCTTTGACTCGTATAGTGTAGTGCCCCGCTCCTAGTGATCCACTATGTAAGACTTCTGGCTCTATAGACTCGGTCGGAACCGAGTATTGGAAAAACTTTCCGTTGGTATCGAATTGATCACGAACAAATGCATAAGAACATTTTCAACTGCTAGAATGGTATCTCTTGAAACGAGTCCAAGAATTTTTGTTGGATGTTTTTGCTGTTTGGTTTTGATGAATGCTTTTCTGAATGGTTTTTGGAGATTTAATTATGTTGCCCTTTTTCATCGATTTTTCTTGCATTCATTCTTGAGAATTCTGAAAGAAATGAACATAAACAAGACAGAGTATTAACCAAGTCGTTCGTGATATTGCATGCGAACGCGGGACTAAAGGCTAATCGCACAAGTGTTCTTTTACCTCTTGGCAATCCTCTAATTGGTGAGTGGTGGATTCTTTGTGATAGTTTTCCCCTTTTTCGTTACTCCTTCATGCAAATCAACTGAATTCTCTTGCTTACCTTGCATTGTCCACTGATCGATGATATGCTTAGCTAATACCACTAAGATGCTAGTGTAATAGACACGTGGAATGAATTGATAACGCTAATGGCACAAATCATGAAATGTTGTATGTCCCTAAAAGAATTGAAAAGATGTGATAAATGTATAATGTGATGAATTGATGCGATATGAATTGATGAGACAAATGCTGGAAATGGAATAATCACTAAGTGATGATGCGATGAATGAGAATGAATATGTTGTCTATTTACTTTCAAAAAATTTACCATGCACTTTATGCTTATTGATGTTCGCCATCGTTTCTTGAGGCCGTGAAGAGCGTTGAAGGTTACGAACGAGAATGTAATTGGGACTTCCAATTACACTTTGTTTTTTATCTGGGTCGAGATGATAGAGGGTTGCTTCGTTACTCCGTTGACGATCTGACTGTGAGAGAGGGTTATTGGGCTTAACTTCACTGGCTAAGGGGAGCAGCAATGACTCTCTCTGGAATGCTCGAAAACTCTTGCGAAAAATACAGGAACTTGAGGGAATCGAGAGAGAGCTTCAAATGGAGGAGTACTCCTCCTATTTATAATAGAGGGGAAGGGTAACACACGCGCCTATGAGAGGCAAGCGCGTGCCCCCCCCCCCAGATTGTCACGTAGCACTTCTAAACATGAGTCAGTTACAGCAATACGTGTATATCACTGGTGAGAAGCCATGGCAGACTGCCACGTGGTAGATTTGGTATCTTGTTGTTGGAAGAGGATGTCGAGATGCTAAAAACTCGTTCAAGGACGTGACTAGGTCTGCGACACGTAACGCGTGCCTAACTCTCCACACACCTAGGAATCACTGTCCTAGGTGGCGTGTCTATCATTGAAGAAAATTGCAGGCACGGGACAGAGGAACACGTGCTTGAAGAAAGGGCTCAAGGCGACACACGCTTGAACTTGATTAGGCAACACGTGCCCGAGGAGACACACGCCTGACGTGTCTGCTTTTGAGAAGAATGAACTTTGTCCTTCGTGTTCATTATCTGTATGAGAATCGAAGCGTCAGACAGAGGTCTCGAGAAGACCATACTCATTAAATGCAGCATCGGGGGGAGTAACCGCCACGTATAGGTTGGGGCGCGATGAGTCGGGCGCGCCCATAGAAGTGAGGCGCGAGGATGAGAGGGGCGCGTCCCCTATCGAGGCGTGGATAGCCAAAGTAATTATGAGTTTGGTTTTCAAGCCTCCAACTATCTTTCACACAGAAATTTAGGCATCTCTTAGATGAGGCGTGACCACCATGCTGCTTTGACGGGGCATTGGTAGCTTGATTCTCTGAAGCGTGAGTCATCTCTAGGGAGCGTGACCCCTGCGTCTAGAAGACCCCTTCAAAGTTTTCTAACTTTTTTGAATAAAGTTAGAAGCACTTTGAACAAAAGTGGGGCACGCACTGATATGACATCATCACGATCTTTTTCAGGATGAGAACGGTTAGTTCGGTTCTATCTCAAGTGGATAACTCTTCGTTTTTCTTCCTTATCAATGCACACGTCGTTCGAAGCCTATAAATAGGTGTTGAGATGAATTCCTAGAAAATCGTTCGTCAAGAGAGTCGAAGCGTCAGGTTCATCGCCATTAATGTTAAGTTCATTGTGTTGAGCCTATACATAGGTCTTGGAGAGAGTTCTCATTCGTTTCCTTTTCACTCCTCTCTCAATGATCGACGTGAGGGTTTTCCCGACTATTTTCTTCATAGGAGAGGAGAATGAACTTAAGGTGTAAGCCCCTGAATATTTTTAATTATTTTAAAATAAGGATTTATGATTTTAAATAGCATTTATATCCTTAAAATAAATTATTATAATTATTAGGAATTTTCTAGAATTTTTAAATGGTTTTAAAACCGAAGAAATATCATCTTGCAATTTATTAAAATGTTTTAAATGCTTTTTGAAATTATTTCAATTGTTCTGAAGCCATTATGCAATATTTTATTTGTCTGTGCAAATTATATTTTCACAGAGCTTAGCGGAGGGGTATTTGTGCAAATTAGATTTTTTGTACATTGCTATGGCAGTGGGTTTATTTGCAATAGCTCGTTTGGGGGGGTCTGCAAATCCGGCACCCGATCACCGCCTTCGTCGGTGATCATCTCCGACTAATCTCGCCGAAACCCTACCCTAAACCCTAATCGGAACCCTAATTTTGTCGTCTCCCCAGCCTATAAAAGCCCCCGACCCCAAAACCCTAACCCTACACTATTTTTCGACCAACCCAGCACGTCCTGACCCCTTTCTTCTTCTACCACCACTCGCCGAAGTTGAACTCAGACCCATCGCCGCCGTTCCAGCCTACGCCACCGCCTCCAACCACCGCCATACTGTTCGCCACGACGTGACGAACTCAGCGCCACCTACCTCCGTCGACCCCGACGCTTCCTCCGCTTTGCCGCAGCTTCGACAGCCCGCTCGACTGGACACGTAGGTGTCGTTTTGTTCCCTGTGTCGCCATGTGTCTCATCTTTGCGACCCTAGACTCGCCTAGACACGAGCAGCGCGTGAGTGAGTTCGGGCACGGCCAGTTCGTGTCGTGCCTGTCGTGCACGCCTGGGACACTGGACTCGTATGTCTTCGTGTCCCTAACTGTTAGGACACGAAGACACAGGACTATGGGTTAACGGGTTTAATAGGCTATTATTGGGTTTAAAACCCATTATCTTAAATCACTACATAACTAACCCAAGCTCCAACCCTAACAGCAAGCTCGACCTGACCCACTAGTCAGCCGAGTGGCGCTCAGACCCGCCCTCCGTCCCAGCGGACCGAGTTCGAGCCCCCCTTTTGTGTTCTTTTTGTTTGTTTTTATTTTTATTTGTTTATGTATATGTATATGTATATGTATATGTATATGTATATATATATATATATATATATATATATATATATATATATATATATATATATATATATATATATATATATATATATATATATATATATATATATATTATATATACTGTTATATATATACTGTATTTATATATATATTATTTATATATATATATAAATACTTAATATAAAATATACATATATATATAAATACAGTATATATATAACAGTATATATAATATATATATATATATATATATATATATATATATATATATATATAAAAGAATATATATATATATAATATAATATATATATATATATATATATATATATATATATATATGTATTTGTTGTATATGTATATATATTTCAAACACAATTTTGTGCAAAATGTCATTATGTATAAATTCACAAGTTATTTTATTATATAGTTTTATGACTTGTATATTTTACCACTTTAATATATATTATTAAAATACTTTAATATATATTTTTGAATTACTATATTTTATTAATCATGGCCATTTGGTGTCCAAACCTGGCAAGGGTTTTTGAGCCCAAATGTGTCTAATACATTCAAAGTCTGTACAAGTCATATTGGACTTGATTCATGGCTTTGGGTCCCGCATCTGGACTTCGGTTCAATTTCGAATACGTGGATAAAATATTAAATAATTAATTATTTATTTTCCAGAAATTGTAACTTGCTGTTTTTGAATTTTTATATATATTTTAATTACTGTATAAATATGGGAAAAATTGTATTTAAATACTATGTTAATTTAGCTAATTTAATATAATTTGTCCAGAATTAATAGTACCTTATGCATGTTATAAAAATAGGAAAACAGAACTCATTTGTAGGATACATATGTTTACTGATTTTTAATAAATATCTATGAGGGTTTATAAATTCCAGAAAAATTATTATAAATTTCTATAATTAATAAGGATCATCTTGGTACTTTATTTTATGTGTATTTGAGCTTTTTGTCTATCTCAAAAATCATTGAAACACAGTATACAGTCTGATTTAATTATTGATTAATTACGACTTACGATATATTGTGTGATTTTGGGATATTGTAGTATTGGACCTCACCCTACCATAGTGTAAAGGTCCTAAAAAGTTAGTTTAGGTATTGTGTCACCTCATATTGGTCTCCTATGCTAAAGTTTACCATTTGGCTAGGTATCCAGTCAGAGAGTCGTGTCGCACACTAGTGTCTTAGTGTTTAACTTAGTATAAAAACTAAGTTTATGTATTATTTTTACAGTGACGAGACACCAGACATCTGTAGCATTTCCTTCACAACCTTGCTTTGCTAGAGGCAAGTACCTCTACAAACTTTATTTACAGCATATAATGAATTGTGTATAAACCATGTTAAATACCGATATCTAAACTGCAAGCCATATCTCTCTACATGTTTCACATGCTTTAAACTGCTCTCAGTATCCACCATGTTTTATACTGTCCTCGTATCTCTCACATGTTTAGAATCTGGGTTATAGAAAAACTAATAGTTGAGTACGTGATCATGCCCCCTCTATTGTACCGAGCAAAGTTTTATTTTACATGTTACTGTACCGTAGGCCTTTATCTCAAAGCTGTATTTATGCGTATGTACATCTATCGCCGTATCACTTGTACGGAAGTACATTTTATTATGTGTCCCTGTATATTGTACACCTATTGACGATCACGTACCTACTACAGTCTTAAACATTACATATACATCTGTCTCTATGACATATGTATCATTACCATGATAGATTATGATATGACATAATTTCTGTTTATTACACTCCTGTTCATTTCATGTTTCGTATATTTAGTTTACTAGAATCAGTACTTGCTCACGTCCTAACAGGATAACGTTGTAGGTATACTTACCGAGGAGGAGTTGCTTTGTGATTCTTATTATGGGGTTGCCATCGAGGATCAGACTTTACCTTACGAGGATGTACCTACGGAAAAACTCGTCTAGTTTGTGTAGTTGCTCGGAACTTTTGAGAGTAGTCACGTTGTTGACTATGTATTTTGTAACTGGACCTGTATCCAGTTTTACTTTTAGCCATGTACTCGAAACATATTATATACAAGATGACTTTTGTGTTTGGAACATTGCTAACTCAATATGATATATAGAACTATTAGCACACTTGATTATATTGTTTATCTTTAGAACAGCTTACTACGCTTTATCTCAAGCGTAGGCTGGACATTACTCGGCCTGGCCCAACAATTTGGGTAGCGGATCGTGACATATTTTTAGTGGTGGCCCATGCAGGTCCTGACTAAATTGTTTGGTTACGTCATTGTACCAAGCATGCCTGCGATCAGGAACTTAAGGTAACTAGACAACACTAGGTGTTCTAAAATGTTATTCCTAGTATATAAATGCTATTCCTAGTGTTAGCCCAATACTAGGAATAACATTCTCAGGTGTGGCATATTTGTTGTTTATGATTGTTTACTTAAAAGAGTCCTTATAAGTTCTTTTATTTATTAGATGGTGCTCACCCGCTCGTCCCAGTATGCCACACCTGAGAATGGCACACTTCCTATCTAGTCGGTTGACCAGTTGACCGATCCACCTACACCTACCATACTCCCCTCTACAAATCTACCAAGCCAGATGCCTCCACCACCTTCCACATCACAGTCCCAGTAGGACCCGATACTCCCACCACCACCTATTACTATACCTGTCCAGGCTTCCGTCACTCTCAACGGGAACCAACTGCTCACTCTGATCCAGGGGTTCCTAACGACCCATCAGGAGCAGACCACCTTACTCCGCCAGAGCATGGAGCGTTCTGAGGAGCGTGTCGTGGTCCCACCACCGGTAGAGCCACGGCAGAGAGCGGGGAACATCAAGGACTTCATGGGTTTGAACCCCAGGGAGTTCATGGGGACCGAGGGCATCGTTGTAGCAGATGACTGGCTAGACTCGGTAGAGAGGAAGCTCCTTGGAGCTAGGTTGCCGGGTGATCTCCAGGTCGAGGCAGCAGGATTTTTGCTAACAGACTTGGCAGGAGTTTGGTTCAGGAATAAACCACTATTCAAGATAGGGAGGGCCACTTGGGATCAATTTAAGATCCAGTTCAAGAAGAAATTCTTCTCTACCACCGCTAGGGTAGCCATGGGGCCACGATTCCAGAACATCCAGCAGGGGAACCATTCTGTTGACGAATATGCAGCAGAGTTTAGTCGATTGAACCATTTCGCTTCTAGTCTTGTTGTAGACCTAGAGGAGATGACGTGTAGGTTTTGCCATGGTCTAGTTCCAGACATCGGCATTCTCATAGTAGCGAACGGGACGACTGACTACTACCAGAGCCTAGAGTTGGCCCGGAGCATAGAGGAGCGTCTTCAGTCTTATAAGAGGCCGGCTCCCGTACACCATGAGGGACCTTCCAAGCGTCAGGCTTTCCAGCCGAGAGCACCGGCACCGCACCAGCAGACATACCATCCTTCCATACCATATCACCCAACCTCACCAGCTAGAGCCCCGGGACCTCGGCAACAGAGGGGACTTGTGTGTTCATTCGGTAGAAGGCCAGTGGATGACTTTGCCATCTACAGGAAGAGGTTGGGGCAGTATTTAGCTTGTGGGTCTACCACCCATCATCTTCGGGACTGCCCAGCCGCGAGGGCACCAGGTGCTGGACCACCGTCTAGAGGACCGTCGCTCCCGACTCAGCAGCAGAGGTTTGGGCAACATCTGCAGCAACAGAAGGGACCCCAGGGGAAGGCTTATAGTCTGGCTCTTGAGGCGGAGCCGGAGCAGGTTTCGGAGCCAAATTATTCAGCCGACATCATCACAGGTCATGTTTATTTGCATACTTTTTTAGCTCTACGCTTGTTTGATTCTGGTGCATCGCATAGCTTTCTGTCATTAGAGTTTTTGTATAAACACCACTTAGTAAATACACCTATCGAGGAGATGAGTAGAGTAATGACGAAAGGCGGACCAGTACCCATTAGGGCTATCTATAGATGCTCTATTACTATAGCAGGGAGAGAGTTTAGGGGACGATTCTTTGTGATGCCACTCCCCGGGTATGATATCATATTAGGGTTGGACTGGTTTAGCTATGCTCCCACAGCTATAGACTGTCATGAGGGTTGTATTCTGTTCAGTCCTCCAGGCACGGCACCATTCAGTGTCAGGAGTACAGGGCCGGAGATCAGCCTAGAGCCGAACTATTGTGCGACAGTTGGGGAGTTAGCACCTCCATACCCTATCACTAGGAAGTTTATGGATGTATTCCCAGAGGATCTTCCAGGACTTCCGCCTGACAGAGATATGAAGTTTACTATAGATTTAGTACCGGGATCATCACCAGTATCCAGGGCTTGATATAGAGTGAACCCCAAGGAGGCCGTAGAGATGAAGGAGCAGATTGATGGCCTGTTGAAAAAGGGTTTCATTCGATCTAGTACTTCTCTATGGGGAGTGCCAGTACTCTTTGTACCGAAGAAGGATGGTACAGTCCGGTTGTGTATTGACTAACGGGTGTTGAATACCATCACCATTAAGAACAAATATCCTCTGCCCAGGATAGATGATTTGTTCGACCAGTTGAGTGGGGCGAAGGTATTTTCCAGGATAGATTTGAGATCCGGTTACCACCAGGTGAAAGTCAGGGCTACAGACATCCAGAAGACGGCGTTCAACACGAAGTATGGGAAGTACAAGTTTTTGGTGATGCCATTTGGGCTCACAAATGTGCCAACTATCTTTATGAACTTGATGAATAAGATATTTCACCAGTATCTGGATAAGTTCGTCGTAGTATTGATCGACGACATCCTGGTATACTCGAAGACGCCGGAGGAGCACGCAGAGCACTTGCGGACAGTTTTGGGGATTCTGAGGCAGGAGAGGTTGTATGGCAAATTGTCGAAGTATGAGTTCTTTTTAGACCGAATGGAGTTTCTTGGTCATGTCGTTACTGGAGAGGGGATCTCAGTGGATCCCAGGAAGGTTGCTGCCGTTGAGACATGGAAAGCTCCGACGTCAGTTTCAGAGATCAGAAGCTTCTTAGGATTAGCAGGCTATTATAGAAAGTTCATCCAGGACTTTGCTAGGTTAGCTGTACCCATGACGAAACTGACACAGAAGGACGTAGAGTACATCTGGTCAGAGGACTGCCAGGCAGCATTTGAGGAGCTGAATAGGAGGCTGACCACCGCTCCAGTTCTGACATTACCTTCGGGATCTGGAGGTTTCACCATTTACAGCGATGCTTCGGGAAAGGGGCTAGGTTGTGTCCTACAGCAGCGTGGGAAAGTGATTGCTAATGCATCTAAGCAATTACGGACTCATGAATGGAACTATCCTACCCACGACCTAGAGTTAGCTGCGGTGATCTTTGCACTCAAGTTGTGGAAACACTACTTATACGGAGAGCGAGTGGAAATCTTTACTGTCCACAAGAGCTTGAAGTATGTGTTCCCGCAGAAGAAACTGAACATGAGGCAAAGATGATGGTTGGAGTTGATGAAGGACTTCGACATCAATTTACAGTATCACCCCGAGAAGGCAAACGTGGTGGCAGATGCGCTGAGCAGGCATCCAATGGCATGGTATCTGATGATAGATCGACATTTGCCAGAAGATCTGGAGAAGCTCGGTATAGAGATAGTTCGGCCAGGATCATTGATACAGATGATGGCGCTAGACATTTAGTCAGGTTTGATAGAGAAGATAAAGGAGGCACAGTCTACAGATGGGAGCCTCCTCAAACTTCGAGTCCAGGCTTTAGCAGGATTGCTGGATGACTTCACTATAGCAGAGGATGGATCCTTGAGGCATAGCAGCCGGTTATGCGTGCCGAAGGGAGAGCTGATAGAGACAGTCTTGTAGGAGGCGCATCGATCGCAATATTCTATTCACCCTGGTGCCAACAAGATGAACCGTGACTTACGGGAACATCTTTGGTGGCAGGGGATGAAGAGAGATGTATCTCGTTTCATTTCGAGATGCCTAGTTTGCCAGCAGGTCAAGGCGGAGCGTCAGAGGCCAGCTGGTCTATTGCAGCCATTATCCATTCTCGAGTAGAAGTGGGAGCATATTATGATGGACTTCATCTCAGGGCTTCCTCGTTCCCAAGGAGGGAAGGATGCCATTTGGGTCATCGTTGACAGGCTGACGAAGCGTGCGCACTTCATACCCTTCAAGGTGGGGCTTTCTACCGAGAAGTTGGCGGAGCTATACATGCAGCAGATAGTTCGCTTACACGGAGTACCAGTGAGCATCATATCGGACCGGGATAGCAGATTCACGTCCCATAACTGGAGGAGCTTGCAGGAAGAGTTGGGCAGTCGGCTCAAGTTCAGTACAAGCGTGCCACCCACAGACAGATGGACAGTTTGAGAGGTCGATACAGACGCTAGAGGACATGCTGAGGACTTGTGTGCTAGACTTTGGCAGATCATGGGAGAGCCATCTGCACTGGTAGAGTTTTTATACAACAACAGCTACCAAGCCAGCATCGATATGTCTCCTTTCGAGGCACTATATGGACGACGATGCCGTACACTGCTCTTTTGGGATAATGTTGAAGATAGAGTTATGCTTGGGCCAGAGATGATCACTGATGCAGCAGAAGGTTGGGATGATCAGAGACCGACTCAGAGTTGCTCAGAATAGGCAGAAATACTGGGCCGATGCTAGTCGCAGACCGATGGAGTTTGCTGACGGAGATATGGTACTGGTGAAATATCACCTACTAGAGGGACGATCCGGTTCGGACGAGGCAGCAAGTTGAACCCCAGATACATTGGACCATTTGAGATACTTGGCAGGATCGGAGAGGTAGCTTACAGGTTGCACTTCTGTCAACCCCTTGACCAATTTTTTTTCTTTTC
>JANAVB010012198.1:31477496-31628032 GCA_029216955.1 Iris pallida | reverse complement strand
TATATATATATATATATATATATATATATATATATATATATATATATATATATATATATAATAGTATTATAAAATAATTTTCAAAAATCGTATAATATTCTTTGTCCAATTTCCTTCGAGGATCCTTCTGTCCGGACCAATTCCATTCTCCCTATACCCTAGCCAACTCCGTACCTTCATTATGTCCACCATAACTAAATTGATCATCCTAGACTCGATGGAACCATCCGTACCGCCAACAGAGGTCCCCTTGTGTAGTTGTTGCACCGAGTCGCAGTTCGTGCCACATTGAGCATTGCAGTACACCAGCGTCCAACCAGGCAAGACACCTTGCCATTTGCTGTTATTTATTTTAGCTCATATTTTATGCATTATTATTTTTTTATGCAAAATAAACTGGATACATGGCATAACCTGTTAGAACTTACTGTCATTTATATTTCCTGCTATGTATTATTTTCTTACACATTAAACCTAGATTTAAGGGACCACCTTGTGTGTTACATTCATTGGCCTTGACACGTTGTAACACGAAGTTGTGTGTCGCATGTAGAACACGAACATGCGTGACTGGCTGGCCACGGGTGCGTATAAGCTGTGCGATAGGAATAACAGCTAATAGAGGTTGCATGCTAGTTTGAATTAGCGGTTATAGAGGTTTACTGTTGTGGATACAACATAGTAGGCATTGGGCGGGGAGGACAATTCCTTAACGTATGGGCTTCGATGTACTTTCCCTTTTGTAACCCGTGAGCTCCGCCGGAGATACGGGTCGGATTACCCATGATTACTGACGGCCACTGACGTTCTGCGGAACGTTATGCTCTTACTGATGGGGCCTCTGGTGCCCAAGGAGGGACCATGCTGATCCTATTTAGCCATGGCCCATGCGTAGGAAGGATTGTTCTTAACTACATTTCACTTAGAACGGTTAGGCACCTTTATCCGTTAGGTATGAGTACCTTTGGTTTGGGTACTTGTATCTGACCGTGGCTTGGAACAATAACTTGTCGCGGATTAATTCGTCACATCTTGTCCTTGTTTGGTTGTAGGTGTGGCTTACTACTTCGATGAGAAGGTATTGAACCTTATTGGGGTCCGGATACCATATTGGATTCATAGCATGGAAAGATACGTCACCGTGAATTAGCTTACCATCTCCTGTCCTTGTTTGGTTGGAGGGATGGTACGCTCGTTCAATAGGTGTGTATTGGACCATGTTATAAATTCAATTGACTTATTTATTTGAGCAATATTTATTCAGTTTATATGGCATGATATTATGTGTCTTATTACGTCCCTCTGAGGACCTGGTTATCTCTCCAGGTGTGTGCTCTTATCTTTCGCAGGTGTTCTAGCTTTAGCCGTGATCATTGCTATTTCTTCAAGGATGATTGCACTTGGATCGTCTTCGCTACGCTCACCAAAAATTATTTCTTTTCTCATGTATTTTTTCTTTACTTGTTGGTAGTGGATTTGTCTCCGTCCAACATATTGTATCAAGACAATTCATTATCTTTATATGATGTCTTTTATTCATTTATTTGTGTGTGGATGAGATTAGTTATGGTTCTGGCGCATTTTACAGCTTACGTATATTTATTATACGGCTGGCATGTCTACGTTCCTCGTCCTACGTATTTTGGGACTGGGGTGTTACATGTTTTGGTGGTGGCCCATGCAGGTCAAGATAAATTGTTTGGTTACTTTACCGTACCAAGCAAGCCTACGAATAGGATTAGAAGTATAGGATCTCATCCACATGCTTGACCTCTTTTCTCGATTCCATATTCGAACTACCGTTCGACTCATCGGTTGCATCTTGCTTGGTTCCTTCTATCATTATTCTTATCTTCTCTTCGTGCTTGCTAGAGATTGACCCTACTAGTTAGATGTCCCAAACACCATTAGTTTAATTCTTTTAAGTTGGGTAGAATGCCTTATGACCTAGCAACCCCTTGTCCTAGTGACCTATATTAGCAAGTTTACTTAGATTCTAGAATCTAGAGGACCCTAACCCGTCTATTTAACCAAGGAATTGGACAAGAAGACTATAGGACGACTGTATAAAGACCATCACAGGACATGACTTAGAATCTTTAGAAGTTCAACTATACTTCCTCTCAATTTTAAGCTCTCGTGTCTATAATTTCACTCTCTTGACAAATGTTGCTACTATAACCTAGATTTGCAAGTTCATTGATTTATCGAGCTTGTTCATGACATATGTTAGTGGAAGAGCTCCCACTAACATATTGTCTAATCAGAACCGGTGTATAATGGTCTGATCAACCAAGTGCACTTTGGTTCGCTTTTATCTATCGTTCTACGTGGATAGGGATATAGCTAAGCTTGCCCTCTAGAATTCCATCCACGACTGTCTTGACAATTCTTTTGAAATTATTTAACCGTCTTTGAATCACGTAGTCGTATTCGATAAACGCCTCCTTCGAACTCTATATTGCTTTCGCCTTCACTTATTTCAGAAGGACGAAAGCGTTGTACTAGAACTTCCTCTAGCCTTCCTATCGATTATGACCATACAGTATTATTTTTCTATGATCTAGATCGCGATTTCTTACGGCATGATTTTGTGAAAACATTGTCATCGTTTGATCCCCATCGATACCCCCTTGTGTCTTCTCACCCCCCCTAGTAAATTCTTAATTTTGATGACAAAATTCTTTTAAGTTGGGTAGGATGTAAAATCCCTAAATTTCTACTATATTTTTTTATTAAAATTTGTACAGATTTAAAATTTTGTATTATACGTCGCGTAGTCGTATTATACGTCGTGCGCAAAATTTTATTTTTCGTAATTGCTCACGAGTGCGAATATGTACGAGCGTACATATTTTTAGTAAAACATTTTTTCTATTTTTTTATATATAGTTCAAATAATATATAATAATTATTTGTATTTTACTTAAAGTTTATTTTATGCAAATATTCCTTGCATATGAGATACATTAATTTGAATTTATATATAATTTCATTTTCAAAATTTATTAATATTAATATTTTATTATTCAAAAAGATATTTAAAAATATTTATTATTTTCGAAATTATTATTATTGGTATTTTTGGAAAATATATTTCAAAATTATTGTGGCAATTTGAATCTTGATTTGAATTTATGGATTTATTTAAATAGTTAAATATTTGAAATTTGATTTATCCCATTTGATTTTTAAACTAAAAATTTAATTAGATTTAAATTGGATTTGGATTTGGATTTGGAATTATTGAATTAATTTAAATTTATAGATTGAATTATCTAATTGGGTTTAAACTATTCTAGTCCTTATCCAACTGGGAATTCTCACATCCTATAAATAGGCAGGTACTCCTCCATGTATTTCTATTCTCCAAATTCCATAAACGTGCGTGCATCGTGTCCGTGTTCTCCGTCCAAATTCTTATTCCATTATTTATACATATACATTTCACCTTCTTCGTGTCCACATGTCGGACACGATTCCGATACAGCAAACCCAATCCTCTATTCTAAACCCTAATCCTATTCTAAACCCTAATCGACAACTCTCGAGCCGCCCTTCCTGCTGCTCGAGCCCCGTCGCACCCGCCTACGCCTCCGCCGCAACCATCGCCGCCACCCACAGCAAACCCGCCAACCACAACTCCCACCGCCAGTACGACCAAACCCTCGACCATCAACACTACCAGCCCATACAACCACCGTCCACCGAAACAACCATCGTCCACCGGAACAACCACCACCACCTCCACGAACGTCCAGCCAAACCCATCGCCCATCTCGACCGCACACCCCATCGCCACCACATAGGAAAAGAAAAAAAAAAACCCTAACCCTAAAACTCACCTCCGCGCCCTGCGCCAAGCCGTCGGAGACGTGCCGCCGAACCCCGAACTCCGTCTCTCCCCGCTCGTCTCCGTCCCGACCGCGGTGACCGCGACGTCCCAGCAGCCGTCTACCGCCCCCTTTCTCTCCGACTTCCGACCCGCTCGCCGCCCGACTTGACCAACCGACGACCGCACGGCGCCGACGCGGCCCCGGCCGCCCGCTGTCATCGTCGTGGCCGACGACCCCTCAAACCCTCTCCGCTCCCGCACCGCCTCTTCCGCTCTCCTCTCTTCAGCTACCCCCTCTCTCTCTCTTTAATCGGGAAGAGAGCAGTGTATAAAAAAATTGCGGATGAGGTTTGCTTTGTTCTTCTGGTTGTTCTCCTCGAAAGAGAAGAACCACTGATGGTTTTGATTATTTTTAGTATTTTGGTTATTATATTTTATTATTAGTTTATCATCATTATAGTTATTATTATTATTATTATTATTATTATTATTATTATTATTATTATTATTATTATTATTATTATTATATTATCATTTATTATTATTATTAGTACAGTTATTATTATTATTATTATTATTATTATTATTATTATTATCATTTTTAATAGGTATTAATATTAATGTTAGCTATTTATTTCATTCTCTTTCCTATTTTATTTGTATCTACTTATTCATGCAAAACATATATACAGTCACATAGCATTAGAACTATATCTTATAGATATTTTCTATTATAGAATATAATATGTGTACAAATTTTTATATGATTAGTCAGTAGTATTATTATTTTATTACTATATTATTGATATTAAAATTTTGAAACGATTTCGTAATAAAATATGTTATTGAGGGTTGACCTTATATGTAAACATAAAATTGGATTTCAAAGCATAATTATATTATTATTTTATGGTACTGTATCTGTAGCTTTTACCTACAAATTTTTATTTTGACAAAAAAAAATGGTTTCCCTTAAAATGGTTTTAATATATATTCAAGGATTACCTAAAAACTATTTTTTTAAATAACAATATATATATATATATATATATATATATATATATATATATATATATATATATATAGTATTATAAAATAATTTTCAAAAATCGTATATATATTCTTTGTCCAATTTCCTTCGACTATCCTTCTGTCCGTGACTAATTCCATTCTCCCTATACCCTAGCCAACTTCGTACCTTCATTTTGTCCACCATAACTAAATTGACCGTCCTAGACTCGATGGAACCATCCATACCGCCAACAGAGGTCCCCTTGTGTAGTTGTTGCACCGAAGTCGCAGTTCGTGCCACATTGAGCATTGCAGTACACCAGGCGTCCAACCAGGCAAGACACCTTGCCATTTGCTGTTTATTTATTTTAGCTCATATTTCATGCATTATTTATTTTTTTATGCAAAATAAACTGTGATACATGGCATAACCTGTTAGAACTTACTGTTCATTTATATTTCCTGCTATGTATTATTTTTCTTACACATTAAACCTAGATTTAAGGGACCACCTTGTTTGTTGCATTCATTGGCCTTGACACGTTGTAACACGAAGTTGTGTGTCGCATGTAGAATACGGACATGCGTGACTGGCTGGCCACCGGTACGTATAAGCTGTGCGATAGGAATAACCGCTAATAGAGGTTGCATGCTAGTTTGACTTAGCGGTTATAAAGGTTTACTGTTGTGGATACAACATAGTAGGCATTGGGCGGGGAGGACAATTCCTTAACGTATGGGCTTCGATGCACTTTCCCTTTTGTAACTCGTGAGCTCCGTCGGAGACACGGGTCAGATTACCCATGATTACTGACGGCCATTGACGTTCTGCGGAACGTTATGCTCTTACTGATGGGGCCTCTGGTGCCCAAGGGGGGACCATGCCGATCCAATTTAGCCAGGGCCCATGCGTAGGAAGGATTGTTCTTAACTACATTTCACTTAGAACGGTTAGGCACATTTATCCGTTAGGTATGAGTACCTTTGGTTTGGGTACTTGTATCTGACCGTGGCTTGGAACAATAACTTGTCGCAGATTAGTTCGTCACATCTTATCCTTGTTTGGTTGTAGGTGTGGCTTACTACTTCGATGAGAAGGTATTGAACCTTGTTGGGGTCCGGATACCATATTGGATTCATAGCATGGAAAGATACGTCACCGTGAATTAGTTTACCATCTCCTGTCCTTGTTTGGTTGGGGGGATGGTACGCTCGTTCTATAGGTGTGTATTGGACCATGTTATAAATTCAATTGACTTATTTATTTGAGCAATATTTATTCAGTTTATATGGCATGATATTATGTGTCTTGTTACATCCCTCTGAGGACCAGTTTATCTTTCCAGGTGTGTGCTCTTGTCTTTCGCAGGTGTTCTAGCTCTAGCCGTGATCATTGCTATTTCTTCAAGGATGATTGCACTTGGATCGTCTTCGCTACGCTTGCCAAAAATTATTTCTTTTCTTATGTATTTTTCCTTTACTTGTTGGTAGTGGATTTGTCTCTGCCCAACATATTGTATCAAGATAATTCATTATCTTTATATGATGTCTTTTATTCTTTTATTTTTGTGTGGATGAGATTAGTTATGGTTCTGCTGCATTTTACAGCTTACGTATATTTATTATACGGCTGTCATGTCTACGTTCCTAGTCCTACGTATTTTGGGACTGGGGCGTTATACTATGCGTGGTATAGCTTAATACGCTGCTGAGCTAGGAGGTGTTTCTTATCTAATGCTTTCAATTCCTGTAGTCGTAGACGGTGGTTATCTTCAGTGGTCATATGACTTTTGAGGGCTACCCGTAGAGTGGATTTGAAGTTCCAAAGGGAGTACAGCTTCGCTTCCGTATACCAAAGAAAATGGCATACTGCCAATAGGTTTCCGGACTATAGTTCGATAGGCCCAGAGGCACTCATCGAGCTTTTTATGCCAATTGTGCTTATTGGAAGATACAATCTTTTTGAAGAGTTTGATAATCATTTTATTGGAAGCCTCGGCCAACCCATTCGCCGCTAGGTTATACGCAGTTGAGACTATACTCTGGATCTGATTCTGGTCACAGAACCGATGAAAGGCACTACTAACAAATTGTGGACCATTGTCGTGGATAATCCTCTGTGGCAACCTAAACCAGTGGATGACATGATGGTTGAAAAACTTAATCACGTTAGAAGTTTTTACGTCTACGAGTGGTACTGCTTTTGTCCACTTGAAAAAATAATCGGTTATAGCCATGATGAACCGTTGACCCTTTGACGATGGTAGGGAGATCGTACCGATGATATCCATTTCCTATGCTTCGAAAGGCTAGGATGCAACAGTCGGGTGTAAAATCTTTGATAGCTGGTGGATGAAATCCACATGGATTTGGGACATTCGACATTTCTTAGCGTATGCCAGTGCGTCTGCTATCATCGTAGGCCAGTAATACCCAATGCGTCTGAGTCGGTCCTGAAGTTTAGGGCCTGGTTGGTGGGCCCCACAAGTGCCATCGTGAGCTTCACGAAGTGCTTTCTTAGACTCATTATTCGAAAGACATCGAAGTAGGAGACCATCAAAGGAACGACGATATAATATTTTAGTTGGAACATCGCAATAGAACCGAAGAGAGTGCCTTCTAACGAAAGCTGCTTCCTTGGCGTTGTCTGGTAGGATTTTGTATACCATAAATCAATAAAGGGGTACCGCCAGTCTCGGACGTCCTTGTCCACATCTACAGAATGGCAGGCTTGCATACATAAGTTATCCTTCGGGCTTACCAGCTCTTGACCGATTACTGTGATAGTTTGTTGTGTTCCAACGAGTGCTGCTAGTGAGACCGCAAGACCAGCCAGAGCATCAGCTTCCAGGTTTCACAATCCTGGAACGTGTTCTATAAAGAATCACATAAAGATAGAGATCACTGAGATCGCTGCTTGATGATACGAGATTAGGTTTTCATGCCGGACCTTGTATTTTCCTTGAACCTGATTGGCTATCAGATGAGAGTCGCCATAGGTTTCCAGGAAATCGACCCCTAACTCTTTGGCTAGCTGGAGCCCTATAATAAGAGCATTGTACTCGGCTACATTATTGAAACACGACTCCGAGAGTGAATATGCTCGTTGGATGACCAGGTCATCAAGAGAGATTAATACTACTCTCGTTCCTGTCACAATATCACCCATGGGACCTGTTCTTGAAACGCTGTCAAAGAACAGTTGCCAAATTAGCTCTTCAGTTGTGACGTAGGCCTCTATTACCTCGTCTGGGATATCTTCATCAATCTTTGAGTTTTCAGCTACCGGATGAGCAACCAGGAAGTCAGCTAGCACTTGGCCTTTGATCGCTTTTCGCGGAACAAACACCATGTCGTAAGGTGACAATAATATCACCCACGTAGCGAGGCATGAATTTAGTGCTCCTGGTTTGGTCATGAGGACCTTGAGTAGGTTGACCCAAGAGATAACGTGAATTGTCTGCCCACTATGTAATGACGGATTTTTTGGATGGCGAAAACCAGGACGAGGCATTATTTCTCAACAGGGGTATATCTATGTTCAGCTCCGATTAGTTGTCGGCGGAGGTAGTAGATGGCATATTCGAAGCCGGCATCATCGTTCTTGGCTAACAATGCACCAAGAGAATAGTCCATGGCTCGGACGTAAAGTTGAAAGGGTTTACCCATGACTGGAGCAACTAAGACTGGAGGGTTCGTGAGGTGCCCTTTAATGTCCTCGAAGGCTCGTTGGCATTCTTCGGTCCAGACATAGGATACTCCCTTCTTCATAAATTCAGTGAAGGGCTTACAGCGACCTAGGAGATTGGAGCTAAATCTTCGGATGTAAGCTAAGCGCCCTTGAAGATCGCAAAGTTCACGAAGGTTCCTTGGTGGTTGCATCTCGATGATAGCTTTTGTCTTCTCAGGATCGACGTGGATCCCTTTTGAAGTGATGATAAATCCTAGGAATTTGCCGCTGGACACCCCCAGGAAATACTTGGTCGGGTTCACCTTCAATTGATGTGCCCTCGTCAGGTCGAACACAGTTCTTAAGTCATGTAGGTGATCACCGTGGACACGACTTTTGACAGCGATGTCATCAACGTAGCATTAGACTATCTTATCCAAGTATTTGTGGAATATGGTGCTCATAGCTCTCTGGTATGTAACCGCCTGCATTCTTCAAACCGAAAGGCATCACGGTATAGCAAAATACGCCGATCGGTGTCCGGAACGACGTGTGTTTCTCGTCTTCTGGGGACATCTTGATTTGGTTATAACCTGAATAGCCTTCCATGAACGACATATGCTCGAACCCACAGGTATTATCTACCATCACATCAGTGATTGGTAATGGAAACTCCTCTTTCCGACAGGTGACGTTTAGACCATGGAAGTATATACAGACTCGGATCTTTCCAAAAAAAATTTCGACTGGGACAATGTTGGCTACCCAATTTGGATGTTGTTCCTCACGGACGAAGTCGCTTGCTATCAGCTTGTCCACCTTCTTCTCATTAGCATCCATAATATTGGGGCAAATTCGCCGTTGTTGCTGCTTCACTGGCTTAGCATTGGGTAAAATGTTTAATTTGTGTACGGCGGTGTTTGGATCTAGCCCCGGCATATCTTCATAACTCCAGGCGAAGATATCTATGTACTCTTTCATGATCTCGATGAGAGATTCACGATCTTCCCCTTTTAGGCTTTTGCTTATAAAGATTGGCTTGGGAGAAGAGTCATCTCCCAGATTGATTTGTACGACCTCATCTTCGATGGGAGGCTCACGCTACTCGAAGCATTTTTTCCATTTGGAATCAAGTTGTTGAGCCCAAGGTTCGACTTCGAAAGGCTCAAAGAATTGGTTGTCCTCTTCTTCGATATGGTCTACTAACGTCATGTTCACCGATAACGTTTTCTGAAATATTTCCCCGATACTGACATTGGAGTCATAGGAAGAGTCTGAAGAATACGAGTACGTTTTCTCCTTAGATTGTAGAATTTCAGAAGGCTTAGATAAGACATATCCCATAACACAACGGATCTTTTGGTAATACTGATCAGATTCACCCTTGGGGACGTTGATCTTGATTGGCAAATGTCGACCCTTACCATAGTTAAGGCCCATATTGTTGTTCAAGTCATACCCATCTTCTGGATGATGTGTCGGGCTTGAGAAGTGTAGTGGTGAACCTGTATTGTACCGGTTTCATGTTCTGACTTCTAAGGGATAAGGGTCCGAGAACACTCCACTCGGCCGAAAGTAATGGGCTTCTCTCCCCTCTTTCTGGCTGGTACTATGAAATATGTGTCGCGTATTGGGAGCACTAGGCTCGTAGAATAAGCGAACGCGACTTATGTTTGTAGTGATAACCTTAGGGCTTGCTCAAAGGAATATGCAGCGAGAGAAGCGAAGTACCCTGAAGACATTCTTTTATTAATAAAGTAGGACAAATCGTCCTCCTGGATTACATTGTCAGACCCAGGGAAGTGGGATACGACCATGTTTTTTAGATTTCCACCCAAAGTCGTTATGATTGGCGAGGTTGAAGAGGAAATAGGTGGACTATGCAGTTTTACTACAAGAGGTTTGTCCGAGGAAATCTTTCTTACTGGCGGTACTTTTAGACGAACCACTAACGGAGTTGAGGTGTTTGCCAGTGGTTTGACTGTTAATGTTATAGGGTGTTCCCTTAACTTCACTTTGCTAGGCCCCTCGGAGGAGATCTACGCTTCCGCTTCATCATCGGCATCCTCACCTGAGTCCCTTCGATGGTTTTTCCGGAATAGACAGGATTTCGTATAGTAGACTTCAATCCCTTTGAAAGGATCGATGTCTGCGAACTCTGTCTTCCCTACACTGTCATTATTGACGTATTTGAAGCATTGGTGTAGGGTGGACGGTACGATCATGTGCTCATGTATCCACGGCCTCCTTAGTAGAACATTGTAGCAAGAGTCTGCGTCGATAACAAAGCAAGTTGCTTCCATGTTCAGATCGCTAATATGGAACTTTTGGCGAATCTTTCCTTCTTGGCAGCTCTTGCCATTGTTAAAACCACTTATCATGGTTTGGGTCGAAGATAGACAATGCATCAGGATCCCCAGAGTATGCAATAAGCGATAGGGAATGACACTTACAGATGATCCAGGGTCAATGTGCATGCGATCGACCTTAACATCGTCGAGTATGCTGTACAATATAAGGATCGGGTATGCTTATTATTCTTTAGCAACATGTCTTATTGTGAGAATGTGATACCCGGCATGGTCTCTATTATATTGTGACACTGAGGGCAGGCAATAGGATCCTCTTCCAATTGTTGTATCTATCCTAAGTAGGACTCGGCGTACTGCAATGCCTCACTGAGAGCCTCTCGAGTCTTCTTGGAGAGACGAAGGAGCTCGAACAATGATAGCCTGGCCGGAGTGTTGGCTAATTGAGTCAGGATGTCAAAGTTATAGGGACTATCGAACCCCACTGCGATTTCTTTTCTGAAGGGCTTGTCAAAACGCCCCTCTTTCTATTTTTGCTTATCCGTTGCTGGCTGTTGGGACGAGCCAGGTTCGGACGAGATGGGGTTGTGTCACGATCCGCACCCTGTTTAGGGGCACGAGGACGTGGGTACGTCCAGCTTACGCCGCAGTGTCGATGGTAGAACGTTGTATAAGTCATCTATAACATCTAATATCTAACAACAAGGAATATAAATATGTCATCTCCGCACGAAGGTATAATATGATATATCAATATATAATCTCAACCACAAATCTAAAGGAAGATAGAGCACGATATTTAAAATAAAGATAAGGAGAATAACTGAATAAATAGTAAAGTTGTCCACACATGAGTTTAGAAGTCCAAGACAAATAAGTACATATCCTGAATATAATAATAAGTCTAAAATCCCACAGTCGAAACAATCCAATACTATATGAATACTAAAAACTATAAACTATATCTAGGGCACTCTCTATCGAGCAGGAACCTCCACAGACTCCTGTGTGCCACCCACGTATACCCCCTGCTCATAGTAGGTAAGACAGTCATCTACATCATCTATAAAATTTTGTCAATGTACCCAGTTAGGATTGGAGCGAAGTACATAAACCAACAGCAGTTCCATTTAAATTGACAAAAACTATAAAGCAGTGATATAGAGAATGCTATATACGATGAAGAAACATGTCTGACGCAATAGTATAATGGAAGAAACAGGCAATATGAACTGAAGAGAAATCTGTGAGAACATGTAATGGGAAAGAACTACCATATCAAAATAGAGCAATGTAATGGTGAACTGAGTCTAAAACTGTAATAGACAGTATGTTTGGAATACCAATTAGATATGTGATCGGCTTGGAAGATTCAATAATTTACACGAAGGAAGGCTAGCTCAACCATACGTGCAATATATGATAGCTAGTAGCCAATGATTAATACTACTTGCCGATATTTCTTGATCACATATCTAACTAGTATTTTCTGCGCCCCGACTAATACGATGGATCCAACCATGACACGTTACTGTTTGCAAAAACAAAAATTTGTTTATTCCAAACTTGTAAAAGAGTACAAAGTACAATAAATTCTGGGGAAGTACAACTTTAAGAATCTGATTAGAAGACGATCACTTTATCCCTTGGACTATGTGAACTTGAAGACTGTAGCCTCTGGAGAATGAAGCAGCAATTTTGCAAGAGTTCTTGATCTCTGTCTCTGTGTATCTGATCTCTGTGCCTATGTATCTGATCATTTCATAATGATTGGAAACTCTATTTATAGAGTTCAGAAAATAACTGTTTTAGCAGTTATTCTGATGTGCGCGAGGCTGGGTTACGCCACATTGGGTTGCGCCAACTTTCATTCAGTTGTCAGTCATGTACTAATTGTATTTAGACGCGTGGCATCATATGATTGAGATGCGCGTGGTCCTATACAGGATAGTAGACACATCTTGAGAGATTAGTGGCATGTGCGCCACGTCATCCTGCTTTAGAATGTCAGTTGTCTCAACTTCATCAGATTGCGCGAGCTTCGATCAACTGCGCCTAACTAAGCCGCGCCTAGACACGTGGCAGCTTTTGAGCAGAAGCCATTCAGATTGCGCCTAGGCGCAACTAAAGATTTTGTCTAGATTGCGCCTGGGTGCAACTCACGAAGCATACAGGACAGTTGTCCACTACCTTCCCTTGAGCGGCACAATTCACGGGATTCGAAGAGATTTTCTTAGTTTACTGTTGTGTCAGTCGTCAGTGTTGTCAGGTAATGATGACCATTAAGTGTCAGATGCCACGTAGGTTTTGGCGCTAAAAGACTGGGCTCAGTCTGATATTAGGTACAACCTGATCAGTGGCACAGTCTATTCTCTAAGCTTCATATCAGTGGCACAACCTGATCTTTGGGGCGCAACTTGATTACTGATTAGTATGTTCATGGCGCAACTTGATTTTTAGGCTCTACAAGATCCCGTTCAAAGTTTTCAAAACTTAAAAATATTGAAAGTTTTGGAATACTTTGAATTTAGAAAAGTTTTGACTAAGTCAAGTTGCGCCGGACAATGCTCGATCATCACAATTAAATACCTTTCTCAAAAATACTCAATCCTCTCTTCATCTTCTGGAGTTTCATTGATTATTTTCAGTTTCCCATGAAGAAGAAGAATACGAAGAGTCAATTTCTTGATATATATGTAGTAGTTGATCTTTGTACTATGTTCTTTACTTCTGTTCTTCAATGGCCCCAAAGAATTAAGAGATGGAGACCAATGCTGACACCACAACTAAGTCTCCTGAAGCGGGACATGATGTTGTGCCTACAACTTTTTTGTTGGAGGCTGACCCAGGTTTGAGAGCAGTGAACTTTTTGAACTGTTTCGGTTTAACCCCGTCAGTCTTCAATCGCTCGAGTGGCGGATCATCCTCTTAGGAGCACGTCAATTCAGAGGGATTTCTTAACCTGATACGTCTCTCGGGGATCCGCACCATACAAGAATTGGACGCCGTCCTTCGTCAGACTGATGAAGGCAAGGACAAGAAATAATGTTCTAGGGAGAACAATTTTTTATTTTTATGTCCTTGACTCTAAGGGTCCACCCGTCTTTATGCAATGAAACCTAGAATTTCTGATTTTGTGTGACTGTGATTTCGAATGGTGCTCATGGATATATTCTTTTAGCTAATTCTTCATTTTACTATTTCTTCTGAAGAACACGTGGCAGTCGTTACACAGTTTTAGATGCCCATTTTTAGTTCTTTTCCAAAATAGGATCCTAGAACGACGTACCCATCTCATCTTTAACCTCTTTAAAAAGGACATCCAGAAATGAAAAAACCATTCATACTCTCTCAAAACAAATGTCTTCCCATAAGGTTTCACTTGCGCCACTTCATCCTGATGTTATTTGCCTGCATGCTGTGTCTTCAAAAATTGGTAAGTCTCGACGAAGAATCAATGGTATGAATATTCTTCTTTCACATCACTTTTGGAGACAAGTATCGATCTGCATGGTGTAGACACTTATGATATGCGCTAACTATTTCTGAGAATTGGCGCACACTGTGGTCCAGTATTTAGCTCCGATCAGAGTCACGTATTGCTGACATACACTTGCTTGATCAGTGCTTAGTGCTAATATGCGCCTGTTTGTAGGCGCAGTGCTGATGTGCGCCTGTTTGTAGGCGCAATGCTGATGTGCGCCTGTTTGTAGACGCATATTACTGATAGATTCTGCTAACTTCTCATGTTTCACTGATATTTACAGGGACTTGGTTAGCGAGCTTCTTCAGAACTGGCATTGGTGATTTGGATGTTGTAGAGAGCATTTTTCTGACATTCACATCAGACAACTCATGTGGTTCTGACACTCAAATCAGACTGCTCAGGACTCTTCATGTTAAGAAGTCTTTCTCAGATGGTAGGAAGTGCCTTTATACATGAGAGTTGGATGGTGAAGACGCAGAACTAGGAATTGTATCACAAGGGTGATCTCGTTCCTAGTTCCCCTAATGGGTTGTCTTCTCTCCACCAGTTGTATTGACAGTAGCTCATCTTTGGGCTGCTGCACTCTGGGGTTCTCCTCTAGTCTTTCTCAGAGAGAAGACCAGAGTTAATTCCATTGTCTGGCTCGTTGCTTCAGGTCGAGACGACAAGGAATTGCCACCAACAAATAAGAAGATCCAAAGATGTAATAGACCTTCATTATCAATGAGAAGATCCAAACATATAATAGACCTTCATTTAGAATGAAAATCCAAGATGTAATAGATTTTCATCAACATGTATCTATGCTTTTAAAGAAGGAATAAAGAAATAATTGTCTCATTATTCTCTCTCCTTTTTTTTATAATTTAATTTTGCTATGATGTCATAGATAACATAATCCAGAGAGGATTACGAATGTGGCAAGTTGTTTTGATGTGAATATTTGGAATTCAGGTTCGTAAAAGATAAGACCTCTCACTATGATGAATGAATGGGTGATCATTCACTTCAATTTCCGAGGAAGAAATATTGAATGAATGAATGGTCGTTTAAATTTTCGAAGAAGGAAGCGAATGAATCAAGCACGACGGTTTCGAAGAAGGAAAGATGAAGGGTAGGTTATGAATGAACCGTTAGAAATGATCAAACAGTTGTGCCTCTTTTCAAGAGTCGCATCAGTTCTCACGGCTGATTACTTAGTTGTTCTGCCTATAAATTGTCAATCTCTTTTCTTTCTGTGCAAGAAAAAATGTCTTCCAAAGATTTGATTGCTCCGAAGACTGAAGAAGAAACCAAGACTTCCCTTGCTGAGCCTCTAGTGCCTTCTCAAAAAGAAAGGGGCGAAGGATCAACTGTTCCTCATGTGCCAGGACAGGACTTGATCTCCAAGTTAGTGGAGTCTGGAAAAACTGCCGAAGAAGAGGCATTGAGGATGGCTGTTTGTGAGTTCCTGGGACGTTCAGACAATGAGATGTTTGAACGGTTGGCGAACTTTGTATTTAATCAGGAAGGGTCAGGGCCTCCTCCCCGTCCTTAATATTATGTGATTCCATTCTGCTTTTGAAAAAAATAAACTTTTATTTACATCATGTTTCTGAAAATAAAGTATATTTTGTCTTTATACATAATATTTCTTGAGAAATTTGCCATTGATGGGCATCATAGCAACTCTACCATCCATATCTGTTAATTGATATGCTCCATTGGAGAAGACTTTATTTATTACATACGGTCATTTCTACTTTGCCTCGAACTTGTATTTGCTCATATGTGTCATAGTCATAGGACGTCTGACTGTAAGAACCAACTCGCCTTCTTGAAATGTTTGTACTCTGACTTTGCGATTGAAAGCTTTTGAAATCTGGACTTGATACAGTTCGATATGTTGTTGAGCTAATAACCTTTTCTCGTCGAGCGCCTCCAATTCCTGAAGCCGAAGACGATCATTATTGTCTGTAGTAAGCTCATTAGCAATGGCTATTCTCAATGATGAAATTTGAATTTCCAAAGGTAGCACAGCTTCACATCCATATACCAGAGAAAAAGGTGTGCAACCTGTAGGGTTACAGACGGTAGTGCGATATGCCCATAGACACTCTCTGAGTTTATCACTCCAATTAAGTTTGTTAATAGAGACAAACTTTTTAAGGAGTTTGATAATGGTCTTGTTGAATGCTTCAGCCAACCCGTTAGCCGCAGGATCATAGGCTGTAGAGGCGACATTATTGATTCTGTTATCATCACAGAACCTATTAAACCTCTGACTGATAAATTGTGGCCCATTATCATGGATGATTCGACGAGGGACACCAAATCTGTATATCACATGATGTTTGATAAAATTAACAACGCTACAAGTTTTTACTTCCGCCAAAGGTATAGCTTCAGCCCACTTGGAAAAATAATCGGTTATAGCTATGATGAACCGATGTCCTTTAGATAAAGGAGGATTGATAGGGCCAATTATATCCATGCCCCAAGCTTCAAAAGGCCATGAGGCTGCAGCTGGATGAAAAAATTCCGACGGTTGATGAATGAAATTCGCATGAATTTGACATGCACGGTATTTCCTTGCATAATCAATAGCATCTGATACCATAGAGGGCCAGTAGTAGCCCATACGTCGGATACGATCCTGTAGTTTAGGACCAGGTTGATGTGCTCCACAAACACCATCATGAGCCTCACGTAATACCTGTTTTGCTTCATCACCAGCGAGACACCTCAAGAGTAATCCATCAAAAGTTCTTCGATATAGTGTCTTAGTAGTATTATTATAATAGAATTGAAGTGATCGATGACGGATACTTGTAGCTTCTTTAGGATCTTCTGGCAAAATGTCATGCACTGCAAAATCAATGAAAGGTACTCTCCAATCCTCGCTAAGGACATTGACTTTAGTTAGGTTGCTGAATTCAATGTTGTGGTTGTTTTCAACATAGAATAGTTCTCTATTAGAGATAACAACCATCTGTTGCCTTTTAACTGGAACTGCCAACACTGCAGCTAGATTAGCTAAGGCATCAGCTTCTGTATTGCATGCCCGACGTACATGTTCGATGAAGAATCCTTTAAATGAAGAAGCTATCTTGGTTGTTGCTTCATGGTATGGTACTAGATCTTGATGTCGGACTTCATATATGCCTCTAACCTGATTAACAATCAGGTTAGAGTCACCATATACTTCGAGATATTCAATACTCAATTGTTTAGCTAATTGAAGTCCGATGAGCAAAGCATTGTATTCTGCCACATTGTTGGAGCATGATTCGTCTAAAGAATAGGCCCTTTGAATAGTTAATCCATCGGGTGAAACAAGAACAATTCCTACTCCCGCAACAAGAGTACCTTCAGGTCCAATTCTAGAAGCTCCATCAAAGAATAATCTCCAAGTAGGAAATTCTTCTGAGATCATATTTGATTCTAATGTTTCGTCCGGAATCTCATCATATAGTTTAGATGTCTCAGGGACAGGATGAGCTGCTAAGAAGTCAGCAAGTGCTTGGCCTTTCACAGACTTTTGAGAAACATAAACCATATCATATTGTGCTAGTAATATGGCCCATGTGGCAAGCCTAGAATTAAGCGTACTTGGCTTCTTCATTAGAACTCGAAGAGGATTGACTCGGGATATGACATGAATAGTTTGGCCTATGATGTAATGTCTTATCTTCTGAACAGCAAACATTAAGGCTAAACATTCCTTCTCCACCGGACTATAACGATGTTCAGCTCCAATCATCGTTCGGCTAAGATAGTTGTAGAAGCATGGAATTTCAGAACCAGAAAGTCTATGCGCCAGACTACATGCGCCAAAGCTTGGACAAAGTGCTTCACAGCAAAAAAACAACAAATATAGACATTTGAAAAAGGACTTTTTATTTAACATATAAAAGTCTATTACATGTCTAAGAAAGACTGTACAAAGGAGAATTTCTACAAAGAAAAGGTCTTAGTCTACAGCCAGCAATCAATATGCGCCCTCAGCCAGGTGCATCCCAATATGCGCCCTCAGCCAGGCGCATCCCACCATGCGCCCTCAGCAAGGCGCATCCTTTTCAGCAGCTCAGTTATGTGCATCCTCAGTTATGTGCATCCCTTCAGCAGTCCAGTTATGTGCTGCTCTTCCAGCCAGGCTCACCTGATAAATGCTTCGACTAATGAAGCATTTATTGAGCAGAACGAGGGCGGCAATCAACCCTCTAGCCCAGGAAGGGAAAAGAACCACAAGCCAACCTGTGGCCAGGGGAGGCTTCGAAAGAGCCCCCAAAGCCAAAGGAAGACCGTGATCGAAATCGCGGCCAAAGGAGCAGCTTTCAACACAACCAGAATGGGCTACACCCATTTTGAAGGAAGAAAGAGCCACCAAAGCCGTAGCACCGCAATCCCGATCTACGGCTCTTCCTGCACAACGAAGATGAGGCCTGAGCATCCCTATCTTTGGATGCAACAGGCACCTTCCGCCTGCCTCGAAAGCCCTCGACTTCGACTTTTGGATGTAACAGTCACCTTCAAGTGCATCAACAAAGACACTGCGTCGTATCTTCACTCTCGGGAGCATCTCATCAACAGAATGCATTCGAGTACACAAGTTCATGTCAGAAAGACGTGATAGAACGAGAGGCCAACCCTCTCTCCATACCACTATTTATAGGCCGGGCAAATCAAACCCATGCGCCAAGTGGATGGCTCTCCGAATTCCGTAGAATGAATTTGTATTAAATGGATGAACCGGACGCTTCGAATTCAGCCAAGTCAAAACGGCTATTTAAAGCACTCGAAGAACGTAACAGTTGCCCCATCAAAGACGTCTCACGAAGCGGATGCGCCGGCCAGACCGCGCATCACACAGACGCGCCCTTTAACATCAAGCGCATCACATAGACGTGCCCTTCAGTACCAAGAGCATCACAGGGGATGCGCCTCCATGCGCCTAGTGGAACGCCAACCGACGCGCCCACTCAGCTGTCCATCGAATGTCACAAACATTAAATGCTGAACTGACAGAGTTGGCAGCACGCCTCCCAAAGTCTGAACAGTCGACAGCTTTTTCAGAAGACGAAGCATCGCCAACGTCAGCATCATTATTACTCCCCTCTGACGGCTACTGCCACGTGGCCACCCAACCATCTCGCATGCGCTTCCGCGGCTATGCGCCCAAATCTGTATACGCCTCAAAAGCTGTGCGCCTCAGACTTTTTACTGATCCCAAAAGACAGAAGGAAAGTCACTGTTACAACTCTGCATGCGCCTCAAAAGCCATACGCCCCAGACTTCTTCCTGATCCCAAAAGACAGGAGTAAAGTCACTACTGAAGCTCTGCATGCGCCTCAAAAGCCATGCGCCCAGAATGGTTCGTGACTCCTAAAGGTTACGAGCCAAAGTCTCCTCATGCGCCCAATCCTAGGCGCATCCTACCAGATCATTCCCCCCACCAAATCCGAGATCTCCGAGCCATGGGTCGACGACACGTGTCCTTTGACTCAACTCATCCAAGATCTCAGCAACAGAAAAATCTTCTTCTCCGCTACGTCCCGGTTCACAACAGCAACATGAAGAAGTCAACCCCCTCGATCAGGGCGTATCGTCCATGCGCCTCCATCAGCAATCAACACGTGGCGTCTCCGCGTACAGGCGCATCCTACATATGCGCGTATGAGCAGCCAACGTGCAAAACTATAAATACAGGGATCATTTCCTTCTTTTACAGACAGACGGACCGACCTACGTGCACACATATCAACCTCCACAACGAACAGACAGAGACTTCGCACCACCAGAGAGGCAGATACAGACACTCAACGTCTTCCTCCTCTCAGCAAGCTCCAGCACCCAGAGCAATCCAGACCTTCAGAGAACCGATAACCGTCATCAGATCGTCAACGGAGTCAACGCATTACCACTCACTCCATTGGCACAAGGAACCCAGATTAAACAAAAGTGTACTCCTAGGACTACGCCTAAGTCCTATATTGTAACACTGTTCTGTTTGTATTGAAATTTACAATCAAAGAATTTTAATGGCAAACAAGCTGGCGACTCTGCTGGGGACCTCTTTCTCCTCCAACGAGAAAGCTGTGTCACAATCCGACGACGTGAAGGTAGGCTCCTCCCACAAGACGCTGGTCGTACGCCTTAATCAACAGGCGTATGAGGAGTTCATCTCTGAAGGCAGTACGAGTCCTTCGAAGCGACTGGCGAAGCCGAAGAAGACCCGCCGAGTCTGGGTGCGCAAGGTCGACGCCTCGGGCACCACCACTGAAGGGGATGCGCCAATGCAGCCTTCCCTTCCTGCTGACGTCTTCAGCAACCAAGATGCGCCCGCTGGTGCAGCGCATCTCTTGGAGAAACGTGCGGCTAACCAAGTTCCCCAGCCATCTCCCTCTCAGGCGAGAAACATGCATCGACGGAGCAGGGGCGCAGCCAATGCCCCGCGCATCACCTCTGATGCGCCACAGAAGATCTCTGTCTTTGACAGACTCACTCGCTATAGTGGCAAGGAGAATTTGGATTCTGAGTAATACGTGCCCCAGCGGCCTGGTACGAAGAAGTCCAAGACAGCACGGGCCATGCGTCCCAAACGTGCTATGCCAGCAACAAGCCAGAAGCATGCGCTCACAATCATGCGCGCTGCTGAAGGTAAGTTGTACAAGGTCGACTCGAGTGCTGCGGCGCCGAGAACGAGCCGACCTTCAAAGTCCTTATCTCACTTGGGCGCATCTACTGCGTGCACAACCAAGTCGAACAAGGCAAATCCAGTGGTCTTGAACTCCCGTGCCTCCTCCGGTTGTGCGTTTGAGGTCCGTCCAAGTCACTCCAAATGCTGTGGTTCCCCCACTACTGATCGGGATGCCTGTTTGGTATTAGATCAGGGGGCGCAGCACTCACTTGACCACCCCGGCGCTTGGCCTTGCCATGCGCCTGAAGGGGGTGCGAAGGTGGCACTCTCCTCCAACGATCTGCGTAACGTGATTACTCACAAGCGCCGATCAGGAGAGTCGACTGACAAGCACGATGCGCCTCTCATGGGGCATACTTGTGCTATGGTCACCATCAACTGCAGTTGCAAAGCGGCAGTCCCACCAAGGCAGTCGGTGTTCCAGCGGCTGCAATCATCGACACCTCTTCGACGTCGCCTCGGGAAGAAGGTGTCAACAGACGAGGAACCAACGGTTGTTTCATACAACGTGATCTCCAACTCCTCGTCAGTCCGAAAGACGACTGGCGGTCTCTCTTCCTCGTCCAAAAGCCAGCCGAAGAAAACCAAGACAGCTGTCTCATCCTCCGGAGTGTTCGAAGGCACTCGAGCGAGGAAGAAGATCTTGGAGGAAGCTGGGGGTAGTCAGACCCTTGTCGAGCCTCCTTCCGAAGACGAGTGTGTCCAAAGCACACTTGGGGAAGATCCTCGAGGCGAAGTCAGCCTCCCAGAAGCCCCTAAAGACGAAAACATCCCCCAGAACATTGCTGGGGGTAGTCTAGCATCTGCGAACCCGAGTTCCGGAGACGAAGAGGCCCTTCAAGACGGAGCTGACGGTAATCAGGCCCTTACAGATGCGCCCGTGGTGAATGTTCTTTCGAACATAGCCAGGGGTAGCCCAGACGTAGCTCCAGGAGAGGCAACTCCCCTACAAGGGAGTGAGGCCGAGAGTGAGGCCTCAACTCATTCATCCACTCCCGGCTTCGTCATGACAGTGAACGTGACTGAGGCTGATGTCGAGTCTGATGCGCCGCCAACAGACCTCGTCCAGCGCATAGATACCCTGGTGGGAGGACTAAAAACCCTCTCTGCCTCCATGTAAATACTGACTCAGGCAGTGTTTGAGATATGGTCAGCTTTGACTAGGACACCTTCGACCGGTCCGGATCCAGGGGCCAATGGAGAGTCGAGTGTACCCCTTCAACGGGTATCCTCGGACGCAGGTCGCCAAGAAGCACCTCGAATGTCAGAGCCCTCAAATGCTCAACATCCGGTGGTACCACCTTCCCCGACTCCCAGCTCCGCGGAAGACGTGGTTGAGATGATCAGGGACCTGCGCGAGCGCTTTGAGTCCAAGACGAGACAAGAGGAGCGCCAGAAAATGGGCATCCCCCAGCCTTATCCCCTCGAGTGGAACAAGGTGGTTTATCCTCCAAATTATAAACCACAAACACTGACGCCGTACGACGGGAAGGACTCTCCTCATCGCTACCTGACGTATTTCCAGTCTCAGACAGGACATCTTCCGAAGGAGGACACGCTTCTTACCAGCATATTTGTTGGGGCACTGAAAGGAGTGGCGTACGACTGGTACTGCAGCCTCTCCGACAATTTAATATCTTCCTTCGACGACCTGACGCGCCTCTTTCTCGACCGTTTCTACGACGGCGGGAAGGACATGACAATGGCGTCCCTTATAGAGATACGCCAGAAGGAGAAGGAAACAGTTCGAGCGTTCATCGAACGCTTCCGACAGGACTACTTTAGACTGCCCCCGAGCATGCCAGAACATGCGCTTCTCTCCTCCTGCAGTATGAACATGCTGCCTGCAGTCAAGCTCTGGCTCAACTCTACTCCTCCTCCCGACTGGAGCTCCTTGATCATTGAAGCAGAAGCCACGGAGAAGAAGGCAGCCAACGCTCGTCTTCTGGGAGTCAGTTTCCCTGCCTTCGAGGACAAGGGAAAACGGCCTGCAACCAACAACCCCGCACGAGAGGCAAAGGGGAAGCAGGCATTGACTGTCAATGCCTCAAAAGGTGCATCAGCACCTACTCAGAAGCCTCCACTTGCACCGAGGTCGAAGGAAGTTTATTCGTTCAACGACGAAGATACCCTGCAGCTCTTTGAGATACTGAAGCAGGGCGACAAGATCAAGCTTTCGGACCCTAAGCGTCCCGATGAGGTTGGAAAAGTGGACAACCCGAGGTACTGTCACTACCATCGGTTTGTCGGACACCCAACCAAGGACTGCTATGTCCTCAAGAATTACATCCAGCACATGATCAATGCGGATGTAATCTCCGTCGACTACGAAGAGAAGACGGTGTCGGCCAACGTGGTGTCACTCCAGTTTGGTACCCTGCCGCCGACTACAACACAAGATGGCGTCGTCCCCATCCCTAAGGCGACAATGGAGGTGGTTAACTTACCACCAACCCGTGACAACGTGAGTGGACTCATCCCACTCACCACATCTCGAGGAGAGATCCTGTGGGTTCACCCCGATCTCGTCTCCGAGGTGACTCAACCGGAGGTACGCCCTACCTCCAAGTCCAAAGGCAGGAAGATCAAGTCTTGCCGCATGGTCTCTTCTTCAGCAGAAGAGGCACTACCTGTGCAGACGCGTTCACAACAGAACACCCAACCCAACGAAGCTACCGTCGATGTGGTGCCTCCTGGCACCGTCCATGCTGTCCAGGATGAGGGCCGTCTAAGCCCTCAGCAGCCAATAAACAGAAGCAGATAGAGGCCCGCTTCGATAGGCCCCTACGAAAAGAGAATGCTTCGGGGCTAGCCAAGCCCCACAACTTCGACATACTGGCGCAACTCGCCAGTGCTCCTGCCCGCCTATCTCTGTTCGAGCTCCTCCGTCTTTCCAAAGACTTCCGAGAAGCTCTCTGCGAAGCTCTGAAGGATGCTGAATTCTTTCTCAGTCAGGTCAAGCAGCCGGAAGATCTTCTGACTGTGTGCAAGCACTGTCACTGTACGGAGGAGGTTATCTCCAATATAACCTTCACCCAACAAGACATGTTGCTCAAACACAATCGACACAACAGGCCGCTGTATTACACAGGGTACATCGGTTCAGTCAAGGTGAAGCAGATTCAGATCGATCCGGGGTCTTTCCTCAGCATCACCCCGAAGACGCTGCTCTCAATACTGGGGATCCCAATGTACCGACTAGCGCCCTCCAATACGACAATCAGTAGTTTCAATGCCAGCAAAAGCGAACCACTGGACAAAATACGACTAAAGTGCCACATCGGTAACCTCAGAACCGAGGTCACTTGTTATGTCGTGGATGCTGAAGTCAACTACAACATTCTGTTGGGTCGCCCATGGCTGCACGAGTACATAGTGGTGCCATCCACGCTCCACCAATGTATGAAGTACGTGTCCACCAACAACGTCATCCGTACGGAGTTTGCGGACATCGACCCCTTCAAAGGGATTGAAGCCTACTTCACCGATGCCGACTTATATAAGTCACCTGACGAGGAGGAGGCCAATGATGCTGATGACGAAGCAGAAACGGCAGCAGAGCCGGACATGGAGCCTGAGGCCACTCCCGATGCTCCTTTAAAGATCCGACTCAAAGGCAAACCGCCTCAGAAGTTGCCCCCCATGAGCATTAAGCTATCCGGGAAAGCACCAGCTGCTCCTGAAGCTCCCCTGAAGATACGGCTCAAGGGAAAGCCGCCTCAAACATCGGATCCCCTTGTGGCAAAACTACAAGGGAAGGCGCCAATCACCGGAGGCACAGCAGAGGCACCTCTGAAGGTGCATCTTAAGGGCAAGCCGCCGCCATCCCAGCCGCCAGAGAAGGCCCATGTAGTCCTCTCGGACTCCCAGATCAACGCTGTGGTGGACCCTCCCGATCCTACTCCAGTGCTTACAGATAAAGAGCTGGGGAATATATCTCGGCCGATATAGATGCCCCATCTCTCGACAATGTAATCCCACGGGATAAAATCTCGCATTTCATCAATAATAGAGTGTCTTTTAATTATTCTAGTCTTCCACATTGGAATGCCATGTATACATTAGATAACGCTCTACGGTCGTTGCAAACACAAATAACGACCGTCCATCATGTAAATTGAGTAGTCCCGTCCCAAGGGGTCTGTTAGATAGTCCCACCACGGAGTCGAAACGAAGAATCCATCATCTTCGGCAAGTTCGAGCGTCATCAAAACCTCCCGCCACTCGAGCCAGAACCAGATGCCGACAGAATGCAACTCTATCGGTACACGGACAAGGCAAAGTACCTCATCCAAAAGATGGGTTACGACCTAAAAAGCGACAAAGGCCTAAACTATGGCAAAGGTCGACGTCTCCCTCTCCGGCTTCCAACACCTAAAGGAAAGCCGCAGGACTACTACAACAAAACTCGACGGGGGGTAGGCTATGTCACGCCGCCGTCAACACCAGAGAGTTCAGATGCAGAGGAAGTTGAACATTCTCACTCATCTGAAGCGTCAATGTGGGATTCCGATACCAGTATCGGATCTGTCTTCAAGAGAGTGCTGTCAGCCAACATGACATTGACACAATCTCAAGAAGAAGAAGGCGAAGACCAAACGCCGGAATTCTTCGAAGAAGAACCCTGGGCTCAACGCCTGGGACAACAATGGGAGTCTCGTTTCGAATTACGTGAACCTCCCACCGAAGACGAAGTCGAACAGATCGACCTTGGGGATGGATCTTCTTCCAAACCCATCTTCGTCAGCAAAAGCCTAAAAGGAGAAGACCGAGAATCTTTAATCCAGCTGGCTAAAGAATATATCGACGTCTTCGCCTGGAGCTACGAAGATATGCCAGGATTTGATCCCCAGATTGTGATGCATAGGTTGAACATCTTGCCTGATGCCAAGCCTATCAAACAACAACAGCGGCACTTCCGTCCGGACAACATGAATGCCATCGATCAGGAGGTAGACAAACTCTTGACTAGCGGCTTCATCCGTGAAGCGCAACACCCAGATTGGGTAGCCAACGTCATCCCCGTCACCAAGAAGAATGGAAAGATACGAGTCTGTATCGACTTCAGAGACCTCAACTCTGCTTGCCCGAAGGATGAATTCCTGCTTCCAATCACCGACGTGATGATCGACAACACATGTGGCTTCGAGCGCATGTCTTTCATGGACGGGTATTCGGGCTACAACCAGATCAAGATGTTCCCCGATGACGCAAAACATACGTCATTCAGGACTCCAAAGGGCATTTTCTGCTACACAGTGATACCCTTCGGCTTGAAGAATGCTGGTGCGACATACCAACGTGCTATGAGCACCATTTTCCATCAGCATCTTCACAAGACAGTCGAATGCTATGTCGACGACATCGCAGTCAAGAGCCGTCTCAAAGGAGAACACCTGCAAGACCTCAAGACAGTCTTCGACCTCATGCGGGCGCATCAACTCAAGATGAACCCCGCTAAATCCTTCCTTGGGGTTTCGAGCGGAAAGTTCTTGGGCTTCATCATCACGGCAAATGGCATTCATGTTGATCCCGAGAAGACCAAAGCAATTCTTGATATGGACCCTCCGAAGAATCTTCGAGAACTTCGAGGCCTACAAGGACGTCTGGCATACATCCGGAGGTTCATACCAAACCTTTCGTGCAAATGTCAACCCTTCACCCAGCTCATGAAGAAGGGAGTCTCTTACGTCTGGACAGAGGAATGCCAAAAGGCTTTCGACGACATCAAAGCCTACCTGACGAGCCCTCCAGTCCTGGTAGCACCCGTCGCCGGCAAACCATTCCTACTCTACGTCCGTGCCATGGATCATTCCCTCGGCGCCCTGCTGGATCAGAACAGTGACACAGGCTATGAGCAAGCAATCTGTAGCTCCCCTTCCCAGAATTTTGAAATATTTTTTTTATTTATTTTATTTAATTGATTTAAATAGTGATTTTTAGATTTATAAATAATTATTTAGTTAATTATTACAGTAGATGCTTTTTGCCATGGTTGAGAATTGGAGTACAAGGTGACTAGGGATCATGGCACAGATAGTGCCGTGGCGTGCTTTGACTGGTGTATTAGCCCTGGTAGGGAAGGCCGAGCTATAGTGAAGTCCTAACTAGAAAAACCAGACCAAGTTGCTACTTAACCTTTACCGAAGTTTATCTATTTATTATTGTGCTTTAGGTTATACCATTTTGGCCGGGACTGGGTCTGAACAGAGCCCAAGCCCCGGTAGCCATGTAGTGCATCCCAAGACGACCATGTAGTCATATTTTTATGTGTGTACAAATAGTTCCTAAATAATTTGAGTATTGATGTACGTTTAATTATTTGAATATTTGTACAGAAATTGGTGTTTTTATTATTAAATATTACTTTATAATAATTGTACAATTTTCTGGACCAGGTTAGGGTGAGTAATATGGATCCAAACCACCATTTAGTTATTTTATTATTATTTTATTATTTTATGGTGATTAAATAACCATATTTTATTGTTGCTGAATCGATATTCTATTTTTATATATAAGTTGGATGAATACTTTTATATTATTATATTTATGCATTTTTGAGTAAATATAAATGTACGTATTTAGTATTTATCTTTACTTTTATATATACAAATTTTGTATATGAGTGCACATTACATTTAGGATATATATATACTACTTGTATAAGATATATAAATGTGGGTACATATATACGTATATATATATATATATATATATATATATATATATATATATGCGGGTATATGTGAATGTATATAGATAAATATATAAAGTGTTATATATAAAATATATATATGGATGTGTGTATACAAGTATAAAATATATGTATATAGATGTATATGGTATATGTGAATATATAGAGATATATAATGTATATGTGTATATATGGTTATATGAATAATATAGGAAATGTATATATAGATTTATATATGAAAGAAAGAAAAAGAAACATAGATAACCTCAACCACCCCCAGGCCAATTTGGCCAGGCCCAAGCATGGCAGCCCAGCTCAAAACCTCACCAACTGAGCCCACAAACCAAATGCCCGAACTGGAACACCCTCATCTATCCGTACACAGCGCCTAAGGCTCGGCTCTGTTTCGAAACAGAGTTGTACGCGTATATATATGACCGAGAGTTCAGAGAGCAACATCGAACCCTAATCTCCGCAAACTCGCCGCCACACCAACCCCACAGCTTTGGCGACCCACCCCGACGTCGGAGCACCGCCGGAGTCGTCCAGACCCGCGCGCACGCGAGCGCGTGACAGGGGACAACGACAGCAGCTGTGGTGCGAAGAGGCCGAGTTCGCGATGGCTTTTCGTCGCGCTCGGACGACCAATGGTCGAACCGACTTCGCAGGTATTTCGACAACTTAACCATCTTTGTTTCGAATCATCTACCTCGATTCAATTTGCACTGCACGCTTCGCAAGACGAATCCAAAATTCCCGAAAAACCTGTCAAAACAGGACAGAAAACCTATCCCAGATACCCAACTTTGAAGGCGATTTCTCGCCAAATCATGAACCAATTCAAAAATATAATTGAAGGCAATTGTTGACAACCTATAGGACTTCGTAACCTATTTCGTACTTCTGAATTTCATTAATTACATGCAGAGAAATCAGTTTTCGAAGTTTAAGAAAAATAGGTTTAAAACTGTTTTCCAAAAACAATAAAATCAATCCACGCGACGTGCGTCACGCCAATCCGGACGACGTGGTCGCGCACCGAAGGCATCGAAAGCTGCGTAACAGTTTCGTGGTCGTGTGGGCTTTGACGGAATTCAAATTGGTCGCGTGTGCGCGACGAATTTGATGCGTATCCGTCGAAATTCACCGTATCGTGCACGTTGCAAATGCTCCAATTTCTTTGTGCACGATCGTCAGATCGAGACGAAACTTGCGCCAACAGGACCGTATCATTTTTCTGGTCCTGTATGCCAAGTTTGGTCCGATTCTGAGACTGTTGACAAAATCACCGTTTTGCGGGCCCCGCGGTTCCACTCAACGGGCGATTTTGGGCACGGTCCGCCGGAATCCAACTTTGGACATACGGTTGGGTTCGTTTCGGAAAACTGGATCCGTAGACATGTAGTTTGACGACTTTAGAGACCGTTGACTCTGGCACGCTTTTCGGTGCAAAGCGGGTCCAACGGCGGACATCGTTTTTGCCCAAAATTACCATTTTGCCCCTGTGTCCAGAATTGGACTTAAGGACAGGCAATCCTAGCTAATTTGACTATTCTGAGAACGTTGGTAATATTTATTTCAGCATCCGAAGACTTCTATATGTGTTTGCTTGGTTGTGGCTCATCGTGTGGTACAGTATTGGTTTCTCCAGCTAAGGACCTCAGGCAAGTGCACTTTCTGATTGCTTTTCGATTCATAGTAGTCTTTTCATTTCATGTCTATACATATATCTTGCTGCTTGTTGACACGCTCGTCACACGGAGTAGTCGGGAGGGGAAATATCTTAGTATACATGTGGACTATCCAGAAATATCCCAATATGTCTAATCTTGCACGATAGCAGCTGCACATGACACGTGCAGTGAGCCGTATTTTACCCCCTAGCCGTTCACATGTCGAAACAGATATTTCACACCACTTAGATAGATGTCTTTTATTAGCTTTTCCTTGTTTATTTCTCTATCGTGCTATGACATCACTTTATCTTACAGTTTTCATTTCTCATATGCTATTTTCATGTCTTGATAATTCTATTGTGTTTTGCACTGCCGTCGGTTTGTGTACTTGTTCCATTCCTGACTGGAAACCAACATTTTTCAGGTTTAGCCGCGATCATCCTTAGCACTGGGAGACTTGGGTATGCTGAAGACGACCTAAAAATAGAAAACAGTTGTATCATTTTTATTAATTGTAAAGTCTTATATTTCTTTTAATTATAAATCTTGTAAATGTTGTAATAAATTTAGTAATTGTGAATGAGCAGCAATGTGATATTTGAGCGTTATTTTCTTGCGGGCTTGACAGCGTTCTACCGCCGACTCTGCGGTGTAGGCTGGCTTGGACACGTCTCGTATCCGGAAACCGGGTGCGGGTCGTGACAAGTTTTTGTGGTGGCCCATGCAGGTCCGTCTTCGCAAAAGAATGCGAACTCGTGATGGTACGTTAGTCGTACTATTGCGAGCCTGCGCTCAAGAAATGCTCATTCACAAATAGGATTAAAATAATTCAGGAGAATAACTAGGACTAGGAGTCCCTTGTTCAATTGACCGTTGGGTAGTTAAGATTAACATATAGGCCATGCAATTTAGATTACTTGCTAGATTCTATAGGTACACAATTACCCTTGATATGACGACATGATCCAACGTGGGTATACTACTCACTTGGCTAGTTAGGCTTTCCCTAGAATTAAGGCTATAATCCCGATAACTTGTTCAGTTTTCTTTTGTTCCTTGTAGATATAATTTTTATAATCAGTTAGAATTGCCTGTGTTAAACTCTATTTTGCTGTAAGTAACTGGTTTATAATTTTGATTCTGCTTTTCATCTACAAATCTTGATGTAGGATTGGTTCAAAGTTTTCCCCCTCAACCATTTGAAATATTTATGAAATCAAGATTAGGAAGTTCTTATTTTATTCGTCTTCAGATATTTCTCTTCGACCAGCCTTTTACCTTAAGGAATGAGACTTACAGGCAGATGTTACACTATCTATCATAATCAATTAGATTGGATCCTTAGATATCCTTGAAGTCTTAGGAAAATAGTTGGAATAGATTTTACGACTGCAATGGCTAGCCAGCAGCGCACTGGCGAGGCACATCCCATAGAAATGAAACCATTTTAAGGATCATAGGTTATAAAACATTGCTAAAACTATGTTGTAGTTGACCGAGACTTTAGGGATAGTAAGATTGTAGGAAGACTGTATAAGCAAGAACACCATGTAAGGGTTTGATTTTCTCAAAACTCAAACTACTTATTCATCATTTCAAAAACCTCGCATATTTATATTTCGACTCTTTTGACCAATTCTGCTATTACAGCCTAGTTTTTGCAAGCTTCCTCTTTTATCAAGCTTGATTCGAGACATATGTTTTATTAGGGGACGCCCGCTAACATATTGTCTAATCAGAATTATTGTATTACGGTCTGATCAACCATGATGCATTTGGTTCGCTCTTCATTAATTACACTACGTGGAATGAGATATAGAGGTACCTAGGATCTCATCCGCGACTGCTTTGATAATTCCTCTTGAATTATACATTCGCCTTGAATCACGTAATTGTGTTCAGTGACATCGCCCTTGAACCCTTCATTGTTTTGTCTTTCATTGATTGGAAAGACGAAAGCTCGTGAGTGGTAGGTAGACACATAGTATCTCCATGACTATAATAGTTGTATATGCAAGTGTAGCTACCATCGGCCAGTCCTGTGACAGAAACCTTGCCACCATATCCTAGCCTCTAAGGTGGGTAGAAGTCCTCGATGATTTGTAGTTGCGAAATGGCTAGGAGGAGGATATAAATGTTTAGAGAAATTAAAATTCGAGGATATTGTGGAAATAGTGGATTTATTTTTTTTGTTTGAATTTTTGGCATGGTTATGAATTAGAATTTCGAGGACGAAATTATTTTTAAGGTGGGTAGATTTGTAGCTCCCCTTCCCAGAATTTTGAAATATTTTTTTTATTTATTTTATTTAATTGATTTAAATAGTGATTTTTAGATTTATAAATAATTATTTAGTTAATTATTACAGTAGATGCTTTTTGCCATGGTTGAGAATTGGAGTACAAGGTGACTAGGGATCATGGCACAGATAGTGCCGTGGCGTGCTTTGACTGGTGTATTAGCCCTGGTAGGGAAGGCCGAGCTATAGTGAAGTCCTAACTAGAAAAACCAGACCAAGTTGCTACTTAACCTTTACCGAAGTTTATCTATTTATTATTGTGCTTTAGGTTATACCATTTTGGCCGGGACTGGGTCTGAACAGAGCCCAAGCCCCGGTAGCCATGTAGTGCATCCCAAGACGACCATGTAGTCATATTTTTATGTGTGTACAAATAGTTCCTAAATAATTTGAGTATTGATGTACGTTTAATTATTTGAATATTTGTACAGAAATTGGTGTTTTTATTATTAAATATTACTTTATAATAATTGTACAATTTTCTGGACCAGGTTAGGGTGAGTAATATGGATCCAAACCACCATTTAGTTATTTTATTATTATTTTATTATTTTATGGTGATTAAATAACCATATTTTATTGTTGCTGAATCGATATTCTATTTTTATATATAAGTTGGATGAATACTTTTATATTATTATATTTATGCATTTTTGAGTAAATATAAATGTACGTATTTAGTATTTATCTTTACTTTTATATATACAAATTTTGTATATGAGTGCACATTACATTTAGGATATATATATACTACTTGTATAAGATATATAAATGTGGGTACATATATACGTATATATATATATATATATATATATATATATATATATATATATATATATATATATATATATATATATATATATATATATATATATATATATATATATATATATATATGCGGGTATATGTGAATGTATATAGATAAATATATAAAGTGTTATATATAAAATATATATATGGATGTGTGTATACAAGTATAAAATATATGTATATAGATGTATATGGTATATGTGAATATATAGAGATATATATAATGTATATGTGTATATATGGTTATATGAATAATATAGGAAATGTATATATAGATTTATATATGAAAGAAAGAAAAAGAAACATAGATAACCTCAACCACCCCCAGGCCAATTTGGCCAGGCCCAAGCATGGCAGCCCAGCTCAAAACCTCACCAACTGAGCCCACAAACCAAATGCCCGAACTGGAACACCCTCATCTATCCGTACACAGCGCCTAAGGCTCGGCTCTGTTTCGAAACAGAGTTGTACGCGTATATATATGACCGAGAGTTCAGAGAGCAACATCGAACCCTAATCTCCGCAAACTCGCCGCCACACCAACCCCACAGCTTTGGCGACCCACCCCGACGTCGGAGCACCGCCGGAGTCGTCCAGACCCGCGCGCACGCGAGCGCGTGACAGGGGACAACGACAGCAGCTGTGGTGCGAAGAGGCCGAGTTCGCGATGGCTTTTCGTCGCGCTCGGACGACCAATGGTCGAACCGACTTCGCAGGTATTTCGACAACTTAACCATCTTTGTTTCGAATCATCTACCTCGATTCAATTTGCACTGCACGCTTCGCAAGACGAATCCAAAATTCCCGAAAAACCTGTCAAAACAGGACAGAAAACCTATCCCAGATACCCAACTTTGAAGGCGATTTCTCGCCAAACCATGAACCAATTCAAAAATATAATTGAAGGCAATTGTTGACAACCTATAGGACTTCGTAACCTATTTCGTACTTCTGAATTTCATTAATTACATGCAGAGAAATCAGTTTTCGAAGTTTAAGAAAAATAGGTTTAAAACTGTTTTCCAAAAACAATAAAATCAATCCACGCGACGTGCGTCACGCCAATCCGGACGACGTGGTCGCGCACCGAAGGCATCGAAAGCTGCGTAACAGTTTCGTGGTCGTGTGGGCTTTGACGGAATTCAAATTGGTCGCGTGTGCGCGACGAATTTGATGCGTATCCGTCGAAATTCACCGTATCGTGCACGTTGCAAATGCTCCAATTACTTTGTGCACGATCGTCAGATCGAGACGAAACTTGCGCCAACAGGACCGTGTCATTTTTCTGGTCCTGTATGCCAAGTTTGGTCCGATTCTGAGACTGTTGACAAAATCACCGTTTTGCGAGCCCCGCGGTTCCACTCAACGGGCGATTTTGGGCACGGTCCGCCGGAATCCAACTTTGGACATACGGTTGGGTTCGTTTCGGAAAACTGGATCCGTAGACATGTAGTTTGACGACTTTAGAGACCGTTGACTCTGGCACGCTTTTCGGTGCAAAGCGGGTCCAACGGCGGACATCGTTTTTGCCCAAAATTACCATTTTGCCCCTGTGTCCAGAATTGGACTTAAGGACAGGCAATCCTAGCTAATTTGACTATTCTGAGAACGTTGGTAATATTTATTTCAGCATCCGGAGACTTCTATATGTGTTTGCTTGGTTGTGGCTCATCGTGTGGTACAGTATTGGTTTCTCCAGCTAAGGACCTCAGGCAAGTGCACTTTCTGATTGCTTTTCAATTCATAGTAGTCTTTTCATTTCATGTCTATACATATATCTTGCTGCTTGTTGACACGCTCGTCACACGGAGTAGTCGGGAGGGGAAATATCTTAGTATACATGTGGACTATCCAGAAATATCCCAATATGTCTAATCTTGCACGATAGCAGCTGCACATGACACGTGCAGTGAGCCGTATTTTACCCCCTAGCCGTTCACATGTCGAAACAGATATTTCACACCACTTAGATAGATGTCTTTTATTAGCTTTTCCTTGTTTATTTCTCTATCGTGCTATGACATCACTTTATCTTACAGTTTTCATTTCTCATATGCTATTTTCATGTCTTGATAATTCTATTGTGTTTTGCACTGCCGTCGGTTTGTGTACTTGTTCCATTCCTGACTGGAAACCAACATTTTTCAGGTTTAGCCGCGATCATCCTTAGCACTGGGAGACTTGGGTATGCTGAAGACGACCTAAAAATAGAAAACAGTTGTATCATTTTTATTAATTGTAAAGTCTTATATTTCTTTTAATTATAAATCTTGTAAATGTTGTAATAAATTTAGTAATTGTGAATGAGCAGCAATGTGATATTTGAGCGTTATTTTCTTGCGGGCTTGACAGCGTTCTACCGCCGACTCTGCGGTGTAGGCTGGCTTGGACACGTCTCGTATCCGGAAACCGGGTGCGGGTCGTGACACAATCTACTACCTCAGCCGAACTCTGATCGGGGCCGAACACCGGTACAACCCCGTTGAAAAGGAGTGCTTGGCTCTGGTATTTGCCATCCAAAAGACTCGTCATTATGTCTCGGGCCAGACAATTCACGTCATTTCACGAGTCAATCCGCTCAGGGTCCTCATGACGAAGCCAAGATCACTAAACTCCCGGCTAGCCACATAGGCGATCTTGCTAACGCCATACAATATGGTGTTCGTTCCACAGAAGGCTGTTAAGGGTCAAGCTCTGGCCGACTTTTTAGCTGCACACCCTATCCCAGAGTCCTCAAGACTCTATGAAGACATCCCGGATGAGGTCCAAGAATCAAACGTCACCGAAGAAGGCTCCGTCTGGCGGATGTTTTTCGATGGCGCTTCAAGAACAGGCCCCAAAGGCGAAATCATCGCAGGAGTGGGGGTGGTACTAGTCTCCCCCGATCAGCTGGTCATCCAGCGTGCTTACTCCCTTTTGAAGCCGTGCTCCAACAACGTTGCCGAGTACAACGCGCTCATTATGGGTCTCCAGCTAGCACAACAGCTGGGGGTGAATCATCTGGAAGCCTACGGCGACTCAAAGCTCGTCGTAAATCAGATCAGAGGGCAATACGAGGTTTGCCATGAAGATTTGATCCCCTACCATGAAGTTGCATTGAACATCATTTCAACCTTCACCGGGTTCTTCATCGAACACGTACCTCGTCTACAAAATCTAGAGGCCGATGCTCTGGCTGGCCTCGCAGCATCTTTAGCGGCACCCCTCGGAACTCAACACTACGTCACGGTGGTGGGTCGAGACTTGGTCTGCCCTAAAAACAACCTGCGCTCACAAGTGGCTCACGCCATGTCAACGGGTGCCAGTGTTAACGTCCGAGATTGGAGATTTCCGTTCATCGACTTCGCTGTCTACGGAATTCTCCCAGAGGACCCGAAAGAAGCTGTCTCGGTCAGGTGACGCTCTCTTCGATTCTACTACGATACGGCTACTAAAATGCTGTACCGACGCTCCTACGATGGACTTCTCCTTCGATGTTTGTCTAACGAAGAAGCAGCCGAAGCCCTTCGAGAAGCTCATGATGGAACCTGCGGGGCCCATCAGCCCGGTCCTAAGTTGCAGGATCGACTGCGACGCATGGGCTATTACTGGCCAACCATGGCCGCTGACGCTGTTGAATATGCTAAGAAGTGTCATGCGTGCCAGCTTCACGCAGACTTTATTCATACACCGTCCGAACCACTACATCCTACAGTCGCCTCCTGGCCCTTCGAAGCTTGGGGAATGGACATTGTGGGACCGATCACCCCTCCTTCATCGAGAGGACACCGCTTCATCCTAGCAATCACCGACTACTTTTCCAAATGGGCAGAAGCAGTTCCTCTGGCAGAAGTGAAAAGCTCCAGGGTGATCAGCTTCATCAAGCACCATGTCATCTACCGTTTCGGGGTACCCCGGAGGATCATCCATGATAATGGTCCTTAGTTCATCAGCCATGTCTCCAGCCGATTCTGTGACAAGAATCGCATTCAAAACGTGGCATCAACCACCTACAATCCGACAGCAAACGGATTGGCCGAGGCGTTCAACAAAACTATCGTCAGGCTACTCAAAAAGGTCGTGTCATCTAACAAACGCGACTGGGATGAAAAGCTCGGCAAATGCCTTTGGGCCTACCGTACAACGGTACGGACCCCGACAGACAACACACCATTCTTCTTGGTCTACGGGAGCGAAGCGGTACTGCCTCTCGAGATTCAGATACGCTCACTCCGCGTAGCAATCACAAACCAACTCACAGAAGAAGACAATCAACGTCGTCGTCTACGGGAACTGGAGGCACTTGATGAAAAGCGTCTCCTAGCTCAACAGCGCATCGAACTCTACCAAGCCCGTATATCACAGGCTTTCAACAAGAAGGTCAAGCAGAGGAATTTTCAAGTAGGCGACCTGGTTCTGGTAGTCAGGAGGCCGATGGTGTTGACTCACAAAACTCCAGGAAAGTTTGAGCCCAAATGGGAAGGACCTTTCATCATCCAGACGGTATACTCAAACGGTGCTTACCGTCTCGCCAAACCCAATGGGGACTTGTTCATGATGCCCATCAACGGCAAGTTCCTAAAGAAGTACTACTCTTGACATCTTTCAGACATGTGCTTCCACCAGGGGATCTGTGGAACCAATCATCAGGGCTCACAGACAATTCCCTTCCACAAAATCATACGCTTCCGGAACCCAGCTGTTCCGTGGCATCCTCCAGTAGAAGAACAACCACGTCCACATCACCTCTGAGTTGTTCCTCTACACCCTACAAGGCAGAATCTTACATCCCGTAAGATTACGCTATCCTTCATGTTTACCACGTCCACATTACCTCTGAGTAAACATCCCGTACAGACAACCCCCGCGTTGCCGTACATCGATCGCAGAACTTCCACGTCCACATTACCTCTGAGTAGTTTCGCGTATCCCCCAAAGTCATTCCTACCATGTCCATAACACCTATGAGTAGGAAGATTCTATCATTTGAACCCCATATTTGCCACGTCCACATCACCTCTGAGCAAACATAAGGGTTCTCTCAAACTTATTATCTGTACCTAAAACCAAGGTACGCAAAAGATAATAGGTCCACACAAATCAGCAAAGTTCATGACAAGCAAAAATGAACACATCACAGAAAATGGTGTACTTCTTTATTTCTAGAAAACGAGAGTAAAGGATTACACTATCCCCAACAAGAGTTGCAAAAATACAAAAAGCAGAGACTACAAGCCCTATATATCCCCAGGGTTGGCGGAAAGCTCTGCAATTCGGCGTTTCAAATCTGCCGCCCGAGTCTCCACAGTCGCCAAGACTCGACGTTCAGCTTCTTGACGCATCGCTTCAACAGCCTCAGCAGAAGTTTCATTCTCGTGCTTCTCATCAAGCTGCTGTCTCTGCTGAGCCAGGGTAAGATCTCGGAGAGTGAAAGCCGCTTCCTCCTTCTTGAATGCTACGTGTTCAGCCTGGACACGTTCAGCGTCCAATAGGAGTCGGGCCCGCTGATCCTCAAGGCGGCGCATCTGTGCGTCAATCTCCGCGATATCAGCATCCAACGCAGCTCGCGTCTCCACTGTCTTCCGCGTAGACTGAGACAATCGCTCTACCGCAGCTTCAGTCTCAGCCACTTCGCGTTCCCAGACGCTCACTGTAGCCTGGTAAGAAGACTCGGTCTCGGCGAGCAGCTTCTCCTTCTCCGCATCTATCAGGACAGAGAGGTCATTCCGCTGGATGCGCTCTAATTCGGAAAGTCGCTGGTCCAACTCAGCCACCGTGGCTTCCAGAATGACGGCCAGGTGATCGTGGCCCTGGTGAACACGGATCAGGTTGATATGAGGCAATGCCAGAGTTCATGCCGTCGTAAAGCTCCCCTTGGCGTCCGTCACTGCCGACACCCTCCCTCTGCAGCATTTTGTACACTGCCTCAACGATGAATTTCACGTATTCATCTGCGTCCGCCAGCACCTGCGGCGTCATAGCAGGGGTTGGAGGAGCTACTCCAGTTGGCAGACCGGAAGAAGACCCGCCGACCTCAACCTGCGAGACTGGAACCTCGGTATCAGTAGGCTCTTCATCAATAGGGGCCTGACTACTAGCCCGAGGAGCCAAGGGAACAGAAGAAGCCGGGACAGGCGTCGAGATCGTACCCCTAGTGGAAGGAGCAACAGAGGGTTCCGTTACACCCTTACCCTTCCCAAACTCGGAAGTACCACCGACGTCAGTGGCCACCTCTCCAATACCAAACGTGCTATCACCGGCCAATACTTCCCCTGGCAGAACGGGGAGATCAACACTTACCTCCTGACTCGTCCCTGAAGTCAGGACCGCCAGACGGGTCTCTTCGTCAAATCCCTCTACAGGGACAGGATCTGTCGCTACCTCCTGATTGGTAGCCACCTCAGCTTCCGTCGCTGAGTCTGGGGTAGGGCTCGGCAATGATGCAGCCGACCTCCCCTCGTCATAACAAGGAGGGGTATCAACCCTCTCCTCTGTTTCAATCACGTCTGTTGCCCCCACAACAGGCTCGTGCAACCCTGGAGCGACGTCATCCGAAGACGACGAACTCCACCCCATATCGTCATCACGAAGCCCCGTGTCCGCTGGACCCTCAACGTCCAAGGCCCTCACGGCAGCTGGCACCTCCCCGGAAGTTGCTACAACCTCTGCATCTCTTTCAACAAAGTCTGGAGATAGTAAAACCTCTGCGGGAACATCTTCAAGACTCTCCTCTATTGGAGACATTACCATCGGAGGGATACGCTCATCAGAAGAGCTTGCTACCTCCTTCGGTTTACTGACACCCGGTTTTGAAATGCGGGTCTTCTTCTTCGACGATCCCTACAAGAAGAAAAGCACAAGTCACCAAAATGACAAGATGAGCCAAAGTTACGGAGGACTTCTTACCTCAGCAGGAGCTGATTCCACTGGCGGTATAGGTGGTACTCCCGTTGCCGTTGGAGTCGTCGTCTTCCTCGACCTTTTTGGTACAGACGAGCCGGCTTCCGCGTCAGCCCGCCTCTTCCCAACAAGGGGATCTCTCACTGATGCTGCAGCAGCGGCCCAATATCCCGCCGGTTCTGGTGGACGATATGACCGAGCCACCATCAACATATTCGCCGTGGCCTCCAGCTGAGTTCCAATGATGAAACTAGTCTCTCTGTCATAACCTGGAGACGCAGCATTCATTGTGCAATACAGCTTAGCGGCCGAATACAGGATCTGTGGCCGAGGATTGCGAACGGGAGCCGTAAACTGAACACCAGTATACCCGACATTGTAATATTGCCAGCCCCGGGCTCCATCCAGTAAACTACCGATGAACCCCAGACTGTTACTGGGATTCCGTAGCATCAGCTGAGTATAGCCAAACTAGCGAGCGAACCGGCTGGGCAGATATGGCTCCAGATAACACCTATTCTGGTTCCGATAGACCAAGTGAGAAGGCCGAATACTTTGCAACCAACAAAAACCCCATTTCGACAGAGTAATCGCGTCTTCACCAGAGTCGACTAAATCTTGGTCAGCCTCGAAATCTTTGAAGATGGGGGCGACCTTGACAATCTCCCACCCCTGAAGGTACGACAAAACTCTCCTGCAAACGGGGACGCCAGTGTGTAACCACTTCCTCTTGTAGAAGTGGCGGATAAAGGCATCTCCTTCAACATGATCCTCCTCCGGACCGGGACTCATCACATTCGGATGATGCAGAATCAGCCATCCCATAAGATAATGGAATGGTAATTCAGCCCGGGGAAAGTTGTCGTTTTTACCTCTCTCCTGGATCACGTCATCAGCAAAAGTCCTCAAACCCCGCAATAGGTTACACACCATAGCGGGAAGGAGAGCTAAGGGACGCCCGAAAGCCAACTTTACGACAGGCAAAATAAGGTTCCGGTGTACCCTCTCCACTGCACCAGATCCACATGCAAACACACAATCTCGGAGCCATATCATCAAGTATGCTGTCAGCACCGCTTTAGACGACATCCGGTGCGCACAGTGCCAGAAGCAGCTATACGCGTTCTCGCCATCCTCATTGGAACGAGGAGTCCTCTCGTCCAGCCGGCTTATCTCAGAAGTCACTTCCGCAGGTTTCAGCCCTTGCGGAGTCGTAAACCGGATCCTCGAGGGGTCCGCCAAATCTTGCTTGAAAACATAATCCCTCCAAGCAGTCACATGCGGCTAAGTCTTGACTTTGTCCTTCCGATGCATCAAATAATGATGGCTCGCCACTTCCTTGAAAACGGCCATCATCTCCGACTCCTTATTTTCCAGAACCTGGATCTCTTCATTTGATAGGAAATATTCCTCGTACGGCTCTGAGCCCCAGGAAAGCTTGGACACTTCGTACATCTCGTGGAGAGCCAACCCCAACTCCCCCACGGGAGTGTAGAAGGTGCCAGTCTGGGTATTGAACAACTCCAAGAGTGCAAGGAACATAGGCTTATTGAGATCCACGCCAGCCTGCGTGGCACGGATAGCGGCTGTCAGCCCAATCTCCTTAAGCTCAGCCTTGAACTTCGAAAGCACCCAAGTGGTCAACTCGTCCCACCTCGAGATATGATGACACCAACCTTCGACCCTAAAGCTACCTTTCGGATACATGACCCTCGATGTCAGCATCCGACTCGCGAAGGTTGAAGCATTGAAGGCAAAAGTGTCAGTTGGGACTTCACTGTAGAGGCTCCTGGGACGCAAAGTTCGGCAACTGAACGAGGGACCGGTTCGTGAAGCAGATAGGGTATCTCTCTGATTCGAGGTAGCATCAATCGAAAGAGCACCTCCTAGGGCCCCTCCATGAGAAGGAGTAAGATCCCAGGGCATCCTTCTCTTCGAAGCTAAACGATAGAAGGCCATCAGCGGCAACTGGCGGTCAAGTTGTCGCATGTACAACACCATGCCTTTTGCAGAAAAGAACCAGTCTTCTTTGACCCTCAGTATCTTCGCTTCAGTGGAGATCAGGCGGTCGCCGAACAAAAAGGCGGGTTTCAAGAAGGTCACATCCTCGGATTCAGCAGACTTCAGTTTTTTGCTCTCCATCATGCTCTGGAGGAAAGTCGGCAACTGGTTCTGGATCTGCAGCACCCTCTCAGGAGGTTGATCCTGTAAGATAACACCCTTGGCAGGGTTGACAACCGCCTCATCAAAATCAACTCCCATTTGACAAAGGGAAGCATCCAGAAGGACCTCATTCAGCAACGGAATCGTCATCGATACTGGCACAACAAAAATCAAAGGTCAGGCAAAAAGACAAAGTGTGTCAAAGCAACCTGGTGCGTCATCTGGGTTTAAACCCATGCGTCTCAGTAAAAGACTTCGGCGCATCATCAGGGTGCAAACCCATGCGCCTCAGGGCTTCGGCGCATCATCAGGGCATAAACCCATGCGCATCAGTAAAGGCTTCGACGCATTCAGGGTGTAAACCCATGCGCGTCCGCAGTTAAACCTCGGTGCATGATAAAGGCCTAAATCTATGCACGTCGGCGGGGTGAAACCTCGGCGAGGACAGAAGTCCATGCGCGTCGGCAGAAGAGAGTTAGGGCACGTCAACTCAGTCGCATGATCCAAAGACCGCCTGAACAAAGAAAGTAGTGGAAAAGACGACACCCACCCGTCACAGCGGGGCGAACGTCGGCCAGAGTCACAATGGTGATAGGGGCATCCCCCTCGGCATACTCCACCGGCTCCTTTCCCTTGCCAGCACTGCCACGAGGAGTCTTGGGAGCCATTTCTTTTAGAGAAGAAAAGTTCGGGTTTTTGAAGAAGAACTCTAAAGAAAGCAAAAGCAAGGAGAAGAAGAACTCTCTCTCTCTCCATCTCTCGCCTATTTATAGGGTTGGTCACACGCGTGAACCGATGATGTGTGATCTCAGCCGTCGCCTCGGGTTCTGTGAAGAGATAATCACAAATGAAACCAAAAAAGATCACCATTAATCTTTTTAGGTTACCGAGGCGTCATCATTTACACTAACTGAGCGGAGCATGCGCCCAGCACTGACGCGCGGAGTATCTATGCGCCCTGACGGTCATGCGCCTCCACTACCATGCTTCTTATTCAAAGTATTCCAAAACTTATCCAAAAGTTTTGAAAACTTTGAAGGGGGTCTTGTAGAAGCATGGAATTTCAAAACCAGAAAGTCTATGCGCCAGACTACATGCGCCAAAGCTTGGACAAAGTGCTTCACAGCAAAAAAAACAAAAAATATAGACATTTGAAAAAGGACTTTTTATTTAACGTATAAAAGTCTATTACATGTCTAAGAAAGACTGTACAAAGGAGAATTTCTACAAAGAAAAGGTCTAAGTCTACAGCCAGCAATCAATATGCGCCCTCAGCCAGGTGCATCCCAACATGCGCCCTCAGCCAGGCGCATCCCACCATGCGCCCTCAGCAAGGCGCATCCTTTTCAGCAGCTCAGTTATGTGCATCCTCAGTTATGTGCATCCCTTCAGCAGCTCAGTTATGTGCATCCTCAGTTATGTGCATCCCTGGGGCAGCTCAGTTATGTGCATCCCTTCAGTAGCCCAGTTATGTGCCGCTCTTCCAGCCAGGCTCACCTGATAAAAGCTTCGACCAATGAAGCATTTATTGAGCAGAACGAGGGCGGCAATCAATCCTCTAGCCCAGGAAGGGAAAAGAACCACAAGCCAACCTGTGGCCAGGGTAGGCTTCAAAAGAGCCCCCAAAGCCAAAGGAAGATCGTGATCGAAACCGCGGCCAAAGGAGCAGCTTTCAACACAACCAGAATAGGCTACACCTATTTTGAAGGGAGAAAGAGCCACCAAAGCCGTAGCACCGCAATCCCGATCTACGGCTCTTCCTGCACAACGAAGACGAGGCCCGAGCATCCCTATCTTTGGATGCAACAGGCACCTTCCGCCTGCCTCGGAAGCCCTCGACTCCGACTTTTGGATGTAACAGTCACCTTCAAGTGCATCAACAAAGACACTGCGTCGCATCTTCACTCTCGGGAGCATCTCATCAACAGAATGCATTTGAGTACACAAGTTCATGTCGGAAAGACGTGAGAGAACGAGAGGCCAACCCTCTCTCCATACCACTATTTGTAGGCCGGGCAAATCAAACCCATGCGCCAAGTGGATGGCTCTCCGAATTTCGTGTAATAAATTTGCATTAAATGGATGAACCGGACGCTTCGAATTTAGCCAAGTCAAAACGGCTATTTAAAGCACTCGAAGAACGTAACTGTTGCACCATCAAAGACGTCTCACGAAGCGGATGCGCCGGCCAGACCGCGCATCACACAGACGCGCCCTTTAACATCAAGCGCATCACATAGACGCGCCCTTCAGTACCAAGAGCATCACAGGGGATGTGCCTCCATGCGCCTAGTGGAACGCCAACCGACGCGCCCACTCAGGTGTCCATCGAATGTCACAAACATTAAATGCTGAACTGATAGAGTTGGCAGCACGCCTCCCAAAGTCTGAACAGTCGGCAGCTTATTCAGAAGACGAAGCATCGCCAATGTCAGCATCATTATTACTCCCCTCCGACGGCTACTGCCACGTGGCCACCCAACAATCTCGCATGCGCCTCCGCGGCCATGCGTCCAAATCTGCATACGCCTCAAAAGCTGTGCGCCTCAGACTTTTCATTGATCCCAAAAGACAGAAGGAAAGTCACTGTTACAACTCTGCATGCGCCTCAAAACCCATGCGCCCCAGACTTCTCCCTGATCCCAAAAGACAGGAGTAAAGTCATTACTGAAGCTCTGCATGCGCCTCAAAAGCCATGCGCCCAGAATGGTTCGTGACTCCTAAAGGTTACGAGCCAAAGTCTCCTCATGCGCCCAATCCTAGGCGCATCCTACCAGATCATTCCTCCCACCAAATCCGAGATCTCCGAGCCATGGGTCGACGACATGTGTCCTTTGACTCAACTCATCCAAGATCTCAGTAGCAGAAAAATCTTCTTCTCCGCTACGTGCCGGTTCACAATAGCAATATGAAGAAGTCAACCCCCTCGATCAGGGTGCATCGTCCATGCGCCTCCATCAGCAATCAACACGTGGCGTCCCCGCGTACAGGTGCATCCTACATATGCGCGCATGAGCAGCCAGCCTGCAAAACTATAAATAGAGGGATCATTTCCTTCTTTTACAGACACACGGACCGACCTACGTGCACACATATCAACCTCCACAACGAACAGACAGAGACTTCGCACCACCAGAGAGGCAGATACAGACACTCAACGTCTTCCTCCTCTCAGCAAGCTCCAGCACCCAGAGCAATCCAGACCTTCAGAGAACCGATAACCGTCGTCAGATCGTCAACGGAGTCAACGCATTACCACTCACTCCATTGGCACAAGGAACCCAGATTAAACAAAAGTGTACTCCTAGGACTACGCCTAAGTCCTATATTGTAACACTGTTCTGTTTGTATTGAAATTTACAATCAAAGAATTTTAATGGCAAACAATAGTAGATAGCTTGTTCATGACCTTCCTTGTTCTTTTGAGCCAGCAAAGCTCCCAATAAATGATCCATTGCTCGGACATACATTAAGAAGGGTATTCCTGAGATCGGTGGTACAAGAACCAGTGGACTCATTAAATACCGTTTTATGTCGTCAAATGCTCGTTGACATTCTTCCGTCCAAACGAAAGATACACCTTTCTTCATTAATTGAGTAAATGGTCTGCAACGTCCAGATAAATTCGAAATGAACCGCCTGATGTACGTAAGTCGACCTTGGAATCCTCATAGCTCTTTTAGGTTGCATGGAGGACACATCTCTTGAATGGCTTTGATCTTCTCGGGATCAACGTGTATATCTTTAAAGGTAATGACGAAGTCGAGAAATTTACCACTAGAGACACCCAAGAAAGACTTGGTGGGGTTCATTTTGAGTTAAAGCTGGCGCATTAGATTGAAGATAGTTCTCAAATCTTGAATGTGCTCTTCATTGAGACGACTTTTGACAGCAATATCGTCAATATAGCATTCAACAGTCTTTCGCAGATGATCGCAAAAAATAGTACTCATAACCCGCTGGTAAGTTGCACCTGCGTTCTTAAGACCAAACGGCATGACCGTATAACAGTACACACCCCTAGGAGTACGAAATAAAGTATGTTTCTTATCTTCAGGATTCATCCGGATTTGATTATATCCAGAAAACTCATCCATGAAAGAAATTCGTTCGAATCCACATGTATTGTCGATCATAACATCAGTAATTGGGAGAGGGAATTCGTCTTTAGGGCAAGCATCATTGAGATCCCGAAAGTCTATGCAAACTCGAACCATTCCGGTATTATTCAGGACTGTACATTGGCCACCCAATCAGGATGTTGTTCTTCTCTGATAAAACCACAAGCTATAAGCTTTTTGACTTCATCATTAATTGCATCCATCATTTCAGGCTTGAATAGCCGTTGTTGTTGTTTGACCGGTTTGGCATTCGACAAAATGTTAAGCTTGTGAGTTGCAATTTGAGGATCTAATCCTGGCATATCTTTGTAACTCCAGGCAAAGACGTTAATGTATTCACGAATAAGGTGAATTAATTCTTGTTTATTATCCTCTGGAAGATTTTTGCTAATGAAGATTGGTCGTGATACGCCTTTCTCTCCAATATCAACCTGGACTAGTTGATCCTCAGTAGGTGGTTCTCGTTGTTCAAAACGAAGTTCCCACTGATTGTTCATCCTTTGTGTCCAAGGGTCCACTTCAGGAGCTTCTTTAATGTCATTTTCATCATCTTCTGAGAATTCAGCAGACACCATGTTAGAAGATACCATCACCCTATGAACATGACCAATGCTGGTATCAGAATCCCATGAGATAGAATCAGAAGAGTTAGATCGTTCTTCTTCATCAGATTCAGAAGGTTCTGGAGTTGGAAGTGGTGAGGCATAACCTAGTCCTCGTTTCGTTTTACTGTGGTATTGTTGTGATTTTTCTTTTGGAACAGCAATACGAAGAGGGGTTTGCCTTCCTTTACCATTGTTGAGACCTGTTCTGAAATCATAGCTCATTTTACGGATGATGGCTTTGGATTGTGGACTATAGCGTCGTAATTGTAGCCTTCCTGTATCATCTCTATTATCATTATAGAGCATAATTTTTGGTTCTTCTCTTTTGTTGAAGAATATAGGCTTTTCATCTTTTTTTTGAGACGGTACTAAGAAGTACGACTCTTGTATTGAATCCAATGATACCACGTTTCGTCGAGATGATACAACTTCTATTGTAAGTGGTTTAAAGCTATCTAGCATATCTAGATAACACTGAGTATAGTAAAAGATATCAGTATACTGCAAAGGAGATGCTTTATTGATTTTTACATCATTTACAACAGGGACTTTAGCCTTAGCAGGCTTAGTCAGATTGATGACAAGAGGGGGAGAAGAAGAACGAGAAGGAGGAGGGAGTTTCTTGTGACGAAGATCGATTACGAGCGGCTCAGAAGAGGTGAGCTCCCTTTGTTCTTGACTATCACCTTTAGGTCGCTTCTCATGGAAAGATAGATAGATAGTCAGAGGTTTGGAAGACTGAGGACAGGAGGTACGTCCTTTGACCGGAATCACCAAAGTATCATTAGGTATACTCTTCTGTTCTTCATCTGTATCCATTGCTAGTACCACCTTCATGAATTCCTCTTTGTACATACGAGAATCATTGCAGTATGCTTCAACTCCTTTGAAAGGATTTAGATCTGCAACCTCTTTTTGGACTTCTCCATTACCATCCACATATTTGAAACATTGGTGAAGCGTAGAGGGTACAATATTGTGTTCATGGAGGAATGGCCTTCCCAATAAAGCATTGTATGAGCCATGATTGTCAATAACATAGAAAGTTACCTTTGTACGAAGATTGCCAATTTGAAATTTTAGGCGTATTTTCCCCAAAGGTTCATTTCTTCCTTGATTGAATCCCAGGATGGTAGTGATACTTGTAGAAAGATTGTGTACTGGGATTTTCAAAGCATCCAGTAAGGACTTTGGCATGATGCTAAGTGCAGACCCGGGATCAATCAGAATGCGGTCGACTTTCATGGTGTCCACATACCCCGTGAAATAGAGAGGACGATCATGACGATTGTCTTCTAACAACATGTCATCTTGTGTAAAAGTGATATTGGGCATTAGTTCGAATACACTACGACAATGTGCACAGCTGACTGGCTCCTTTTCGGACTTCTTGAGAAAAGTCAAACAAGCATCAGCCTGCATCAAGGCTTCACTTAATGTCTCACGAGTTTCTTTTGAGAGACGTAAAAGTTCAAAGATTGACAATCTTGCCGGAGTATTGGCCAATTGAGCCAATATGTCAAAATTATAAGGCTTTTCAAGTCCAAAAGATGATAACTTCTTCGATGCTTTATCAAAGCGAACAGGTTGCTTTCCCTTGTCTGCTGATGTTGGTTTAGGAGGAGATGGCTCGACCACTGGCAAAGATGTAGATGGTGTTTCTTCAGCAGGAGAAGATGATGGAGGAAGAGCATCCGGTGATGAAGCAGGGTTCTCTTGATTTTCAGAATACTCCCGAAGATAGGGTTTCCCAGATCTAGTGCCTATTAGAATTTCTTCTTCTGTTATTGGTTCAAAGGATACCATGTTGCAGTTCTTGGATTTAGACTTGGAATGCTTCTTTTGCTTAAAAGAGGAAGGCGTTTCAAATTCTGCCACCAGATCTGGATGAATCCACATAATCTCTCCTCTATCAGTTGACAGCGGAACAAGACCTTCATTTTGAGGAGGCAGGATATTCACAATTTCCAGAGTAGACCTTGGAATGGGGACAGCACCATCTTGTACGAGTTGTGGTAGAAAATCACCGAATTGGAGAGAAACCACATTAGCAGTCACCGTTTTCTCGTCCTGCTGTAGAGTAATTGCTCCAGGGCTGACCAACTCCTGGATTTTGCCCTTGAGCACATAACATGCTGTGGTTGGATGCCCTATGAATCTGTGATAAATACAGTATTTAGGGTGATCAGTTTTACCAACTTCTTCTGGTCGCTTTGCCTCTGGAAGCTGAAGCTTATTGCTTTTGATCAAGCAATCGAAGATGCTTAAAGTATCATCTTCATCGAAAGAATACTCTTCTTTTGGATGAGTTGACTTTTACAGTAGCGCTGATGGGGTGGATGTTGTCTGAGTAACATTGACAGCCAAAGACTCTTTGCCTTTGAGATTAATGGCCAGCGTTTCCTTATTCTTGCAGTTATTCTGGCGATTACTACCCCCGGGTGTAGAATGTTCATCTTGGTTAGGATGAGTCATCTGGACTCCTAACTACTTGAACTTTTCGGCACTAACTTCTGTCGCCTTTGCATTAACAATGAAAGAAGGCCAATCCTGGAATTGTGTAGATCCCGTCCACATACTAATAATAGGCAACAAGTTTGATTTGCAAGTGTCTATTGTTACAGCAGATGGAGTACCTAAAGGCATTTTGAGTGCCTCTCGACGGAATCTTTCAATGAAACTCTCTGTGGATTCATTGTGCCTCTGTTTAATTTTAATGAGGGCAGACATCGTTATGTCATTGACACCCTCATAAAATCGTTCCAAGAATATTTGCTTGAAACCAGCAAAAGAAGTGATACAGCCATCAAGCAGGCTACTATACCAGTCATATGCGGCACCGGCTAAACAACCGACGAATACTCTGGTAAGGAGAACATCATTTGGCTGTAATTGATCAGTCATCACCTCAAAATGATTGATGTACTGACTTGGAGAAGTGCTACCATCAAACAGCATAACGGTTGGAAGCTTATATTTAGGAGGAAATGGAACTTCCTTCCACTTTGTAGGATATGGTTGCTTTATGCCCAGTCTCTGTAGGCCATCCTTCTGCTTAAAGGCCTCAAACTGAGTGTGTAAGAGTTTTACAGCTTCATTAGCATCCCCTGATGTTTAAGAATTGGTAGGCTGGTTACAAGTGTTAGGAGGAGGGACAGCGTGGTAATTACCAGTCCCAGTACCAGACTGACTTAGATCAGCTTGAATTGGCACAGAAGCAACCTGAGGGGCTGGTACCCCCAGACTAACAGGTACAGAAGATGCTATAAGCTCAGGATTTGTAATAGGGTTTACAATCGGAGGCACTGTATGTTGAGCCACCATTATGGTGTGCATGCTTGCAACCATTTCTGCCATGGTTTTCAATTTGTCTTCTAATGCAACAATTCGTTGCTCTTGGCTGGTTGACGTAGAGGCATCTTGATCTTCCGTAATGGTATATGCCGTCACTTCTCTTGCAGCTGTTGATGTGATAGTTTGTTCAGAACTTTCACTATCTGCATCAAACTCCGAGAAAGAGTCCTCTCCCACATGGGTGATAGGGAGATCTTCTTGATTAAAGACACCTTGGTTCAAATATCGATTTCTCGATCTAGTGTATTGAAAGACACCTTCACTGGATGCATGGATCCGATTTAAGTATTGCTGACTAGGATTACGGGATGCATTACGTCTTGGACGTTTTCCACCCCCAGTGCCTTGAGAAATCATGTTAACAGAAGCATATAATAGCTCATCTTCGTCTTCTATTATATGTTCAGGAGTTGAAGCATAGTTCAGACGATCGAAGACAGATCGTCGAGCCGATTGGCAACAACAATTAATAACAACTTCATGTAGGCAGTAGCGATTTGGAGGTGAGGAAAACATTCCCATAGTCTTCTGCCTTTGTGTAAGTCGTTGCCGGAGATCAGTTAAAACCACAGGACGAGAAGAAGTCGGAGGAACATATTCCTTAATGATGTTAGGAACATGTCTCATATTCTTCAGGTGTTTAGTTCCTTGAGTGTACAAAGATGTACTCAACTCATTAGCATAGGTAGATGGGTCTTTCTTTTCAAACTTTGGCTTTTGGTGCAGATTGACCTTTGGCATAGGGTTCTTGCGTTTTGCCAAAGTTGATATTGGTTGACGCCTATTGAGATAAACGCGTAAATCTGAAAATTCAGCTCCTGGTGTCCCTGTTTGTGATACCTTCAATTTTGCTCGCTTTGATCTTGAAATTTGTAAGGTAGGAAGGTCTTTACCAGACCCCATAGGGGTAGGTAAGATACCTCTCTGATCAGTATTCTTTCCGGTATCAGAGATCCGAGGACCTCTGTTTACAGAAATAGAATCTGATACGTCTTCCTCTGAGTCATAGACCAGGGAAGTTTGAGGAAAGACCAAAAGGTGCTTTCCCTTATTTTTAATAGGGTTAGCTAAGAAGCGTTTCCCTTTATTCTGTGGTGTGACCATTTTAGGCATAGATTGTGCCAATTGAGGAAATGTCAAAGGACTTTTTCCTTTGTTTTGTCTAGTGTTGGCACTAGGACATGAATTATCCAAGTTCAGAACTTGAGAAATGGAAGAGGGAATAGCCAAAAGACTAGTTCCCTTGAGTTGCGCCGGAGTAGCAGATTGCGCCTGGGTTGCCAATTGCTTGGGTTGTGCCATAGTCCTACGGACTACTGGTGGCGCCTTGGCAGCAACATTGGTAGACTGTGCCTCGACAGTAGCTTGAACTGACTGTGCCTTGGCAGCAAAGATAGTAGTATCACTGCGCATGGGCAGCAGAGCGAGCAGATTGCGCCCTAGCAACAAAAACAGGTTGTACTGGAGCCACTGAGGCGGATTGCGCCTTGGTCATTGAGCACTCAAGATGCGCCTGGGCAACAGCGACTGTGGAAGATTTAGGAGTCCACACAATCCTGTTCTTGGCGATAGCCACAGTGCGCTTGTTGCTCTTGGTGTTGATCATATTCTCGTAGGCTGTCTGGTTGACTTGAACAACCAGAGTCTTCTGCGTCTTGCCGATCGACGCAATGTCACATTGAGTTGTCACTTTTTCGTCGGAGGAGAAAGTCGTCCCCAGCAGAGTCGCCATTTTGTTTCCAAAAATAAATTTTTGTTTATTCCAAACTTGTAAAAGAGTACAAAGTACAATGAATTCTGGGAAAGTACAACTTTAAGAATCTGATCAAAAGACGATCACTTTATCCCTTGGACTATGTGAACTTGAAGACTGTAGCATCTGGAGAATGCAGCAGCAATTTTGCAAGAGTTATTGATCTCTATCTCTGTGTATCTGATCTCTGTGCCTATGTATTTGATCATTTCACAATGATTGAAAACTCTATTAATATAGTTTAGGAAATAACCGTTTTAGCAGTTATTCTGATGTGCGCGAGGCTGGGTTGCGCCACATTGGGTTGAGCCAACCTCCTGTTGTGCCAACTTTCATTCAGTTGTCAGTCGTGTACTAACTGTATTTAGACGCGTGGCATCATATGATTGAGATGCGCGTGGTCGTGTACAGGATAGTAGACACGTCTTGAGAGACTAGTGGCATGTGCGCCACGTCATCCTGCTTTAGAATGTCAGTTGTCTCAACTTCATCAGATTGTGCGAGCTTCGGTCAACTGCGCCTAACTGAGCCACGCCTAGACACGTGGCAGCTTTTGAGCAGAAGCCATTCAGATTGCGCCTAGGCACAACTAAAGATTTTGTAAAGACTGCGCCTAGGGCGCAACTCACGAAGCATACAGGACAGGTGTCCACTACCTTCCCTTGAGCGGCACAATTCACGGGATTCAAAGAGATTTTCCTCGTTCACTGTTGTGTCAGTCGTCAGTGTTGTCAGGTAATGATGACCATTAAGTGTCAGATGCCACGTAGGTTTTGGCGCAAAAAGACTGGGCGCAATCTGATATTAGGTGCAACCTGATCAGTGGCGCAGTCTGTTCTCTGAGCTTCATATCAGTGGCACAACCTGATCTTTGGGGCACAACTTGATCACTGATTAGTATGTTCAGGGCGCAACTTGATTTTTAGGCTCTACAGTTACTAGCCAATGTTATCCAATAATATCCAATGTTATCCAATACCAACGAGAACAATATTCGATACCATTGCCATGAGTTAAGGTAACATCTCATGACTGAAGATCTAATGAAAATACCAATCTGTGTACCATCGTGTCCAGAATCATAAGTAACATTTCTAAATACTTGAATTATAGTGGTAATCAAATAATAGAAACATCAGAGAATGTACTCGCCTGTCGTCCAGAGCAATGAATGTGAATCGAGGCTCAAAGTGGAGTCACATTAAATGGGGTTTAACAGTGTTAGACTTGGTTTTCTAGTATGTGATATGCAATCTAGGTCAAATTTGACTTTTAGGTCCACTGGTCAAACTTGGTCTACCCAAGTCAACCCAGGTCAAGCCCTGGTCAATCTAGGTCAGGCTATCCTAATTCAAGTCATAACCTACCTATATCAACCATAATTAGATAACTTTTGTCCTACAATTGTCATATACCATATATATATATATATATATATATATATATATATATATATATATATATATATTTTATATATATATATATATATATATATATATATATATATATATATATATATATATATATATATATATATATATATACCACTTATCCATTCTAGGTAACATTTCACCTAGACCTTAGAGTGGGGAATATTCTTCCTTAGAAGGATAGGTAATCCAATTCTAACCAAGAAACCACACTACCTCATCTCATATCCTACCTTAACTGATACTAACTTATATCCTATGGTACTAACATTAATACTCTAACACGATGTTTAGACATATGACACTCACCCTTAGCTTAATGACACAGGACACTAACTCACTTTAACACAACTCTTGGACACACACTCACACATCCAAACCAAGTGGCCAAATTGCCTATAGTCCCTACTGCAGGGCAAGCTGCCAAGGCAAGGCAAGCTTGTCTGCATCTGCTGCAATGAAAACCCCTAACATTCTTATGTTGCCACTGACACCACACTTCCAATTTACTAACACAACCAAATCTAAACTAACAAGGCTAATCTTAGTCTTAACATTTAGTATCCTAACTCACTCATCTGCTACACTCAAGTAACCTAAACAAGATGCTAACATACACTAACACTCTAATCTCTCAACCCCCAATCTAACACTAGCTCAATGGCCTCTGCTGTATCCAATAACTGACACTAACTCTCCAAGACACCAACCTCTAAGGACACTCTAGGATACCCCAATTGATACTCACATAACCAATGGCTAGGGGACCAACTCTCGAACAGTGGGGGGTTCCCCTGCTGCCCTGCAAATGAGGCCAATGCCTCTGCTGCTGCTGAGCCATTACAAAGCAAGGCAAGCTTGCCTAAGCTACTGCATGCTCTGCTGCTACTGCTGCCTTACTCTGTATTGCTGCCAAGCTTTGCATTGCTGCCATGCTACTACTGCAGCATTTCTGCTGCTGCTATGGCTCATTGCCTAAGTGGCCAAGCCACTGCAGCTGCCAAATGGCCACTGCCCTCTCCTCGAGCACACAGGGCCTGTGGCTAAGTGGCCAAACCCAAATCAAACACACACACACACACACACACACACACACACACACACACACACATGCTAATACTAAGATACCCAACTGAAACCACCATCCTATAACCCTCTGATACATGGACACTATGATGGGATACACTTCTATACTCAATGCAAACATCACTCACAGTTTCTAAATGGCACTTACTCATTCAAGCACCCCTACACTCATACTAACTCAATTTTCCCCAAAAATCTTTAATACACTCAATATCCTATACTAATATCTAACTCAACAGGATACATTACTCTAAGATATTCTAGGATACCCTAACTACTCAAAACCTCAACCAAGATAAATTAGACACTAACACTATTCTAACTTCTAATACCTTAACACAATACTCTAAATATTTTCCTCACTCTCACTCCAAGCTGCTGCAAAGTGCATCTGCTGCACTTCTACAAGGACCAAGATTGGCCAAGGCTAAGAGAGCCTAACCCACTGCAGTACACATGGCCTGCCTACTGCAGCACATCACTTGTTCTGTCTGGCCATGCCAAGGCCTGTAGAAGCACTTCCCTGCCCTCCTATGCTCTCACTCTCTAATACTCCAAACTCTCTCACTAACTAATCTTAACTGAAGACACTCCTCACTTATAATATCCCTCATACAAAGTCATTTCTAATCACTCCACTGCTAATCCTATCACTTCTAACAACACTCCAATTCACTTAGGCTCACATCCTAATTGTAAACCTACTGATACATGGATAAATCCTGGACTGATACCAACTCAGACAAGGACAACATCCTCTGCCATTGGCCTGCACTCGAGCCCTCTGCCTCTTCATTCACCAATGGCCAACCACACTCCATTTAGGAATATCAGAGGAATCTCTCCCATCCCATGACTCTTGAGCCATATCACATTGGCACATTCACACTCACTCTCTTTCACTACCATTGATACTGACACTAATTCACCATCTAATACAAACCCAATTTCTCACTGATATCATGTCTTGCACCCCAAGTACCAAGTCCCCTGCTCTGACCCAATGGCCCCCACCATGCCTGCTGTTGTAGGGTCCCATTGCTGCTGCTGCTAGGCTATGAAATGCTAATGCAAGCTAAAGCATATGCCAAGAACCAAGGGACACTAACATGGGCTCCCTATTTGACACATGGGCACTCCCTCACTCTAGAATTACTGATACATTAACCCAACTACATGTATATGGATATATAAGTATAGCCACACCTACATCATTTGTATATTCATGCATTTAACATATATGTATATACACTTAGTGAGGTGACTTATAAATCACTTAGGAAGCCTATATAAAGATCCAACCAAGCTATACATTAGGTACAAATCTGAAAACAGAAACAAGGTGGTCATTGTAACATTCTAACAAACACCTAGGGGTCAAATTCGTAGTCCTTCTCAAATGGACACAAAACTCTACATAACCATCACTATAAGACTCATTAGGACCTCAATCTACCTCCTACTAGTCATGGGTAGGATCTTCTACATGAATGCATGAGTTTTAACCATAGAAATGTAAGTTTATAGGGTTATACCTATGTAGGAAGAGGCCTACACCAAGCTCCACGAATTTGGGGAAGATTGATGGAGAAGGAGCTCCCAAAATCTTGCTAGAGCCTTCACCAAGCCTCCTTGAGCTCCCCCAAGCTTTTTCCCAACAAATGGAGGAAAGAGGAGACAATTTGGGAGAGTATTGAATATAGAAATGGGTGGAAACCCTAATTTAATGGTGGCTGCCATTTGGAGAAAAATGGGTTTAAATAGGCATTAGACAAGCCCTGAACTCTTCTTTACACTTAGTATTAGGGAGGTCCTTAAGTGGGCTAAGTGGTTTGGCTCTAATTAAGGCTTGAACTCAACTTGGTCATGACTAGAGTCTAATGAAACAACTAATTGGTCAAGCCACATTAATTGGGGTCCACCATGACTAATGAATAAGCTAGCCTACTAACAAATACAACCATCATACTAAAAGAAAAAAAATATACACAAATTGTGAAATAACAAAAATACCCTTCTCTAGAAAAGTGGTAGTTACAGGTTGGCGGATGTCGAAGCCGGCAACGCCTCCTTTTTAAGGGCTTGGTCATAGTTACATGTGTAATCTGGACCAGTCCTGGTTGCTTCCACCCTCTCTTCATCGGGCGCAGAAGAGGTCGTATTGCAAGATTTGACCTTCTTTCTTTTGATCTTACTGGCAGGACGTGCAACAGGTCGGGTCAAATCATCCGTAAGGTCCGGGTGTACCCGCATAATCTCTCCTCGAAGTGTTTTGACGGGTACTAATCCTGATGTTCAAGCAGCTGGGAGGTTAACGACCTCCATAGTTGTTTTTGGGATCGGGACAACCCTATCTTGTGCCTCCGTTGGCAAGATATTGCCGAATTGGAGGGTCACCATATTGGCAGAAACCACCTTCTCTTTAAACTCTAATGAGAGGACGTTGGCGTCGACCAGCCTCTGTATGTGGTCCGCAGGATGTAGAAATCCCGAGTCACGTGGTGGACGTACAGATGATAATGACAATGCTTGGGATCATCCACCTTGTCTACCTCATCAAAACGCCTGGGAGAGGGAAGTTTGAGCTTTTCGCCCTCGAGAAGCACATTGAGTAGCTACAGTGCGTCCTCATCTTTGAAAGAATAATTCTCCTTTTGTATCGGGGTTCTCTCAAGTTTCTGAGCAGGAGCTGTACCCCGACCGAGGCTTGTTGTCATAACCTGTTTTGCTTTGGACTCCCAGTCATTGTTGTTGGAAGTCCCGGCAGACCTTCTACCTTTCTTATTCGGAAAGCTGATTCCAAGTAAATGGGCCTCCTTAGTTTTCCTTTTCGCGTCCTCGACGTTGATAATGAACGCAGCCCAGTCTGTGACGAACCCATCCACAGTTTCTTCATAGGAGTCAAGCCTTTCCGACATGTGTCCATCAAGACTGATTCAGGAACGCCAGGCGGTAACCTCAGTGCAGTTTGCCGGAACCGTCTATGTAGACCCGGGCAGACTCCATATCCAAGTGGTGTCCAACAAAATGGACATTGTCATGTCCATCCCTGGCTCATAAAATCGAGATAGGAACAGATGCTGAAGGTCGTCCAAGGTCGACACATAGTTGTCCGGGAGACTACAAAACCATTCGTAGGTGACTCCCCTCAAGACGCCGACAAACAGATTTGCGAGGAGAGCGTCACTACAAGAAACATACCTTTTTTATGATGGACAAAAACAGTCATATATGACATTTTATAACGCTTTTTTGTAAGTCCGCAACTATCATGAAAAACAGTCTTATAAATGTTTACTAAAACCATTATAAATGATGTCATCTTATATGACACTTATTTCTTGAAAACGTTATAAATAATTCAATTATATATAACACTAAATTTCCAAGCGATATTAATATTATCATTATATATAACATATCTATTTAGAAGCGTTATAAATAGGACAATATACATAACGCTTTTTAACCTGTTCTAGTTTTCACACACATATATATTACCTGTCAAAGCTTATAACTCAATGCGTTATAAAAAACAATACTCAATACTGCTCAAATTTAAAGCATTCAGTTTGAACCAGATACAACATAAATTATTTCAATATAAATTTAACAAACACTTATAATATTCTTTTAAAATTAAAAATATATTTAAATCCGTACCAAAGTACATAATACCACCATCTTAATTACATTTTTTTTTCAAATAGATATCCAAATACATATATTTACATTCATTAGTAGGTGGCACCCTCAAAACTGTTCTTCCTTTGACTTCAACTTTCAACTGGCGCCCCCAAAACTGTCGACATCAACTTCAAAATTGTCCACAGCACACCCTCAAAAACTGTCAAGCAAAATCCTTAAAAATAAATTAAACATCAAACAACCATGAGATATGACTATTTGTAGCAAAAAAAAAATAGAAAGTCATAAATTAACTATGCAACATGACATTTATATCTCTAGCACTATGAATAAAACTATTACAAAAACACCTAAAAAAAATAGACTGATAATATTAAAAACCAAAATTAACAACTGGTAAGGATGATAAGTTGAGTTGTTGAAGGAAAAATTTAGTAAATTGTAGACAGATCAGAACTTAATCCTTTAATTAAACAAATCTGATTGATCAGAAATTCATCATGTAAATAAACAAATCTTCACTAAAATGCAATGGTTGTCGCCAGTGTTCTAAATTTCGGCCTAGGCGCTAGACGGTCCCACCGTAAACCCTCTAAGCGGCGGTCCTAGGCGCTATTCGGCCCTAGGCTGACTTAGGCGACGCCTAGGCGAGCCTAATCGGCCTGTTCGGACCACTCGAAAATTCAAAATTTTCAAAAAAAAAAATAAAAAAAAATCAGATTCAAAATTCAAAATTTTCAAAATTTTCAAATAAAAAAAAAATCAAAAAAAATCAAAAATACAAATTTCTAAACTTACCTAACGTCGATAAGGCGGCGGCGGCGGCGGCGGCGGCTGCAGCTGCTAGTGCAAGCAGTTGCTGAAAGCTGCTGCTGCTACTGCAAGAAGTTGCTAAGAGCTGCTGCTGTTGTTGCTGATGCCTGCTTGTTTCTTGTATCTTCTTCATTTTCTTTTGGTGCAGAGAGAGAGAGAGAGAGAGAGAGAGAGAGAGGACACTGAAAGAGAAAAGTATAGAACTGTAGTCAATTAAACAAGTATATTACATATTCAAGAAAGCATTAGCTGTCCCTTTGTTTCATTAGCTGTCATTTTTTTTTGAAAAAATTTTGCATGAAAGGAAATGAATGATATATCTCAGTGAATTCAAATTTTGCATAAGCAAATATGTAACAAAGCTAAGAAAACGTACAGGAAAAGAAGGAAGGTTCACATGCTGAAAAAAACCAATGGAGAAACTTAAAAATTGCATGATGGTGACAACTGAAAACTGACCACTGACGTGTTGTCCCCTTTCTTTCTCTTTCCTTTCTTTTGCATGATGGTGACAAGTGACCACTGACCAGTTGTCCTCTTTCTTTCTCTTGTTTAAATGATCTCCACTCTTTATAAAAGAAGATTCAAGATAATATGTGATTGGGCTGCTAATTTAGTTTATTAGAGTTAAAAATATATAATAGATTTGGGCTCTAACTTTTTAAAAAAAAAAGTTCGGCCGCCTAGGCGGCCCTCCGCCGTACCGATTTCGTCTAGCAAAATTTATAACATTGGTTATAGCGGATTGTTCCAATTGAAAATCCTACATTCTCCAACAAAATCAAAAGAAAGCAAGACCAAGAAGATCAGGAATTGAAAATTTTGCTTGCTAGTTATAAAGAATGTGCTTAGCCAAACATTAATTTGTAAGAGAATTGGAATGTTTCCATAAAATAATACACCTAGACAGGTTTCAACGCGACTACTTAGTTTTTCCTTGGCAACATGTAGGTAAAAGTTTAATCCTTGTTGTGGAGTTGATCAAACGGAATATTGTGTTATCAGGTTAAGCTTGGATCTTACTACTATACAAAATAGTAAGAAAAAAAAATAAACAAAAGAGAAACAAAAGTATAAAGATTGACTGAAAGGATCTACTTCATTTCTTATACTTTGAAAATAAACTATAAAAAAAATCCATAAGGCTCTAATATACTAAATCGATAAGGATAACACATCAATAGTTTACTGCAGCAATATAGATAGTATCAAAATATTATTTAACCAACTTTCAATGGACATAAAATTTCAAATAGAATATAAGAATCTGTACCCATCATCAACCATCTAATAAACATATGAACAAATGATTAACAAAAACTTCACCAGTGAAATTTGTATTGTCTTGAAGAATGCTCCAATACAAAAATATGCTCAACTTTGGTTTCATGTTGACATATCTCTAAGCTCTGCAGCAAGTTCAGGTACCTCAATAAGGTTCAGGGCCCTATATATGATTAGGTAAAAAAAATTCAAGAGCTACATCTACAGGAACATAAATCATGTCCTACCAAAGCTATGAATGCAAAGAAAGAGTAGGATTCGTGACTTTACCAACTTGTTGGAAACGTATCGAGAACTAAGGCCTCGTTTGGTTCGCAGAATCTTCCGGTTGGGAAAGGAAAGTGATTACTTTCCTATGTTTGGGTGCCCAAGGAATTGAGGAGGAAAGGAAAGTGATTCCCAATGGAAGGAAAATTAGGGGGGAAAGTGATTCCATCCATCCAAGGAAGGAATCACTTTTCCACATTGAAGTATTCACTTTCCTTTCCAAATTCCTTGGCATTGCCAAACATCGGAAAGAAAAATCAATAGGAATTAAAGTTTCCCAAAGGAAAGGAAATGACAAGGAATTGATTTCCTTTCCCTTCCATTCCGCGAACCAAACGAGGCCTAAAGGGAAAAGGAGAATAGACCTAATAAAATAATTTATAACATCATGAACATTTGGGAAAATAAAGATATTCTCCAATGATGTTTAGTGCAAGATTTAGTCAAATAAAGAAAATAATGACATTAGTCATTAGATATTACTTGGTTTAGAAAGCAAAGGTTAGCTGGAAATATAACTTTTGCCATGCAATTGGCTTCACTAAAGGTATGCAAGTTGAAACACACCTGACGACACCTATGGTGAGATGCATCAATTTTGAAGTTTATAAAGGAGTAAAAAAACGCTGATAAAAAACAGCAAGGTTGACAAAGCAAACGGATGGCTCCTGATGGAAAGGATTTGAAGTAAACCTTTATTTTCTGGGATAGCCATAATCCAACATCAAGAAGCAGCTTATTTCTAGAGGCATCCTGGTTGTCCATCGACTTCATACATTCAGCAATAAGATATTGCCCGGCACCCTCGGCGACGACAAGAACCATGTGACCATCTTCTTTAAGCCGTTTTCTACATATTCATAAAGTCCACCCTTCCCTTCCAGATAGAACGGTGACTCAGGTATCAAATAACAGTCCTTAGCAAAAGTACACAGCAGCCACAGTCCCTGAACTTCGTCGTCGAACTTGACTCCCATAGAAGATAGCTGGTCAACCACGCCCTGGAACTCACTCAAGTGATCCGAAATAGACGCCCCTTCCTTGTACCGCAGACCCATCATCGTCCGGATCAGGAACAACTTGTTTACCCCGGTCTTCTTCGCATACAAGGATTCCAGCTTATCCCACAACGTCTTCGCGTGCTCAATATTGGCAACGTGGTTGTACACGTTCTCATCAACAAACTGCCGTATGTACCCACACACCTGTATGTGCTCGAATGTCCAGTCCTCCTCGGATTTATCACTGGGCTTCTCGGATGCAAATACGGGTAGATGCAGCTTCTTGACAAACAGCAAATCCTTCATCTTGCTCCGCCAATAATGATAGTTTGTGCCGTTCAGATTCACCATGCGCACCGGCTTCGCGTCCATCTCTCCTCTCTGGTTTCTCTGTCAACTCCTGACACCCTTCTGAATTCCAGAATCTGGCTCTGATACCACTCTGTTGGAAAAGAAACGCGGAAACCTTTCCCCAAACCGGAGAGTACCTGCGAGAGGACCGAGCAATACAACGCACGAACCCAAAAACAATCACACAAAAACAATTCACGCAAACACAGAGAATTTTTGACGTGGAAACCCTTGCGGAAAAAACCACGGGACGATCGGAGTCCAACCCTGAGAAGCCTCCACTAATGGAATAGAAGAATTACACCCTCTACAAACTCCTCCCGATCCAAATCGGATCCCCACAACACTCAGAAGTAAGAACAATGATTACAAGGCTACGAAGAGCGAGAACGACGAGTAGAGATTACCCGAAACACGATCTCCTTCGAAAACGACCTTCAATCCTCCGTCTTCTCTTCCGAAGTTGTAATGGCACTCTTGCCTCCTTCCTCTCTCAAAAGTTGTGTTTACTTGCGATAATGAATTAGGGTTGAGAAAACTCAATTTATCTCCCTAATCCCGCAACAAACCTGGACCGTTGGATTAGATCCAATGATGAAAACTCATCCAGAAATCCGCTTCAGCCCCCGACGACACAGAGTTCGGCCAGAACTCTGTGTCGAGCATCCAGAACCTCACGCCACAATGCTGGAGTGGCCAGACCGAGTTCGGCCCGAACTCGCCATGGGACCGAGTTCGGCCCGAACTCGGATCCCCTGTTCCAGAACCTCCCATGGAGCAGCAGCAGCAGCAGCAGCGACTCCGCGTCGCCTACTTCCCGAACTTCTTCGACACACGAACGGCGCTCGTCGCACTCCGGGGCCTTCTCCACATAGGTTGGGAACCCCACCCACTCCAACAGGCTGGTGCCCCCTTTTTTGTGGATATCGTTGACACTTTTCGGAGTCAAAGTAATGGTATTACGAGCATAGAAACCCTTGTATCCATCCTACAAAAAATAAACCCAGCAATCTCATAAGTCAAGGCAACAACGGAAAGATAATGAACATACAACATATAGATCGTAGCCTATGGCAATCAATATTCTGAATCTAAGTTCAGCAACTGCATTCATCATCATCATCATCATCATCATCATATCCAAGTCTTCTCTCATCAGCATGGGTCCGCTATGGAGTATAAGAAAGCTCCAAAAGGGATTTGACAAAGCTTTTACAGCCGGTCGTCGACGACAACCCTCTGTTGGTGCCAAATTTCTAAGGTAGCTATGGATATGAGAGGAACATGCCATAAAACCCAGGCGGCCAGTTGGCATGTAGTTTTACCTATCTTTTGTATCCTCTGCAACAGTAACTTTGTTACAGATATATTTTGGTCTGATTTGGGTAGAAAGATTATGAGGTTTAGGTGCTACCATGGGCATGTGGCCAGAACGAGCTTATGAATCCCAATACCAGGTTCAAGTTATAGCCAGTAATGCTATCGGGATCAACTGACAGTGAGAAAAGGAGCTTGGGCAATAGATAAGTTTTTGGTCTTCATATGCAGAAGTTCTGCGAGACTAAATTATATCAACTAAGAAATTGACTAAACCCCAACGGAAGAAAGAACAAAAAGAGATCCGAATCGTCATGGCTTTCTTGTTCGATTCTAGCTGGCTTCCTACAAAAGAAAAAGAAGAAGATGATAAATTGATCGATCGATCAATTATTTATCAAAGTCTCAAAAAAAAAAAAAAAAAAGGAAAGCCATTGAGAGGATCGCTGGAGGAGGGAAACGAAGAAGGGGTTGACTGACCTTTAATAGCAGCCTTCTACTTTTTGAGGTTTTTCCCACGAGCCAACTTGGTCTTCTGACCATTTCCTCGTCCTATCCTACCGCAACCTTCTTATTCTTCTTCTTCTCCTCTCCCTTCCCCCTTCTGTTCCTTCTTTTTGTTAAGAAATTTAGGGTCTGCCTGGTAAAGGTGTTTTTACCGGTTTTGGGTGTTTTTAAACCGATCGTTTATGAAAATCCATGCTTGACAACTTTTTGAGTCACTGTCGGCTCAAAAATCTCCCAAAATCGGTGTAATATATTTTTGGGTGGCTTTATAAACACCCCAAATCGGTAAATTTTGGGTGGCTTTATTATTTTATTCCGTTCATATCCTCACCAAAATAATATAAATATAACTAATAATAACTAAATCCTATTTTTCTCTCTGTGTTTTTCTTTACCTTCCTTCCCACGGCTCCTTCCCGCTGTTATGCTTCCGATTAGTTATTAACTGTCCAACTTTCTTCCCAACGTTCATGGTTATTACACACAAATCTTTCCTACATTTCTAACAGACCCACAATACACGTCGTGCTATTATATTGCCTTCATCGACTCATCTTCATTATACAAATATTTGGCGATAATAATGCAGGAAATGCTTTTTGATGCAGGGGTTACCTTCACGTCCATAAACCCATATTTTATCATGACTAACTTTTATTTATATACGGACATAAAGATAATTTTATTACTGTAGAAAATTTCAGAAATCGCTGGTTAGTGAATTACCAAGCATGAATTGAGTGGTTTAAAAACCGCTACTTAAAACCACTCAAAACCGAACTGCTTATTACTGTTCATTTCCACTACTCTAAAAACACCTCATAATCGCTACCCCCATAATTGCCAAGCAGACCCTTAGGGTTAGGGTTTGGAGAAGATTATAGAAATTAAGGTAATTAGAATGGAAGAAGGTACGGCTGTGGCGGTTATGCTGCTACTGCTGCTGTCGACTCCGATCCTCGACGAGAAGACGAACGAAGTAGTGGCTGTCGTCTGCTCTTCGCCTTCTTCTTCGGTTGTTGGTGGAGAAGAAAAAGATCTGGAGGAGAAGGAGAACATGAGCACAAGAAGTAGAGAAGGAAAATGAGAGAGAAAAGGATCAAGAAAAGAGGAGAAGATGAGGACAAGAAGTAGAGATGGAGAATAAGGGGAGGGGGGTTTGATGGAGGGGGAAAATCGTGAAGAAAAAAAGGAAAGAGCAGGTTGAGTTCAATTTTGGGAAAAAATTTGGAAACTTTTATAGTGATTTTGTAATAAAGTGTTATAAACTATGGTTTTTTCTAAGGGCACCACCCTTTTTGCTAGGGGCTAGCCCAAAAAACTTCCAAAATATTACAAGTTTGCCATCAAATTTTTTTACTTAGGGCTAGCCCAAGCAAAGGTATAAATACCAACTTTTATTTTTATTTTCTCTCTCCCTCTTCTCTTTTCTTTTCTCCCTCAACTCTTTTATTCTCTCCCTCAACTCTATGTCAAAGAATTTAACCCGAACTTTTTTCTTTTCTCCCTACATTTTTTTCAAATTGTTCTCTCCCTCAACTCTAGGTCATTGACTTCTCCCATTTATTGGTAAGTCAAAAAATTAATATATGTTTAATGTTTTAAACATGAATTTCACATATAAAAGTTAAATTATGTGTTTAATATAGAAAATTATTGAACATGGAACAACCGAGATCATCAAATGTTCCCGCCACGTCCGAAGACCACTTTGATGCATCGGAAGCCCTCTTGGTAACTAAATTTTAACTTTTTATCGGGTTAAAATTCGTGTTGTGACACAGAGGACTGCCAACACCCTGGCAGTTCCGATCATAGACTAGGACTGCAAGAGAGGTGACAGTCCTTTACATAAGAAGGACTGCCAGGACCCTGGCAGTCCTACATATGTGTAGGACTCAGGACCCTGGCAGTCCTACATATGTGTAGGACTGCCACCTCTCTGGCAGTCCTAATTTGTTATACCTGAATGCAAAGTTTTAGTCAATACATTTAGTAAAGGTGTTTGATATTTATGGACACCAATTGCTGTACATAAGACGGTCTTGTTATTAACACAATTTGCTATTTATGGATACCAATCTTATGCACGGTCCTAATCTATGAAACCTATTTGCTTTATGATGTTGTCTAATTGTAGTAACTTTTAAGTTCTATTGTAGGACTTGAGATCTTCCGATTTTTTGGTACCGGCTCCAATTGCAGTCAATGTAGCACATTTATTCTAGATCGATATCCAGATCGGCCCGAAATCGACCGGGACGACAAACTGTGGTGGTTGGCTGTGAAAGAGGTGGTGTGTTCAGAACGCACAAGAAAAATACAGTTATCCAAAGTAAAGTTCCAAGAAAAAAATGTTGGAACGAGGAAATGTGGTTGTCCATTCACGATACATATTAGAAACGAAGAAGAAGGAAAACGGACAGTAGAAGTGAAGAATGGAACCCACAACCATGAGATTGCCGAGACACTATTGGGTCATCCGTATGTCGGACGGTTGAACCATACGGAGAAGAAGATAGTCGAAGACTTATCCACCTCCGGAGTTGCACCGAGACAAATATATTCCGTCATACGACATGAAGATGAGAAGAACAAGTCTACAATAAAGTCAATATACAATACCCTATCTTCTTCAAACATTGTCCGAACGAAATCAAGAATGGAGACGGGTGAGGCAGGAGTTGTACGAGGAGTTAGAGACTCGTCTTCCATTCTACTCCCGCATCTAAGCGAAGAAATGGTTGCAAGTTTGTTGTTAAGTATCCCTTGCACCGACAGTGTTACCGGGAAAGATCACTACATGTCAGTCCCGTCTGTCGGCTATTTATTTGCTAATAGGTATATGATACATGTTGTACTTATCTCGTCGGATATTAACAATACATTCTTTTCGATGTGCGCTCCTCCGACGGACCATGGAGTGTCTAACCTATGTACTATAGGTCTGATCGGAGATCACTTCGTTATACTAAAGATGATCGCTCATTCTCTGATTCCTCCACCTTCAACAGTTTGGTACAAAAGAGCACCGGTCGAAGCCATCGCTTGGACCACACCTTTCGTTGATCAGATCAACCATTGTAATAAGTTGTTGAAGTTTGAGGAGCCAAGAGACTTACCTGCTGACCACTACGACGTCGAAATCGACTAAGTATGGATATATTTACAGTTTGACATTTTGTATATGGAGGACCACTTTTGTATATAGTGAAATATGAAGTCCACTAATCTATATAGAGTAAATTTTGTACACAGTGAAATATGAAGTTCAGTATGTTATATGTGTTTACGTGTGTGCTATCTGTGTTATATATATCTACATGTGTGCTATTTATGTGTTTACATGTATGCTATCTGTGTTATATGTGTTTACTTGTGTGCAAGTATGTGTGGCAAAATATACCAATTTGTTAAAGTATCAGATCCAGTATCAGGACTGTCACCCCCCTGGCAGTCCTACATTGAATTAGGACTGCCAGGGTGCTGGCAATCCTAATTGAAACTTGTTGTTATATAAATGGCCATTCTTCTGTGTTTTAGCACGGAGAATGACCATTCTCCGTGTAATTTCACGGAGAATAGCTATCCGATCCAGTATCAAGACTGCCACGGGGGTGGCAGTCCTACATTAAATTAGGACTGCCAGGGTGTTGGCAGTCCTAATTGAAACTTGCTGTTACAGCAAGTATCAATTAGGACTGCTAGCACCCTGACAGTCCTAATTTAATGTAGGACTGCCAGAAGGGTGGCAGTCCTATTTGTAAGTCTCTGTGATGAGAGTTTTGAAACTCTCTATCACAAAGAGTTTCAATTAGGACTGTCACACCCCTGGGAGTCCTACACAAGAGGAGGACTGCCAGGGTGTTGGTAGTCCTAATTGAAACTTGTTGTTATATAAATGACCATTCTCCTGTGTTTTAGCACGGAGAATGGCCATTCTCCGTATAATTTAGCACGGAGAATGGTCATTCCAGTGTTAAAACGCAGGAGAATAACCATTCTCCGTGTAAATTAACACGTAGAATGGCATTCTCTGTGTTTCTAACACGGAGAATGGCCATTCTCCGTGAAAATTACATGGAGAATGACCATTCTCCATGCTAAATTACACGGAGAATGACCATTCTCCGTGTAAATTAAGACGAAGAATGGTCATTCTCCTGCGTTTTAACACTGGAATGACCATTCTCCGTGTTAGAAATACGGAGAATGCCATTCTTCGTGTTAATTTACACGGAGAATGGTCATTCTCCTGCATTTTATGGTCAGTTGAAACTTTGGAGGGCCATAACTTTTGACTGGGAGGTCGAAACGAGGCCCGGTTTGTTGCAAAATGAGCGTATTTTCGAGGAGGCTGAGACTAACAATATTATTGTTAGACGGCCTTCCGAAATTTTAGAATCACAAAAAAATGATGTTTGGACCTCCGTTTTAGCACTTTTGCCGAAATTTTAGAATCGCAAACAAATATTAATTCAATGACTTACAAATAGGACTGTCACCCCCTAGCAGTCCTACACTTATGAAGGACTGCCAGAGTGTTGGCAGTCCTCCTTTTGTATAGGACTGCCAGAGTGTTGGCAGTCCTCCTTTTGTATAGGACTGCCAGAGTGTTGGCAGTCCTCCTTTTGTATAGGACTGCCATGGGGGTGGCAGTCCTAATTGAAACTCTCTATGACCGAGAATTTCAGTTTCAAACTCTCATCACAGAGAGTTATAAATAGGACTGCCACCCCCTGGCAGTCCTATACAAAAGGAGGACTGCCAGGGGGGGTGGCAGTCCTCTGATACAAAATTAAGAATATCAGGAACTGGCCAACAACTTAAGTTTCTAAACGTAAATAACAACTACATATCCAACATGTACGTAAATAACAACTACATATTAGACAACTACATATCCAACATGTACATACATAATAACATAAATCACAACTACATATCAGACAAAATATCCAATTCCAAAAAAATAACACAAGTGTCAACTACATATCATTCAAAAGTCTACCCAACAACTTAAGTTTCCAAACAACAAATATATTCTTCAAGTTTTAAACAACAAAAACATCTTTACAAAAATATCCAGATTATATCCAACTAATGATCATTCCACATCCAACTACATATCATGCCGGGCCTTTGCCAATTTTTGGTTTCCAACTGGGATGGCCTCCATCGACACACTCTAGGAAGGTGTTCAACATACTCTGGGTTCAGGTCAGCCCGTATGAGCATCGGAAAGTGCTCGTATATCCATGCATATTCAATTTATAAATGAATAATCAAAAACTAAACAACAAAATAAAGTATACAAGATTAAATTTTTAGAAATTTTCTTACATGTAGCAGAGTCTGACAGCCGGCTATTGTCTTAGTCCCGAATAGAATGTACAAAATTCTCAAATAAATTAGGAAAGAACGTACCTGGATTCCGGTTGCTTTGACTTGCATGTCATCTCTTCGAGAAGGTTGTGGAAGAAATCTTGGTGGAGGAATTGGGAGTGGAGTGGTGGAGAAGAAGAAATTAGGGTTTTAGGAGAGGGAGAGGGAGAGAGCACTTTTTTTTTCTTGAGGAGAGAGAGTGTAGAATGAAAATGAAAGTGAAAAGAAGGGTTTGTGGGGTTGGGCTGCCCCCTAGCAAATTTTTGGTGCCCCCTAGCAAATTCTCCACCTTCTTGGGCTGCCCCCAAGTAAGTGATGCTCCCTAGCAATTTTGGTAGTGCCCTTAGAAAAAACCTAAACTATTACACTATATATAACATTTTTTAAATAGAAAAGTTATATTAGGCTACAAACTCACCATACCCGTCATATTAGGAGGTCTTTCCAAAACTTGGTAACACTTTTACATAAAGAGTTATAATAAAAAAATTAAAACGTTATAAAAAGGGTTTTTTTTTCTTGTAGTGCGTCGCCTTTTGGCAAGTGTCATGTTATAGTGCTGAAATGATTCAGATGTTGACGAAAAGATTCTTTCCCGTCAAAGGGAGTGATGGTCACAGGTTTGAACTTAGGGAGATAGACCACCTTATTTCATTCAACTGGAAAAGGTTGGCTAAGTCCTAGCTTCCGCCGAGATTCTTGTTTGTCTTTGGCGTCGGCTCTAGCTTGGAGATCTCGGCTGGCTTCGAGAACTTCTTTCGATACTACTGGCGTAGATTCTTGCGACAAGGTATGATTACTGGCTGCAGGCGGTAACACTACATGATGGCTTGTAGTTTGATGATTGAAGGCATTGGATTTCTCATTCTTTCCCAGTTCGGGAGCTTGAACCTGCGGTTGTGACGAAGTTTGGGCCGCTTTTATCTCAACGACAGTCTTCGTCAGGAATGCTAGCCTGGCATTCATAGTTTGCATCATTTTTCGAGCATTTCGAAGCATCGGGTGTCCTGAAATCTCTGTTCATCACTTGCCATGTGTGATGGCATGATACGAGTACGAGCTGATCGCTCGCTTTCCGTCCCTGACTCCCACGCTTTACTGTCGGCAGTGTATGCAATCATCAGGGAGTAATCGTAGAAATCGGTGTTTCTATTGTCCTCAGTCTCTGAGGCTTCTGAAACATGTTCGAGATCAGTGTTTCTATCGTATTTTTTAATTTTTAGTATTTCTAAAATTAATAAATAGAAAATAATTTTAGTATTTTAATTACTCTACTGTATTATATAGTAAGTCTAAATACATAAAAAATAAATATAGTAATATACAAAGAACTTTTAAATAACTAGATATAGTTAAAAATATTTTTAGTAAATTTATATTGGTTATTATTAATTATTTATATTTTGCCAGATGAGTTGAAAGAAATGTAAATACGTTTTCAGATAAAAATAGTTTTTACTAAGTGTGAAAATGTACTATATATATATATATATATATATATATATATATATATATATATATATATATATATATATATATATATATATATATATATATATATATATATATATATATATACATTGAAATATATTTATATTGCAATATATAAAATCTTAATTAGAAAATGTTTAGAAATAATTTAATGTCTCTTAAATATGTATTTATCTATCTACTTGAAAAAATAGGAACTATTTATGTATATTTGGTAAATTATAAAAAAATTATAATTTCTACCTTTTTAGAAATTTTTATGAACATCTTTAGAGATTTGAATATATTATGCTCATATAGTTTTATTATAAATAAATAAAAAATCCCAAGCCCCGAAGGGAATAACCTCTGTTCGAAGCCCCAACCCAACCCCTTCACACAACCGCGTGTATATAAGCCGAGAGGGGGAGAGAAATCCCTCGTGAACCCAAACCCCAACTTCTTCGGCGCGTCCCGACACCTGGGCGGCCACCCCCTGGCTGCGTGCCGCTGCAGGAACCACCTGGACACCGCCAGAGGCCAGCCACGCGCACGGCACAACAACAGCCGTAAGCCACAGTAGCAGGGACAACCACAGGTAACCCCTGTTCTTCCATATTTTTCTCTCTCATCGCTTGATCGTTTTACGATCTACGAAAACCCAAGTGTAGCCTATATAACCATCTATGTGTCCCTTCAATTAGATTCGAAAATACCAGCCTAGATTTTTCAAGAAATCGATCTAAAAATCGACCAAAAGCTATTTCGAAAACAGTTTAGAAACAGTTTAGGTACCCTGTTCGGGGATCGTTTTCGAGCAACTCGTGTGCAACTTTTTGAAACCAATTGAAGACAGTGGTAGTCAACCCATAGGACTTCACGTGCCTTTTTGTAGATCTCAATTTGATCGACTTGGTGTCGAGAAAATCACACCCCAAATCTGTCAAAAACATTGTTTAAACGAATAAGAATTTTTATGAAAAATTCCGATACGGAGTCCGTCCCGACAATCCGGGCAACGTGGTCGCGAACCGAAAGGATCAAAATGTGCATATCGAATTCGCGGACGTGTGGGCTTTGACGAAATTCAAATTGGTTGCGTACGCACGACGAATTTGATGCGTATCTGCCAAAATTTATCGTATCGACCTTTTTTAAATTTCCTAATTATTTTGTACACGTTCGTCGTATCGAGGCAAAACTTGCACCAGCAGGATCGTATCATTTTTCTGGTCCTATATGACAAGTTTGGTTCGATTCTGAGAAGGTCGACCGGAATGCCATTTTGGTGGGCCCGCGACCCGATCCAACGGACGAATTTGTGCACGGCCCACCTGAATCCAACTTTGAACATATGGTTGGGTTCGTATCATAAAACCGGAACCATAGACATGTAGTTTGACGACTTTAGAGACCATAAATAATGACACGCATTTCGGTGCAAAACGGGTCCAACGACGGACATTATTTTGATCCAAAATTACGATTTTGCCCCTGTGTCCAGAATTGGACTTATGGGTAGTCTATCATAGTTATTTTCCTTATTTTGGAAACGTTGGTAATATTTATTTCAGCATTCGAGGACGTTTGCGATAATTGACCATCTCTGCTTCACTATTCTGATGGTTCGAGCTACTGGATCCTGCCTTATTTGCACACAACCTCAGATAAGATACCTTGTCTTATTTACTGTTTATAATTAGTTGCATGTTCTTTATTTGATTATTGTATATTTATTTTCTATTTATTTTCATTTGGATCCATGACTTGCTGTTTATAGTTACTTTATTTTGCTTTCAATTATTTTTCTTGCTTGTATTTTAATATGCATGTGGAGCTAGTCTTAGCGGACTACCTTTTGACAATGACCTTGGGAGGGTGAAGACAGTTAGATGTACGGGCTACCCAAATCCAAAAGCTATAGTAATGATCTAGGACCTGGAGGTCAAATACACTTCACTTACTGCCCACCCAGAACACCCTATAATTCCTAGGATACTAGGACCTGGAGGTCAGTATTGGACACACACAGCCCTCTCACATGAACACACAACCACATACTCAAAACACATTAAGCCCCTATCCTAATGCTGCCTCCATACAGCATATGCTGCTGCTCCTAGCTATGCAAATCCTGCTGCATGAGCTTGCATTAGCTGCTACTATGCTTATGCTGTTGTTGCAACAACAATACAATTGTTGTTGCTGCTCTAATTCTCTTGCACCCACACAATCCCCTGCTGCATACTGATCCTTACCTTGCTGTCCACATGGCCTGCAGTCCCATGTTTCCCTTCTAACCTTGATGTTTACTTGTTAGAAGCAATGCAGAGCCCCAAAGCCACTGCATTCTTCAGATTCCCCCCCTTAAAGCATACTGCCCTTCCCTCAATGCACAACAATGCAGAGTCAACATGTTGTTGCATCTATGATCCCCCATTCCTGCCAACCTATCCATCTATTTATATAGCTATTAATCTATCTATTGATCTAACTACCTATATATCTACCAATTCACCCACCTATACGTATATCCCTCCTCTAATTCACACACACATGCTCACTCCAAAGTAGTGGCTAACTGAACCCGAGCCTTGCCTTAACTTCTGTAGAGTGGCCAAGCTTCCAAGCCAAACACCCCTTCCTCTACTGATACTTCACTGATACCCATGAGCCTACATACCTACTGTTCTTTACATGAACATCCTAACCCTGTGCACCTATGGCCTTAAGGCCAAAAGCCCCCAAAACCTGTGAAGTCCCCTATAGCAGTGGCTTTTCACTGCTGCCCTCTCTCATTCCTGTGCACATGAGTTTCCCCCATGAATCTGCCAACTGCATACAGGAACCCAAATCCTTGAAGCCCCAAAACTCTTGTGCTTAAACTCCACCCAATACCTATATATATATATATATATATATATATATATATATATATATATATATATATATATAAGACACACATTCACTAAGTCACATTGCTCACAACACACACACACACACACACACACACACACACACACACACACACACACACTCATAATGCATATACACATATATATTACATAGACACCCACACATACGTATATTCAAATCTAACCGTGCGAATTATGAGATACCAGGACACCACACCACAGATCCTATTTAGGACACGTACCCAAAATCTCATCTTAAATAGGACACAAAAATCCATTTGGGGACACGTGTCGAACACTTGGTGCTCAAGCCTACGATACGCCTAAGATACTAAATCAAACCTTATCCAAATCCTACCAAATTTCATGGACAAGTCTAAAATAGGTAGGCATACCTAATTAGTGGGCCACCAGGCTAGTGTCAAGTGTCATGTGCATTTGGGTATGGACACAACATGTATAGGAGGCTCAAAAATCCCAAATTGACCCCGTGTCCTATCGTATCCAATTGTGGACACGTAGCTAGCCTCACAACACTCTAACAAACCTAATTAGGTCGCCTAATGATAAACACTTGGTGTTCATTCTCAAATTTCTCCAAGAATGACACAAAAAACATATGTAAATGTCTCCAAATGGGTCAAATGAAGCCCAAGCTTCTCCCTATGGGTTGCCCTAATGCATGGGTGGTTCCTAAATGGCAAATAACACTAATTAGAAGGGTTAAATTCAAAATTTACCTATTGGGAGATGGATTCCCAATACAATGTCCAAAGGGGGCACAAATGGACACAATCTTAAAGAATGGACACCTCATTCAAGCTTCTCTCCTTCCCAAGCTCTCATTCTTGCTAGTCCAAGCTCTAGCCTCCTTGAAATGATACTAGAATAGGTTGGGAATGAATTTGGAATTGGTAGAAGTTGGCTCTTCTTCTCAAATGAAGAAAGAATGAAGAGGAGGCAAATTTAGGGTTTCTAGAGCCTAATAAATGAACTCAAGAGAGGTTTTAAAGGAGATGTAACCAGCCAAGAATCCTAACCCTAAATGTCATTTAAAGTGTCTAATAAGCCCTCCTAATTAGTCATGAAAGTTTGTTTTAGGAAGGGGTTTAATTAGGAAGGGTTTCATTAACTAAAGAAGGATTTTTCCTACTCATTACTCTCTAAATAAATAGGTATAACATGACTAACTAATGGGTTCATTAATGGTGTCATGACAAGTCTAGTTGGGTCCATTTAGGTTCACTAACAACTGTCTAACTAGTGGCTAACAACTACAACTTATATTTAATTATACGAAACAATATCAATCATGGAAAAATAAAACAAAGTCATTTCAATTAATTATGAAATATAATTTTTAAATTGGTACAAAATAGAAAAAGTAAAAAATATCCCTATTTTGGAAAAGTGGTAGTTACAACTTGGCTCCTCATGAACACTGACATGTTGGAGCGTTCATCACTGCAGCGTGCGCTTCAACCTCTGTCACATGCCATAACGTGCGTAGGCACTGTCAAGGCGTTCACCACATGAACTTCTTACCTTATGTCATAATGCGCTTCAACCTCTGTCATGCGCCATAATGCATCTTCCCAAGTTCCAAACTCTTGCCCTTCCCTGGGTTTTTGGCTCTCTGGAACTTGAGGAAAAAAACATTGAATGGATGATTGTTCCATTCTATATAAAAAATAACATTCCAACAAGAAATTGTTAGTTTAAACCCAATGTCGCTTGATCATAGAGAAGTTGACTTTTGTTAAAAAAACACAGAACAAATTATTTCTAATCTAACATTATAAGTAAAGAATCAATGTAAATGCAGAACAAATTATTTCTAATCTAGCATTATAGGTGAAATTTACTACTGCAACATGTGTGGTGTTCATGCTTTCATGCTTATAAAATGGGCCATGTAGTAAACAAAAACAAATTGATATTTAGTATACCAACACGTATACTTTGTGTTAAAAAAAATCTTACTGCTTTAAATGGAGCCAAAAAATTTCGTAACAACCTTTTAAGTTCCTGCAACTCCTTGTATAAGTATTACATGTAGAACAAAAACAGATAGTAGAGATAGAGTCGAGCAAATAAAAATATGTTGCCAAATTTATTTCTAGCACCCTAATTTGTTCTGACACCCCAAAAACTGGGCTTAACTAGGTTTTAGCATTCTAGATTCAAGCCAAAGGAGCATCATGTGAAGATGTAATGTCTACTTCTTTTTAAATTAGAACTAATTTAAAATTTTACCTCTCTGTTGGAATTATTCAATAATTAGGGACCATACATATAAAATTAATTGTGTTTTGACTATCTAAATAATTAAGCCAAATTAAAGTGGTTTATTTGGAAATTGGCTTAAGGGTATAATTGTCATGAAAATAATGTGTAGATACCGGAGATAAATCTAATTTGATGAGGGGCCAAATTAGAAATATCAAAACATATAAATATATGTATTCATTAGGGTTATGGTCCCCAACTTATACGGCCACCAAAAGAGAGGTTTTTTTCTCTTCTGCATCCCCATCAACAGAAAGAGAGGGACAAAGGATTTAGATTCTTCTTTGTCATTAAGGGTCGTAGCAAGTTGGAAGATCGAACCCCATAAAAGGACGACTGCTTCAAGATCCATCAAGCCTAGCAATGGATTCAGGTACGCTTTCGCAATTTAATTTATGTTCTTCATCTCATGAATCGACAGGGTACAAATAAATTTATAACAAGTGGTATCAGAGACTCCCTTGTTTGATTCATGAGGTTGAAGTTTCAGAGTCAGTTTTTGTTATTGTTCAGGAACCCTATATTGTTCCATATAATTTATTTTAGGGTCTCGATTATTTGATCAAAGATTTCAAGCTCAATTTTTATTGTATTATGGAAATCCTACATTGTTTAATCTTATTTAATTTAGGATTTCAATTGTAAGATCAATTTTTTTACAATCATCCGAAAGCGCATACTGATGTACTTATGTTGAACTCTCTAATTCATATGGCTAAAATTTGTCATTTTTTTGGACTACTATATGAACAAGAGAATGTGGATTGGTGATCCTCCTCTGTGGACCGAAATATATTAATCTCCAAGATAATTATGGTACGAATCCATGGTGCGGACACTCAAGTTCGAAAGGTTGCACAGTATGAATATTAAAATGAGTTAATGTTTCATTTACTTATCTATATCCCAGACTGATGTGTAAATTTGTATATTGATTTTAAAAAAAATCAAATCAAAAGATTACATAAATAATGAATCAGTGGTTTGATTTGATATAACAGAACATGTATTATGGAGCACTACGGCATAAATTGCAAAATTTTGGCAAATGTAAGTTTAAAGAGATCACTTCCGCTCTAAATTATTATGCATAATGGTTTCTATATGGATAAGGAAAGGTTCAATTGTGTCAAAGATATAGAAGTTTAAATTTGGAATGTAATGATATGTTGATATTTTCTGGTCATATCGTACTTTGGTATATAAAATTCTTAAAGATCTAGTGGATATTTGCATATGGACTTTATATTTTACTTGGTGCCTAATTTGGACTTTTGCTCCTTAGGAAATTGTGAATTAAGTATTTCAGTTTATGCATAATTATCCTTAATATACAACATGTTGGCCATCAATTACTTGTTTTAGAATTACTTTTAGTCTTTATTATACAAGTAGTCTTTTGATTGATGGATTCAGTTATGAAATTGTCACGACCCGCACCCTAGAGTAAGGGCACGAGAAGTGGGTACATCCAGCCTACGCCGCAGTGTCGGCGGTAGAACGCTGTCCTAGGTCAAACATCTAACAATATAAAGGTACGTGTACAGTATATACACTCCGAATGGAGGTGACATAGAAAATACAGTCTCAATCACATCTAAGGTAGAGCATGATAAAAGATAGATAAAATATGAAATCCACAAAGAGATATCGCAGATAGAAGTCTAAGTGTCTAAGATACACAAACCCAGAAAATATCTCAAATCTCAAATACAGTAATCCATAAAGGAAATACAACTCAAGACAACTAAAATAACTATCTATACAATCTCTACTATGTCTCCTCTAAGCTAGCAGGCAACCTCCAAGCTATCTGTAAAATTTATCAACAGGTCCAGTCAGGACAGGAGCGAGCACAATACATCTCACGCAGATCATAACAGGTTAGAAAATATAACGTGTAATAGAGTAAGATACATGAAACGCTGAAAGAAGATGTATATGAAAAACAGAAGAATATGATAATAGAAATATCTATATATGATAAGTAAGAACTGTAAGCAATATGTGATTTAGAGTACAATATGGTTATGTAAACGGGTTAGGTTATACAATAAAATGGGACTCCTTTGTACGTGGGTGTACAATGGACGTGTATAACTTCTTATACAATATAATTGATCACATAACCATTTCTACTATCCCTCCCCAATCAATACACAAGATCCAATTCAGTTACGTTACCTTATACAATGGCTTGTACAATAGCTTGTACAATGGCTTGTACAATGACTTGTACAATAGAGCTCAATGTGATAATAAGAGTACAATATGCACAATGAGTGTACAATGATAAGGGTATTCAATAAATACAATATGTTAGTGAAACACACATCACAATATGTATTTAGTGAACACAAGAAGATAACATTGCAAAAAAAAGATCCATATAGTACCAATCTGTGTTACCAACGTGTCAGCATCAAGTAAATTAATCTATGGCAAGAATAGACGTTCTAGCAAGTATGAAACGGTCAGAGAATGTACTCGCCTGATAACCTGAACAGCTGATAGGTATAGAGGTCCAAACTGAAGCCATAGAGTCCTATTTAGAGCAACACATGTCAAGATGTATACGAGAGATGATAAATGAAATGTACAATGCATCTGCATGTTGTCTAGGTCAAACTAGACTAAAGTCAACACTTGGTCAACTCTAGTCAACCACACTAGTCAAATTAGGTCAACTAGGTCAAGTCCTAGCCCAAACAAGTCTAACAAGTCTCACTAGGCCTAACCAAGCCTAGGCTAGCACTCACACAATCACAAGACAATGTGAACCACAACAATGCATAATATAAAATAGATAATATATATAAATACATACCTTCATACATACATGCATATCCACATTACATACATATTTATATATATAGACATATGTTACATCATGCATATTTACATAGTTATATAGATATATACATTCATGCACATTTACATACATACTTTTATACATTATATATGTTAACATTCATTACAATGCATTATATTTTACTTATACCTTTGATTGATTGATTCATTCATATATGACATTCATTCATGCATATTACATACTTACATGCATCTATACATTATATACATTGTATATAACATGTAAAAATAGAAGGGGAAAAAAAGGGAAAAACTGAAATGGAAAGGGAAGGGAAGGAAAATATAAAGAAAAGGGAAAACAGTGGACATATACATGCTTGCATCATATATTCCACATTACCATACATACTATCATTATATATTGCATTATATTATTTATATATTATGCATATCTATTATTACATGTATACCTTGCATTCATATCTAGCATTCACTATATACTTTCATGCATACATTGTATATCATTCTTTCATTCATGCATTTATGCATTGCTTACATACATTATATTAATTTCATTCCTACATGCTTGCATTCAACCATATATATACATTAATGTAAAGAGGATATATATCATATATATATCATTTCATTCATCTAATATATCATGTATTACATACTCTATATTCATTTAATACCCATACTATATAGGCTCATAGGTTACACAAAATGCATATATCGTATAGTCACTCTTCTACTTAAAACCAATACTGTACCAATTGGGCATTCACTAAATTCTAAGATTAAATTATGTTGTATTCCTTTGTGTTAGCTTTCTGAAACTTTAAACGGATCGTATTTTCGTGTCCGGAAGCTCCCGAAATCGTAAAAATACTGAAACACGTTCGTCTTTCGTACAGCTGACACTCAAATAATTCTACAGAAAGTTACAGAAAGAATTTGGCTTTTTAAAATATATATTTTGAAAGCTAACTTTGATACGGTTCTTTTTAAAAAAACAGAAGATAAATCGGAGTTCTAAGCTAAAAGTTATGACATTTCTAAGTTGCTGTGGTTAATAAAAACGTGGATGAATATTATGACGAATTTGACAAAAGAACACATATAGGCCAAGATACTTGGATACAAACATAGGTATCCAAATGAAACTCATTCTAACCATCCTAACTAAGATCAATCCACTCACTAACTATTATAAAATTGAATTTAAATATCTATTTAAACTATTATCATACATACATACACATGGGGTGTCCTAATTTGGGATCTATCAAGTAGGACACAAGACACATATCTAAAATCCTCAAGAGAGCTCCAAATGGTCTCAAATTTGAATCTAAATGGGACACATGCATGAGGATGGATCCTACGGATTCAAAACTAATTTATATGCAAAGAAAATTGATTTAGAGGATGGGTTTTACCTATTGGGAGTGGAATCCCAATGAAATCCTTTAGGACACGGCTCCGATACGAAGATCCCTCAAAGTGGACACTCCTCCTTGCACTCCTCTTCCAATCCTTGGTAGCACCCTTTCCTTGGAGAATGGAAATGATTGAAGGAAGGTTTGGTGAAGGAATGATTTGATTTGGAGATCAAATCAATGGGAAGGCTCTCTAAAATTGGGGAAGAACAAAAGAAAAATAAAAGAGGCAAGATTGTAATGAATGAAATGAATCATTCTTTCCTAAAGGTGGCTGCCATAAAGTGTCCATTAGGGCTAATGGGAAATGTCCTAATTGCCCCTCTCTAGTCTCATATGGTTAAGTCTAGACTAGGTTCAAGTTTGGGGTCAAAATGATCTAGTTTTGAGTCTCTAACTTAACCATTCTAACATGATAAAAATTAGTTTAATTAACTAACTTAAATATTGGGTCTTGTGAGCCATGCTTAACTTAATATTGGGTTCCATCTAGAGTTTAAGCTACCCGGGTCACAATACAAGTCGGAACGAGACGAAACTCAAATCCGACTAAACAAATCCAATAAAAACAATATTAAAAATATAAAATTTTTCCAAAATATTAAAATATAAAAAATGACCAAAATTATAATACATTAATTTAAATATTATTAAATAATCTAAAATTCACCAATTAATTAAAATTCTAAATAATTCAAAAGTCACAAAATGACCAAAATACCCTTAGCCTAAAAAGTTGTAAATAGTTATTCTAATCACATTATTAGGTCCCCATGGTCATAGTTAGTCTCTAAGCTTAGCAAAACTAGGAATTAACTAGTTAACCATCAAAATCACAATTCAACATTTTAAATAGTTTTAAATTGATTAAAAAATTTACCAAAATCACAATATGAGTTAAATCTTATTATCGATTAATCAAAATTATAAAAGTTCAAAATTATCCTTATTTTAGAAAAGTGGGTGTTACAGAAATAATTAGGCTCCAAATTGGTCTAAAATTTGCTTATTCTTCTTTTAAAAGATTTTCTTTAGATATTTGGATACTTAAAGAGGAAAGAGGTGCTGATAATGCTCAGTTTAGACAAAAAAATGTTCAGTTTGAATATATATTTTAGAGTTATCATTTTTGGTTAATGTCTATGAATTTTTTTTTGGATGCATATCCTTAGTAGATTATTACATGAAGTTTGTTATGTTGATAATATCCAATTTTGTCAAATTAAAATTCATGCTTATGCTTTTGATAAATTTTATTTGAGCAATAGTCTTATAAATATGCATGTACATAAGGTTATGGACATGATTCGATTTTGTAAAATTTAGTCAATATTCAAAAAATTTGGTGCCTTTTTGTGACTAGAAATAATTGTTTGATATTCTAAATAGACTAATTGAAACAAGATGTCGCCAAAGTGACCTCTCTTGCGTAGATAGTCTATGATGGATGTTGGATGTGTATGTGTGTACATTCATGCGGGTATTTAGCCGGTCCAAAGGAACGTTACTACTTGGTCAAATTGCACACATACTTGTGATGATAAATGTGTGACAATTATAAGGTTTACATGTGAATAATAATTCAATCCAAAGATAGGCTTATTATTTGACATAACTTATTGTCAACGTTTGATCATTACACCAAGAGTACCACTTGCAGTTAATATCACTGTCCAAAGACTTGATATTAATGATGCACTAGGTATCTGGAGATGGGGGTTCACCATTATTTAAATTTGTTTGACTATATTTTACGCTTTGGTTATTAATTAGAGCATGTATGTTTTTTTGTTGTTGTTTTGTTCTATTTACAGTTAATGTTGTTATAATATCTGCCAATAAGATTTTAATTTTCATATTTAATGGAATAACTTTACGGGCGAAAAAAAGAAAATAAATACAGAAGCTTCTAAGGGTCCAGCTCAAAAGAAACAACAATATAAAACTAAGGGTTATTTCTTTTGTGACAAGCTAGGACGCATAAAGAAGAAATGTACAAAGTACCACACATGGCGTATAAAGAAAAGTACATTTCTAAATTTGGTCTATTCTGAGGTTAATTTAGATTTAGTACCTAAAAACACGTGGTGGTTAGATTCTGGTACTACTACCCATACTAGTGTTTATAGACAAGGTTGTCTGAGCTACCGAAGCCAATTGACGGTGAAAGATACATCTATGTGGGTGACGGCAAATCGGTAGAAGTGAAAGCAATAGGATATTTTAGGTTATTTTTAGGAACCGATTATTATTTGGATTTGATAGACACTTTTATTGTACCGTCTTTTAGACGAAATTCAGTTTTTGGTTTCATTATTGGACAAATCTGGTTATCATTGTTCATTTGGAAATAATAGGTTTAGTCTATCTTCAAATTCAAATATTATTAGTAATGGTTTCCTTAAGGTTTATGATAACCTATATTCAGTTGAAACTATTACATCTTATAATGAAACCTTGCAAGTGAAGTCATGTGGTTCTAAATACAAAATTAACAATATTTTTTTAGCCTTATTATGACATAAGCGATTAGGTCACATCTCTAGAAATAGAGTTGAACGATTTGTGTCTAATGAGCTTTGGATTCCATTGACTTTATAGACTTCAGTGTATGTATTGAATGTGTAATGGAAAGACAGACCAAAGTTAAATTATAAGCAGCTACTTTATTGGTTATGCTACAGATCAAGGGGTTGATAATTATACAATCCCACACTAAGAAAATTTTTTGAGACGAGAAGTATAATATTTTTTGAGGATGTTGAGTTTGTGGGAGAAATAAATCAGGATCATTGTCTTTGAGAATGAATCAATTACGATTCCTACTATCACTTTTGACGATGTGCATGATTCTATACCTGTCATGATCAAGAAGTGAATTCGGAGCCTCAATAAGACAATGCCGAATTACCTCTATAAGTCGTTGTTGAGATACCTTAGCAACGATAACGTAGCGACACCCCATTCAAGATAAGGTAATTATTCCTAAGGAACAAACTCAACAACCCCAAGAACCAGTAATATTAAGATAGTCCACCAGAGAAAGGAGAAATATAATTTTGGATAATATTATCATATTTCTCTAGAAACGTGAGGAAGACTGTGGATACTGGAAGATGATCCAATCAACTTCCGTCAGGCCATAGAAAGTTCCAGTTCCTAAAGTGGATTGATACAATAAATAAGGAGTATAAGTCCATGCAAGACAATAAAGTTTAAGAACTTATCCCATTACCAAAAGGTATAAAGTCCATTGGTTGCAAATGAACATTTAGAACCAATAAGGATTCGAAGGGTCATGTGGAGAGATATAAAGTACGTCTTGTAGCTAGTGACTTTACTCAAAATTTTAGGATTGATTTTAAAAAGTTTTTCTCTTCGGTATCTTTGAAAAACTCCTTTACAACAATCATAGCACATGTTGCATATTTTGATCTTGAATTACATTAAATAGATGTCAAAATAATATTTTTCAATGGTAACATTGATGAAACAGTTTATATGATACAACCAGAAATCTTTGTGTCGAAAGACCCAAAGAATATGGTTTGCAAATTGATAAAATCTATTTATGAACTCAAGCAAGCTTTTCGTCAAAGGTACTTCAAGTGATTATCTCGTTTGGTTTTGAGATGAACATTGTTGAAGATTGTGTGTATCACAAGTTCAGTGGGAGTAGGAATAATTTTCTGGTTTTGTATATTGATTAAAGTATTCAATACAAACCAGGTGATACCTCTCGTTAAAGGAGACAAATTCAGTCTCAATCAAGTATCCTAAGGTTAGCCTTAAAATTAAGAAAATATAATAGATTTTTCCTTCATGATCAGTTGTAGGGAGTCTAATGTATGCTCAAGTATGTACGCGTCATGATATTGCGTACATATTAGGATGTTAGGCAGATATTTAAGCAAATATGGATGGATCATTGGGTAGCAGCCAAACTACTTAAGTAACTAATAGAGAACAAGAAATTATATGCTCGTTGTAGGGGATCGAATAATTTTGGAGATCATAAGGTATTCCGACTCCGATTTTGTTGGATGCCAACACAGCAGGAGATCCACATCAGGTTATGCTGACTAATGGAGATATATTTTGGACGAGTGTCAAACATGCACTCATAATTTCTTCCACCATGGCAGTAAGGTTTATAACATACTGTGGGGCATCTATTCAGGGAATATGGTTACAAAATTTTGTCACAAGGTTGTGCCTACAGTACGGTGTTGAAAGACCACAAAAAATTATGGTGTGACAATAAATCAACAGTAATATATTCCAATAACAACAAAAACTTGTATAAGTGAAAGATATTGACATAAAGTTTCTAGTTGTGAAGGAAAGAATTAAGAATGGTTAAAGTGTCCATATAGCACATTATAACAAACTCTATTTTAGCGGATCCGCTCACAAAAGCATTATTGTTTGCCATTAAAATCTTTTTATTGCAATTTCAATTACAAACAGAACAGTGTTACAATGTAGGACTTAGATGTAGTCTTAGGAGAACACTTTTGTTTATCTGGGTCCCTGTGTCGATGGAGCGAGTGGTAAAGCGTTGACTCCGTTGACGATCTGACGACGGTTCTCGGTTCTCTGAAGGTCTGAGTTGCTCTGGATGCTGGAGTTTGCAGATAGAAAGAAGACGTTGAGTGTCTCTTCCGATCTTGGTGGATGATAACTCTGATGCCTTTTTCTGTCTGTGTACGTATATATATTACGTTGTCCGTAAGAAGGAGATGATCCCTTTATTTATAATTTGTAGGCTGGCTGCTCATGCGTGCATATATAGGATGCGCCTATACATAGGGACGCCACGTGGTTGGAGCTGCGGGAGGTGCATGGATGATGCACCATTATTTGTGGGTTGAATCCTTCATGCTGAATTTGTGAGTTGACACGTAGCAGAGGAGAGGATCTTTCAGTTGCTGAGATCTTGGGTGATTAGCACCCTTTATAGGCTGAATTGAGTCAAAGGACACGTATCATAGGTCCATAGCTCAAAGATCTCGAATTTGGTGGAGAGTGATCTGGTAGGATACGCCTGAGATTGGGTGCATGAGAAGACTTTGGCTCACAACCTTCAGGAGTCACGAACCAGTCTGGGCGCCCAACTTTTGAGGCACATGCGAGTCTTCAGGCGCATGGCCGCTAAGGCGCATGCGAGTGGTTAGTCTGCCACGTGGGTCGTAACCGTCATAGGAAAGTAATAATGATGCTAATGTCAGCGACGCTCCGTCTTCTAAAAAAGGTGCTAACTGTCCAGTCCTCGAGGGACGTGCTGCCAACTCTGTCACTTATGCACTAATTGCTTGATGGGTGATGAGCCAAAATGGGCGCATGGGTCCTTGTTGATTAGGACGCATGGATCTGTGCTTTGTTGGGCGTATCCATACGGGGCACTTTGGAACTTACGGGCGCGTCTGTACGATGCGCGGTGTCTGACCGGCGCATCCGTTTGCATGACGCGTCTTTATTGGTCCGACTTCTGTGTTTTTTAAGTGCTTTAAATAGCCGTTTTGACTTGGCCGAATTCGAAGCGTCAGGTTCATCACCATAAATGCAAATTTATTGCACGGGATTCGGAGAGCCCGCCACTTGGTGCATGGGTTTGATTTGCCCGGCCTATAAATAGTAGCAAGGAGAGAGTTTGCTTTTCGTTCTCTCATGTCTTCCCGAATGAACTTATTTGCTCGAGCACATTCTGTTGACAAGATGCTCCCGAAGGTAAAGATGCGATGACTTGTCTTCGTTCATGCACTTGAAGGTGACTGTTACATCCAAAGTCGGAGTCGAGGGCTTTTGAGGCAAGCGGAAGATGCCTGTTGTATCCAAAGATCGGGATGCTCGAGTCCTGTCTTCGTTATGCTGGAAGAGCCGCAGATCGGAATTGCGGTGCTCTCATCTTCCTTGGGCTTTGGAGAGCTCTTTCTCCTACAAGAGTGGGTGTTGCCCATTCTGGTTGTGTTGAAAGATGCTCCTTTAGCCTCGGAGGAGAGCTCTTCCTCCAGCTAGGGTGGGGTTGATCGCCCACTCCTGTTCTGCTCAATAAATGCTTCATTAGTCGAAGCATTTGATCGGGTCGAAGTAAGGCGCATATGCTGAGACTTCATGATGCGCATAACTGAGATGCTGAAGAGATGCGCCTGACTGAAACGTTGAAGGCTACGCCTGACTGAGAAGCTGAAGAGACACGTCTGACTGAAATGCTGAAGTGATGCGCCTGACTAATGATGCGCCTGGTGGAGGGCACATGGCAGTTTACTGTGCCTGGCTGTAGTCTTAGGATCTTTCTTTTTATAGAAGTTTTCCTTTGTAAAGCCTTTCTTTAGACATGTAATAGATTTTTATATGAAATAAAAATCTTCTTTTGCTGTCTATACTTTTGGTATCTTGCTGTGCCAAGTACTTCGTTTGAGTTTCCTGGCACATGTTCTGAGTAGTATTTGAGCGCATAGGAATTCTGGCACATAGATGCGCCCTGAAATTCTATGCTTCTACAAGACCCCCTTCAAAGTTTTAAAAACTTTTTGTCAAGTTTTGGAATACTTTGAATAAGAAGCATGATGATGTCTTCAACGGGGCGCATGACTGTTCGGGCGCATGATTACTCCGCGCATCAGTGATGGGGCGCATGCTCCTCTCAGTTAATACAAATGATAACGCTTCGAAGTAATCAAAAAAGATTAATGATGATCCTTTTGGATTATTTGCAGTTATCATTTCGCATAACTCCAAGCGGTGGTTGACGTCACTCTTCATCGGTTTTCGCGTTGTATGCCCAAGCCTATAAATAGGCGTCTGATGAAGAGAGAGAGGGTTCTTCTCCTCTTTGCTTTCTTCTTCTCTAGAGTTCTTCTTTCGAAAAACCCTAACTTCTTCTTTCACGAGATGGCCCCCAAAACTCCTCGCGGTGGTGCTGGCAAAAGGAAGGAGCGTGAGGAGTTCGTCGAGGAGGACACTCCCGTCGCCATTGAGACTCCGACTGATGTTCGGTCTGCGGTGACGGGTGGGTGTGATCTTCCAACTTTTTGGACGAGTCTGGAGCACATGGATGAGTTGCATCATGTTGCTGTGCCCTAACTCTTTGTTGCTGACGCGCATGGACTTCTGTCCTGATGATGCGTTGAGGCTATTCCACCGACGCGCATGGGTTTAGGCCCTGATTATGCGCCAAGGTTTTACTGTTGACGCGTATGGGTTTACACCCTGATGATGTGCCGTAGCTTCACTGCTGACGCGCATGGGTTTAAATACTGATGATGCACCGAAGCTTTATTGCTAACGCGCATGGGTTTAAACCCTGATGATGCGCCGAAGCTTCACTGCTGACGCGTATGGGTTTAGACCCTGATGCTGCGCCAGGCTGCTTGACACACCCAATACTTTGTCTTCTTAAAGTCTCTATGTTGCCTGACTTTTGTCTTTGCTGTGTCAGTATCGATGACTATCCCTTTGCTGAATGAAGTCCTTCTGGATGCTTCTTTTTGCCAAATGGGGGTTGATTTTGATGAGGAGGTTATTAACCCTGCGAAGACTGCTATCCTACTGAATCAACCTTCCGAAAGAATATTGTAAATCCGGGATCAGTCGCCTATTTTTCTCCAGAGTATGATGGAGAGCGGTAAACTGAAATCTGCTGAGTTCGAGGATGCGACTTTCTTGAAACCTGCCTTTCTGTTTGGTGACCGCTTGACCTCCACCGAGGCAAAGGTACTGAAGATCAAGGAGGACTGGTTCTTCTCTGCGAAGGGCATGGTTATGTACATGTGGCAGCTTGAACGTCAATTGCCGCTGACGGCCTTCTACCGTCTGGCTTCCAAGAGAAGGATGCCATGGGAACTTACTCCTTCTCAAGGAGGGGCATTGGGGGGTACCCTTTCGATTGAAGTTACTTCGAATCAAAGGGATACCTTGGCCGCCTCGCGAGTCGGAACCTCGTTCAGTTGCCGAACTTTGCGCCCTGGTAGCCTTTACAGTGATGTCCCTAACAACACTTTTGCCTTTGGTGCTTCGACCTTTGCAAATCGAATGCTAACATCGAAGGTTATGTATCCGAAAGGTGGTTTTAGGGTTGAAGGTTGGTGTCACCACGTGCCAAAGTGGGACAAGATGACCCTTTGGGTTTTGTCGAAGTTCAAGGCTGAGCTTAAAGAGATTGGGCTGACTGCCGCTATCCGTGCCATACAGGCAGGCGTGGACCTCAACAAGCATATGTTCCTTGCACTCCTGGAAATGTTCAATACCCAGACTGGCACTTTCTTTACTCCGGTGGGGGAGTTGGAATTGGCTCTCTATGAGATGTACGAGGTGTCCAAGCTTCCCTGGGGCTCGGAACCGTATGAGAAATATTTTCCAACAAATGAAGAGATCCTTATTCTGGAAGAGAAGGACCCAGAGATGATGGCTGTTTTCAAGGAGGTGGCGAGCCATCATTATCTGATGCAACAGAAGGACAAAGGAAAGTCACAGCCTCATGTGACTACTTGGAGGGATTATGTCTTCAAGCAGGACCTGGTGTACTCTACGAAGATTCGGTTTACGACTCCGCAGGGACTGAAGCCTTCGGAAGTAACCTCTGAAATGAGTCGACTAGGCGAGAAGGCTCCTCGTTCAAATGAGAGTGGCGAGGACGTATACAGTTTTTTTGGCATTGCGTGCACCAGATGTCGTCCAAGGCAGTGTTGAATGCCTACTTAATAATATGGCTCCGGGACTGTGTGTTCTCAGGTGGGTCAGGCTCTGTGGAGAGGGTAACCCGGAACCTCATTTTGCCAGCAGTGAAACTGGTTTTTGGTCGCCCTTTGGCTCTCCTCTCCGCGATGGTGTGTAATCTGCTGCATGGTTTGAGAGATTTTGCTGACGATGTGGCCCATGAGAGGGGCAGAAAAGACAACTTTCCCCGAGCTGAGCTACCATTCCATTATCTGATGGGATAGTTAATTCTGTATCACCCGAACATGATGAGTCCGGGACCTAAAGACGATCACATTGAAGGTGACGCCTTTATCTTCCGCTTCTATAAGAGGAAGTGGCTGCACACCGGCGTCCTCGTCTGCAGGAGAGTTTTGTCTTATCTTCAGGGGTGGGAGATCGTCAAGGTCAGTCACATCTTCAAAGATTTCGAGGCTGACCAAGATTTGGAAGACTCCGGTGAGGATGAGATCACTCTGCCAAAATGGGGGTTTCGTTGGTTGTAGAGTATTCGGCCTTCCCATTTGGTCTACCGCAACCAGAATAAGTGTTATTTGGAGCCGTATTTGCCGAGCCGGTTTGCTCGCCAGTTTGGTTACACCCAGCTAATGTTGCGGAACCCCAGTAACAGTCTGGGGTTTGCTGGAAGTTTACTGAATGGAGCCCGGGTTTGGCAATATTACAATGCCGGGTGCACTGGGGTTCGTTTCAATACACCAGTTCACAATCCTAGGCCACAGATCCTGTATTCGGCTGTTAAGCTGTATTGCGCCATGAATACTGTGCCTTTCGAATATGACAGGAAGACTAGTTTCATCGTTGGAACTCAGCTAGAGGCTACAAAAAATATGTTGGCGGCGGCTCGGTCATATCGTCTACCAGAGTTGGCAGGATATCGGGCTGCTGCTGCAGCGTCAACGGAAGGCACTCGGAAAGATCCCCCAGCTGGGAAGAGGCGGGCTAACGCAGAAGCTGGTTTGTCTGCCCCAAAAAGGCCGAGAAAAGCGACGACTCCAAAGGTAGGAGCTACGGGAGTGCTGCTTGTAATGCCAATGGAATCAGTTTCTGCTGAGGTAAAGACGTCCCCCATAGTCTGGCTCATTCTGTCATTTTTGTGACATATGCTTTCTTTTTGTAGGAACCGCTGAAAAGGAGACCCCGAACTCCAAAATCGGGTACTAGCAGACCAAAGGAGGTGACGGGCTCATCTGAAGAGCGCATTCCGCCGATTGTGATATCTCCCGTGGAGGAGAATCCGGACGATGTCGTTCCTGCAGAGATTTTAGTATCTCCAGATTATGTTAGAAAGGAAGCTGAGGATGCAGCAGTTCCCGGGAGGGTGCAAGCCGTCGTGGGGGCCTCTGACATTGAGGATCCAGCAGATACGGGGCTTCCAGATGAGGAAGTGGAGGGGAGTTCATCCTCTTCAGATGATGTTCCTCCAGAGATGAGTGAGCCTGTTGCAGGAGCAACAGACATGATTGAAATAGAGGAGAGGGCTGATTCCCCTCCTTGTTATAATGAGGGGAGGTCGGCTACAATATTGCCGAGCCCTACCCCAGACTCAGCAGCGGAGGCTGAGGTGGCTGCCGACTGGAAGGTAGCGACAGATTCTATCCCCGCGGAGGGATTCAGTGAGGAAGATGAGACTCGTCCGTCGAGCCTGATTCCAGGGGTGCCAAGTCAGGAAACAAGTGCTGATCTTGCTATTTTACCAGAGGGGGAAGGTCCCGTACGGCCTGCTGATAGTGTGTTGGAGACGGAGAAGATAGCCCCAGACGTCGGTGGTCCCTCCGAGCTTGAGAAGGGTAAGGGTTTGCTGGAACCTCATGTTGTTCCTTCTACTTGGGGTACGATATCGACGCCCCTCTCGGCTCCTTCCGCTCTCTTGGCTCCTCGGGCCAGTGGCGAAGTTCAAACCTCTGTTGAGGGAGAGTCCGTTGATGTCGAGGTTTCAGCCTCGTAGATTGAAGTCGGTGGGTCTTCTTCAGGCCCGTCGTCTATCACAGTACCTCCTGCAACTCCTACCATGATGCCTCAAGTGCTGGCTGATGCAGATGAGTAAGTTCAGTTTGTTGTTGAAGCAGTGTACAAGATGCTGCAGAAGGGCGTATCAACGATGCTGAATACAAATAGGAGTTTTGCGACGGCGAAAGCCATGGCGCTCTCTTCCATTGGTTTGATACGTTCGTACCGTGGCTACGATCACATGGCTATAATTCTGGAGAAGTCGGTGGTTGAGCTCGACCAGCATCTTTCTGAACTGCAGAGTATCCAGCGGAATGACTTTTTCGCTCTGATAGAAGCAGAACAGAAGAAGTTGATAGCTGAGTTTGAGTCATCTGATCAAGCTACGGTGGCCATCTGGGACGGCGAGGTAGCCGCTGCTGAGGCTGTAGTAGAGAGACTGTCTCAATTCGCACAGGAGCAGGTGGAGCTGCAGGCCTCATTGGAGGCGAGTATAGCGGAGGTTACTGCCAGGATTTGCCTCTTAGAAGACCAGAGGGCCCAACTTATGTTAGATCTTGAGCGGGCCCAGGCTGAGCACATCTCGTCCATGGAGGAAGAGGCAGTTGTTACTCGCCATATTCTTTCTCTGACTCACCAATGACAGGAGTTGGACGCCAAGCATGAGAACGATACTGCTCCCGAGGCTGTGGAGATGATGCGACAAGAAGCTGAACGTCGGGTCCTGGCGACTGTAGAGACCCGGGCTGCAGACTTGAAGCGTCGGATCGAAGAGCTGTCTGCCAATCCCAATGATGCCTAGGGATTTGTAGTCTTCTCTCTTTTGTTATATGCTGGGGATGTAATCCTTTACTTTTTAGATGAAAAATAAAGAATTTTGTGGTGTGTTCATCTTTTGTTGTCATGAACCTGTGATTTGTGTAGACCTATTATCTTTTGCGCACCTTAGTTGTTAGATACAGATAATAAGTTTGGGAGAACCGACATGTTTGCTCAAAGGTAATGTGGACGTGGCAAATATGGGGTTCAAATGTCGAAATCTTCCTACTCAAAGGTGTTATGGACGTGGTAGGAGTGACTCTGGGGAGATACGCAGAACTACTCAAAGGTAATATGGATATGAAAGTTCTGCGATCGATGTACGGCAACACAGGGGTTGTCTGTAGTGCCCCGCTCCGTGAAGGCACTAGATAGACAGAAAGATCGGATTGCTGGCTTTGCAACAGAAGACGATTAATCTGGGTGAGTGGACGAAGTCTCATTTGCTGATTCGCTTACGCCTTAAGAATCTGAGTTTTTGATTGAATACTATTGTTAATAACAAGATAGTAAATTATTCAATATGCTTTAAGAGAATTCACATGTTACCTCGCTAAGATATGAATGTTACCTTGATAAAGAGAACCTTGTCATGCTAATAACAAGACGGTAACCGTATACATGCTAATAAGAAACGAACGAATACATGTATGATAAAGTAGAGATGTTGCCTTTAATCAATAAACTGTTGCCATTCTAATAAGAAAAGAAAAGAGATTACTTATTGCCTCGAACTAGTATGCTCTCAAAGGGTAAAATGATATGCTATATCTGTATAGAACCGTTGTTACGCTCCAAGGGAAATGAATGATTGCTTGCCCATCTAAGATGTTGTGAATGCGGGTCATGTACAGTCAGACTTGAACATGTTACAAGGAAAAGAAAATGGTACCCTGAGGTAAATGCTACACCTCAGGAGATGTTGAAAAAGGTAAATGCTACACCTCGGAAATGTTGAATGAGGTAAATGCTACAGCTCGGGAATGTTATGCCTGTTAGCGACGTGCTGAATCCAAGAGTCACAGCTGCCAATTCAGTCTACATATGTCAAGAATGTTCTTCTGAGAGCTATCAATACAGAGATGAACAGGGAATAATGTTGGTTTTATCGTATTTATGCTAATCCTTGTCTTATGCAGGGATGAACCGTCGGCTATGGTAAGAATTACTAAAAAAGTGATGCATATGTATTACTTGAGTTGATATATGAATTGCTTGCAAAGATTAGTCCGTTACAAAGAAATGCTATGTTCCACTAAAGAAAAGATATGATATCGTGCTTAAATGGTCCCTAGGAATTGCTTGAACAAAGAATTGATAGGCTCATGAAATACGCTGCGCATCGCACAAATGAATAGTCATCGTGCTCGAAATGATTAGTCCCGTGTATGCTTGAAATAAACTGAAATGTTGGCTTTTCAAAGATGTTTTTAAAAGATATGTAAACTGACTCTATATGCATGGAATGAACATAGGTAACAGTAGCAAGATCACATAACAAGAAATATTTTTTTACTAAATAAACAGTGATCGTTTCAGACAAATGTAGCTCTTTATTCATAATCACCAGTATACTGATATACTGACCCACCATCAGTCTGCATACAGGTGCAATATATATCGAGAAGGATAGTCCGAAGTGATAGCCCGAGCCTCATCCTCAGGAGCCAGAAATCAAAAGAGATGCCAAGAGATGACATCTGTTGCAAGAGTTGGTTTTGTATATAAAGGGATGTAATGTATGGGAACGGAATCATTGTAATCTGTAAAGATCTGAGAGAATGTAATATTGTATCAGAGAGAATCGAGAGCTTGTAATCTGTTCAAATAAAATCAATAAAGAGAATTGTTTCTTGTTACCATTGTGTTCTATGCTTGTATTCTGAAATACGTCCGCTGCTGCTTCAATTATCTGTAATATGTTCCGCTGCGTATTATCAACCTTGTCTATCTTGTCTTGCTTCAGGTCTTGGCCTTGTGCAAGCATAACTTAGGCTTGCACGGCATCACGCCTTAGCGAGGATGAACGGTTCTAAAGAGTTCGAAGCGAGGACGAAAGGACTCTGCGGAATCGGGGCGTGACATTGTCTGTACGGGATGTTTACTCAGAGGTAATATAGACGTGGTAAACATGATGGGTAGCGTAGTCTTACGGACCGTAAGATTTCACTTTGTAGGGCATAGAGGAGCAACTCAGAGGTAATATGGATGTAGTTATCCTTCTACTGGAGATAGAATACAATGGAACAATTAGGTTCCGAAAGCATAGGATTTTTATGAAAGGAAGGTGTATGTGAGCTCTGATGATCAGGTCCACTGACTCCCTTGCTAGGTAGAGGTGGAAGTACATATCTAAAAGATGTCAAGAGTAGTACTTCTTTAGGAACTTACCGTTGATGGGCATCATGAACAAGTTCTCGTTTGATCGGGCGAGGCGGTAAGCACCGTTTGAGTATACCATCTCTATGATGAAAGGTCCCTCCCATTTGGGCTCAAACTTTCTTGGTATTTTGTGAGTCAACACCATCGGCCTCCTGACTGCCAGAACCAGGTCGCCTACTTGGAAAGTCCTCTGCTTGACCTTCTTGTTGAAAGCCTGTGATATACGGGCTTGATAGAGTTCGATGCGCTGTTGAGCTAGGAGACATTTTTCATCAAGTACCTCAAATTCTCGCAGACGGCGACATTGATTATCTTCTTCTGTTAGTTGATTTATGATCGCTACACGGAGTGAGGGTATCTAGATCTCGAGAGGCAGTACCGCTTCGCTGTCGTAGACTAAGGAGAACGAGGTATTGTCCGTCGGGGTTCGTACCGTTGTACGGTAGGCCCAAAGACATTTGCCGAGCTTTTCGTCCCAGTCACGTTTGTTAGATGACACGACCTTTTTGAGTAGCTTGACGATAGTCTTGTTAAAAGCCTTGGCCAATCCGTTTGCTGCCAGATTGTAGGCGGTTGATGCCACGTTCTGAATGCAATTCTTGTCACAGAATCTGCTGAAAACATGGCTGATGAACTGAGGACCGTTATCGTGGATAATCCTCCGAGGTACCCCAAAATGATAGATGATATGATGCTTGATGAAGCTGATCACCTTAGAGATCTTCAATTCCGTCAGCGGAACTGCTTCTGCACATTTGGAGAAGTAGTCGGTGATGGACATGATGAAGCGGTATCCCCTCGATGATGGAGGAGTGATCGGTCCTACAATGTCCATGCCCCAAGCTTCGAAGGGCCAGGAGACGACCGTAGGATGTAGTGGTTCCGACGGTGTATAGATGAAGTCAGCGTGGAGCTGGCACGTATGGCACTTTTTAGCATAGTTGACAGCGTCGGCTGCCATGGTTGGCCAGTAGTAACCCATACGTCGTAGTCGATCCTGCAACTTAGGGCCAGGTTGATGAGCCCCGCAAGTCCTATCATGAGCTTCTCTAAGGGCTTCGGCTGCTTCTTCGTTAGACATGAATCGAAGGAGAAGTCCATTGTAGGAGCGTCGGTACAGCATTTTAGTAGTTGTATCGTAATAGAATCGAAGGGAACGCCTCCTGACTGAGACGGATTCTTTCGGGTCTTCTGGAAGAATTTCGTAGACAGCGAAGTCGATGGACGGGAACCTTCAGTCTCGGACATTAACACTAGCACTTGTTGCCATGGCATGGGCCATTTATGAGCACAGGTTGTTTTTAGGACAGACCAAGTCTCGACCAACTACCGTGACGTAGTGTTGAGTCCTGAGGGGTGCTGCCAATAAGGCTGCGAGGCCAGCCAGAGCGTCAGCCTCCAGGTTTTGTAACCGAGGTACGTGTTCTATAAAGAACTTGGTGAAGGTTGAAATAATGTTCAATGCTACTTCATGGTAAGGAACCAGATATTCATGGCAAACTTCGTATTGCCCTCTGATCTGGTTAACGACGAGTTTTGAGTCGCCGTAGGCTTCCAGATGATCCACCCCCAGCTGGAGTCCCATGATGAGAGCGTTGTACTCGGCAATATTGTTGGAGCACGACTTCAAAAGGGAGTAAGCACGTTGGATGACCAGCTGATCGGGGGAGACTAAGGCTACCCCCACTCCGGCGATGATTTGGCCTTTGGGGCCTGTTCTTGAAGCGCCATCGAAAAATATCCGCCAGACGGAGCTTTCTTCAGTGACGTTTGATTCTTGGACCTCATCCGGGATGTCTTCATAGAGTCTGGAGGACTCTGGGATAGGGTACACAGCTAAAAAGTCAGCCAGAGCTTGACCCTTGACGGCTTTTTGTGGGACGAACACCATGTTATACGACGTCAACAGGATTGCCCATGTAGCTAGCCGGGAGTTCAATGATCCTGGCTTCGTCATGACGACCCTGAGCGGATTGACTCGGGAGATGACATGAATTGTCTGGCCCGAGACATAATGACGAGTCTTCTGGATGGCGAATACCAAAGCCAAACACTCCTTTTCAACGAGGTTGTACAGGTGTTCGGCTCCGATCAGTGTCCTACTGAGGTAGTAGATAGCTTGCTCATAGCCTGCATCGCTGTTCTGAGCCAGCCGAGCACCGAGGGAATGATCCATGGCACGAACGTAGAGGAGAAATGGTTTGCCTGCGACGGGTACCACCAGGACTGGCGGGCTCGTCAAGTAAGCCTTGATATCATCGAAAGCTTTCTGGCATTCTTCTGTCCAGACGTAGGAGACTCCCTTCTTCATGAGCTGAGTGAAGGGATGACATTTTCCGAAAAGGTTTGCTATAAACCTTCGGATGTATGTAAGATGCCCTTGCAGGCCTCGAAGTTCTCAGAGGTTCTTCGGAGGGTCCATGTCAAGGATGGCTTTGGTCTTCTCGGGGTCGACATGAATGCCTTTTGTCGTGATAATGAAGCCCAAGAACTTTTCGCTAGAAATCCCAAGGAAGGATTTAGCGGGGTTCATCTTGAGTTGGTGCGCTCGTATGAGATCGAAGACTGTCTTTAGGTCATGTAGGTGATCACCTCTAAGACGGCTCTTGACAGCGATATCATCAACATAGCATTCGACTATTTTGCGTAGATGTTGATGGAATATGGTACTCATAGCTCGTTGGTATGTAGCACCAACGTTCTTCAAGCCAAAAGGCATCACTGTGTAGCAGAAAACTCCTTTCGGTGTCCTGAATGACGTGTGTTTTGCGTCATCGGAAAACATTTTGATCTGGTTGTAGCCCGAATACCCGTCCATGAAAGACATGCGTTCGAAGACACATGTATTATCGATCATTACGTCGGTGATCGGAAGTGGAAATTCATCTTTCGGGCAAGCAGCATTGAGATCTCTGAAGTCGATACAGACCTGTATCTTCCTATTCTTTTTGGTGACAGGGACGACATTGGCCACCCAACCGGGTGTTGTTCTTCACGGATAAACCCACTGGTCATGAGTTTGTCTACCTCTTGATTGATAGCGTTCATGATGTCAGGACGAAAATGTCGCTGTTGTTGCTTTATAGGCATGGCATCAGGTAAGATGTTAAGCCTATGCATCGCGATCTGGGGATCAAGTCCCGGCATATCTTCGTAACTCCAGGCGAAGACGTCGATATATTCTTTAGCCAATCGGATTAAAGATTGTCGGTCTGGTCCCTTTAGGCTCTTGCTGATGAAGATGGGTTTGGAAGAAGATCCATCCCCAAGGTCGATCTGCTCGACTTCGTCTTCGGTGGGGGGTTCGTATAATTCAAAACGAGACTTCCACTGCACTCCTAGGCGTTGAGCCCAAGGTTCTTCCTCGAAGAATTTCGATATTTGGTCTTCACCTTCATCTTCTTAAGATTGTGCAGATGCCATATTGACTGATAGCACCTTCTTGAAGACTGAGCCGATACTGGTATCAGAATCTCAAGTTGATGCTTCGGACGAATGAGAATGTTCTACTTCTTCTACCTCCGAACTCTCTGGAGTTGCCGGTGGCGTGACATAGCCCACCCCTGTCGAGTTCGATGATAATAGTCCTGCGGCTTTCCTTGGGAGCCGGAGAGGAAGACGTCGACCCTTGCCGTAGTTCAGGCCTTTGTTGCTTTTTAGATCGTAACCCATCTTTTGTATGAGGTACTTTGCCTTATCCGTGTACCGATAGACTTGTATTCTGTCGGTATCTGGTTCTTGCTCGAGTGGTGGGAGGTCATGATGACGCTCGACTTTGTCAAAGATGATGGATTCTTTGTCTCGATTCTGCGGTAGGACTACGAAACAGACCCCTTGTGACAGGACTACTCGATTTACATGATTGACGGTCGTTATTTGTGTTTGTAACGACCGTAGAGCATTATCTAATATATAAAAGACACTCTATTATTGATAAAACATGAGATTTTGTCCCACAGGATTACATTGTCCAGAGAGGGTGCATCTACATCAGCAGATATGTACTCCCTTAGCTCTTCATCTGTGAGTACTAGGGTTGGTTCGAGAGAGTCCACCGCAGCTTTGACCTTGGGGTCCGAGATGGCTATGTGGGCCTTATTCGGCAGCTTGGATGGGATGGATGATTGCGGAGGCTTGCCTTTAAGATGCACCTTCAGAGGTGCCTCAACTGCGCCTTCAGTGATTGGTGCCTTCCCCTGTAGTTTTGCCACAAGGGGAGCCGATGTTTGAGGCGGCTTTCCCTTGAGCCGTATCTTCAAGGGAGCTTCAGTAGATGTTCTACCTAGAGAAGTTGTTACTTTTCCAGGTAGCTTGATGGTCATGGGAGGCAGCATCTGAGGCGGTTTCCCTTTGAGTCGAATCTTCAAAGGAGCGTCGGAAATCATCTCTGGCTCCATGTCCGGCTCCGCTGTCATTTCTGCTTCATCATCAGCATCATTGGCTTCTCCTTCGTCGGGCGACTTGTACATGGTAGAATCAGTGAAGTAGGCTTCGACCCCCTTGAAAGGGTCAATGTCCACGAACTCTGTCCGGATGATGTCGTTGGTGGACACGTACTTCATACATTGGTGGAGTGTAGATGGCACCGCCATGTACTCATGCAGCCACGGACAACCCAGTAGGAGGTTGTAGTTGACGTCAGCGTCCACGATATAGCAAATTACCTCAGTTCGGAGTTTACCGATATGACATTTCAGCCGTATTTTGTCCAGCGGTTCACTTATGCTAGCATTTAAATCGCTGATTGTAGTGTTGGAAGGCGCTAGACGGTACATTGGGATCCCCAGTGTTGAGAGCAGCATCTTTGGGATGATGTTGAGGGAGGACCCTGGATCGATCTGAATCTGCTTCACCTTGACGGAACCGACATACCCTGTATAATACAGTAGCATGTTGTGTCAGTTGTGTTTGAACAACATGCCTTGTTGGATGAAGGTTATGTTGGGGATAACTTCATCCGCACAATGGCAGTGCGCATATGTGGTCGGGGTATCCTCAGGCTGCTTGACCTGACTGATGAAGGATTCAGCATCCTTCAAGGCTTCACATAGAGCTTCATGAGGGTCCTTGGAAAGACGAAGAAGCTCAAACAGAGATAGGCGGGCAGGAGTACTGGCAAGTTGTGCCAGTATGTCGAAGTTGTGGGGCTTGGCTAGCCCCGAAGCATTCTTCTTTCACAAAGGCTTGTCGAAACGAGCCTCTACATGCTTCTGTTTATTAGCTGCTGGAGGCCTAGATGGGCCCTCTTCCTGGACAGCAGGGACGGTGCAAGGAGGCACCACCTCGACGGCAGCTTCGTCAGGTTGGGCATTCTGATGTGAACGTGTCTGTACAGGAAGTGCCTCTTCCGCAGAGGAAAAGACCATACGGCAAGACTTGATCTTCCTGCCCTTCGTTTTGTAGGTAGAGTGTACCCCCGGTTTAGTAACCTCGGAGACAAGATCGGGGTGAACCCAAAAGATCTCTCTTCGAGATGTGGTGAGTGGGATGAGTCCACTCACGTTGTCATGAGTAGGTGGTAGATTAACCACCTGTATTGTCGCCTTTCGGATGGGGACGACGTCATCTTGTGTTGTGGTTGGCGGCAAGGTGCTAAATTAGAGTGACACCAGGTTGGCCGAGACCGTTTTCTCCATGTAGTCGACGGAGATGACATCCGCATTGATCATGCATTTGATGTAGTTCTTGAGGACGTAGCAGTCCTTAGTTGGATGTCCGACACACTGATGGTATTAACAGTACCTCGGATTGTCCACTCTTCCAACCTCGTCAGGACGCTTTGGGTCCGGTAACTTGATCTTGTCACCCTGCTTCAATATCTCGAAGAGTTGCAAGGTGTCTTCATCGTTGAAAGAATAAACCTCCCTTGGCCTTGGTGCAAGTAGAGGCTTCTGAGTAGGTACCAATGCACCTTTAGAGGCATTGACAATCAACGCCTGCTTCCCTTTCGTCTCTCGTCCAGGGTTGTTGGCTGTAGGCCATTTTTCCTTGTCCTCAAAGGCAGGGAAACTGACTCCCAGAAGACGAGCATTGGACGCCTTCTTTTCTGCTGCTTCAGCCTCGATGATCAATAAACTCCAGTCGGGAGAAGGAGTGGAGTTGAGCCATAGTTTGATCATAGGCAACATGTTCATGCTGCTGGAAGAGAGGAGTGCATATTCTGGCATGCCCGGGGGCAGTCTGAAGCAGGCTTGTCGGAACCGTTCGATTAATGCTCGAACTGTTTCCTTCTCCTTCTGACGTATCTCTATGAGGGATGCCATTATCATGTCCTTCCCTCCATCATAGAAACGATCGAGGAAAAGACATGTCAAGTCGTCGAAGGAAGATATGGAGTTGTTGGGGAGACTGCAGTACCAGTCGTAAGCCACTCCTTTCAACGCTCCGACAAATACGCTGGTGAGTAGCGCGTCTTCCTTCAGGAGATGTCCCGTTTGAGACAGGAAGTACATCAGATAGCGACGTGGAGAGTCCTTCTCGTGGTATGGCGTCAATGTTTGTGGTTTATACTTGGGAGGATAAACCACTTTGTTTTATTCGAGGGGGTATGGTTGTGGGATCCCCATCTTCTGGCGCTCCTCCTGTCTGTTCTTGGACTCAAAGTGCTCGCGCAAGTCCCTGATCATCTCAACCACATCTTCCGTGGAGCTGGGAGTCGGAGAAGGTGGTACAGCCTGGAGTTGAGCATTTGATAGCTCCGACGTCCGAGGTACTTTACGGTGATTTGTATCCAAGGATACCCGTTGAAGGGGTACACTTGATTCTCCATTGGCCCCTGGGTCAGGACCGGTAGAAGGTGCCCTGGCCAAAGCTGATCGTATCTCAAATACTGCTTGAGTCAGTGTTTGCATGGAGGCAGAGAGGGTTTTGAGTCCCCCTTCCAAAGTATCCATTTGCTGGACGAGGTCTGCTGGCGGCGTATCTGACTCTGTATCACCCCCAGTCATGTATATTGTCATGACATGGCTGGAAGTGGATGGATCGGTTGAAGCCTCGCTTTCATGTAGAGGAGTCACTTCTCCTGGAGCTTCATCTTGACTACCCCCAGCTATGTTCTGGGGAATATCTTCGTCTTGAGGATGAAGATTGGCAAGGACTTGGCTACCTCCAGCTGTGCTCTGGAGGACGTCTTCGTTTTCAGGAGGACGATCATACCCCCGGCTATGCTCTGGAGGACGTCTTCGTCTTCAGGAGGAGGATCAACAAGGGCTTGACTACCCCCAGCTTCCTTCGAGATCTTCTTTCTCCCCCGAGTGCCTTCAAACACTCCAGAGGACGAAACAGTTGTCTTGGTCTTCCTCGGCTGGCTTTTGGACGAGGACGAGGTCGAGGAATTGCCAGTCGCCTTTTGGATTGACGAGGAGTTAGAGATTACGTTGCAAGAAGCAACCTTTAGTTCTGGCTCCTCTTCAATTGACACCTTCTTCTCGAGGCGACGTTGGAGGGGTGTTGATGATTGCAGCCGCTGGAACACCGACTGCCTTGGTGGTGGGACTGCTATTTTGCAACAACAGTTGATGGTGACTACAGCACAGGTGTGCCCTGTGAGGGGCGTATTGTACTTGTCAATTGACTCTCCTGATCGGCGTTTGTGAGTGATCACGTTACGCAGATCGTTGGAGGAGAGTGCTACATTCATACCCCATCAGGCGCATGGCAAGGCCAAGCGCTGGGGTAGTCAAGTGAGAGTGCCACCTTCACACCCCCATCGGGCGCATGGTAAGGCCAAGCGCCGGGGTGGTCAGGTGAATGTTGTGCCCCCTGAACCAACGCAGAAGATGCGCTCAGATCAGTAGTGGGGGTACAACATTTATAGTGACTTTAACCAGCCACAGACGCATATCCTATGTAGGTGCTGGGGTTCAAGACCACAGAGTTTGCCTTGCTCGACTTGGTTGCGAACGCAACAGATGCGCCCAAGTGAGGCAAGGACTTTGAAGGTCGGCTCGTTTCTGGCGCAGAAGCACCCGAGTCGACCTTATACAGCTTACCATCAGCAGTGCGCCTGATTATGAGCGCATGCTTCTGGTTTGCCGCTGGCATAACACGTTTGAGGCGCATGGCCCGTGCTGCCTTAGACTTCTTCGTACCAGCCCGCTGGGGTGCATAGTACTCAGATTCCAAATTCTCTTCGTCATGACAGCGAGTGAGTTTGTCAAAGATAGAAGCCTTCTGTGGCACATCAGAGTTACTGTGCAGGGCGTTAGATGCACCCCTGCTCCGTCGGCACATCTTTCTTGTCTAAGAAGGAGATGGCTGGGGAATGTGGTCAGCACCACGCTTTCCCGAGAGATGCGCTGCACCGGTGGGAGCATCCTGGTTGCTGAGGACGTCAGCGAGAAGGGCGGACTGCATCGGCGCATCCCCTTCAGTGGTGGTGCCAGGGGCCTCGACCTTGCGTACCCAGACTTGGCGAGTCTTCTTCGGCTTTGGCAGCCGCTTCGAAGGACTTGCGCTGCCTTCAGAGATGAACTCCTCATACGCCTGTTGATTGAGGCGTACGGCCAGTATCTTGTGGAAGGAGACCACCTTCACGTCGTCGGATTGCGACACAGCTTTCTCGGTGAAGGAGAAAGAGGTCCCCAGCAGAGTCGCCAGCTTGCTTGCCATTAAAATCTTTTTATTGCAATTTTAATTACAAACAGAACAGTGTTACAATGTAGGACTTAGATGTAGTCCTAGGAGAACACTTTTATTTATCTGGGTCCCTGTGTCGATGGAGCGAGTGGTAATGCGTTGACTCCGTTGACGATCTGACGACGGTTCTCGGTTCCTTAAAGGTCTGAGTTGCTCTGGGTGCTGGAGTTTGCAGATGGGAAGAAGACGTTGAGTGTCTCTTCCAATCTTGGTGGATGATAACTCTGATGCCTTTTTCTGTCTGTATACGTATGTATATTATGTTGTCCGTAAGAAGGAGATGATCCCTCAATTTATAGTTTGCAGGCTGGCTGCTCATGTTCGTATATGTAGGATGCGCCTATACGTAGGGACGTCACGTGGTTGGAGCTGCGGGAGGCGCATGGATGATGCACCATTATTTGTGGGTTGAATCCTTCATGCTGCATTTGTGAGTTGACACGTAGCAGAGGAGAGGATCTTTCAGTTGCTGAGATCTTGGGTGATTAGCACCCCTTCATAGGCTAAATTGAGTCAAAGGACACGTGTCATAGGTCCATGGCTCAAAGATCTCAGATTTGGTGGAGAGTGATCTGGGAGGATGCACCTGGGATTGGACGCATGAGAAGACTTTGGCTCACAACCTTCAGGAGTCACGAACCAGTTTGAGCGCACGGCTTTTGAGGCGCATGCGAGTCTTCAGGCGCATGGCCGCTGAGGCGCATGCGAGTGGTTGGTCGGCCACGTGGATCGTAACCGTCGAAGGAAAGTAATGATGATGCTGATGTCAGCGACGCTTTATCTTCTAAAAAGCTGCTAATTGTCCAGTCCTCGGGGGACGTGCTGCCAATTCTGTCACTTGAGCATTAATTGCTTGATAGGTGATGAGCCAAAATGGGCACATGGGTCCATGTTGATTAGGACGCATAGATCTGTGCTTTGTTGGACGCATCCATACGGGGCACTTTGGAACTGACGGGCGCGTCTGTACGATGCACGGTGTCTGACCGGCGTATTCGTTTGCATAACGCATCTTTATTGGTCCGACTTTTGTGTTCTTTAAGTGCTATAAATAGCCGTTTTGACTTGGCCGAATTCGAAGCGTCAGGTTCATCACCATAAATGCAAATTCATTGCACGGGATTCGGAGAGCCCGCCACTTGGCACATGGGTTTGATTTGCTGGCCTATAAATAGTGGCAAGGAGAGGGTTTGCTTCTCGTTCTCTCACGTCTTCCCGAATGAACTTATTTGCTCGAGCATATTCTGTTGACAAGATTCTTCCGAGGGTGAAGATGCGACAACTTGTCTTCGTTCATGCACTTGAAGGTGACTGTTACATCCAAAAGTCAGAGTCGAGGGCTTCTGAGAAAGGCAGAAGGTGCCTGTTGTATCCAAAGATTGGGATGCTCGAGCCCTGTCTTCGTTATGCTGGAAGAGCCGCAGATCGAAATTGTGGTGCTCTCATCTTCCTTGGACTTTGGAGAGCTCGTCCTCCTGCAAGAGTGGGTGTTGCCCATTCTGGTTGTGTTGAAAGCTGCTCCTTTAGCCTCGGAGGAGAGCTCTTCCTCCAGCTATGGTGGGGTTGATCGCCCACTCCTGTTCTGCTCAATAAATGCTTCATTAGTCGAAGCATTTGATTGGGTCGAAGTAAGACGCATATGTTGAGACTTCTTGATGCGTATAACTGAGACACTGAAGAGATACGCCTGACTGAAACACTGAAGGCTGCGCCTGACTGAGACGCTGAAGAGACATGCCAGACTGAGACGCTGAAGTGATGCGCCTGACTGATGATGCGCCTGGTGGGGGGGCATGGCAGTTTGCTGCGCCTGGCAGTAGTCTTAGGATCTTTCTTTTTGTAGAAGTTCTCCTTTGTAAAGCCTTTCTTTAAACATGTAATAGAATTTTATATGAAATAAAAATCTTCTTTTGTTGTCTATACTTTTGCTATCTTGTTGTGCCAAGTACTTCGTTTGAATTCCCTGACGCATGTTCTGAGTAGTATTTGAGAGCATAGGAATTCTGACACATAGATGCACCCTGAAATTCTATGCTTCTACAATTATCACCTAGGGTCTTTCATGAGCATACTGCTCATATATGTGTTATCTTAATTAAGAATATGGCAATACAGTGGGAGTTTGTATTTTATGTATTTGGGTGTTATTTGGTTCTGGACCCATTTATGTATTAAAGTATTTTGGATATTTATCTGATCAAATATATGAAAATTCAGTTCATTCTGTTTTCATTATGTTAAATTATTGATCTCACTAAAGTTAAGGAGGACCAGTTGGAAATAGACATGTATTGATCACATTGCGTGTAATTTTTATTCTACGCATCCATGATTGATCTATATCGTTTAGCTATATTGGTATATGTGACCATTGATGGTTTAGTTACGCTATATGTGACGAATGTCGCTTTGATCCTATGTTGATATGGTTAATGGACGAGATCGTCCGGATATACCCTAAGGATTAAGATAGCAATTTATGAGCTCACTAAGGTTAACACAATTATAAGGTTACATATGTGGCCCAGTAGGAGATTGTTGGAATTATTCAATAATTAGGGACCACACAAATAAATTAATTGTGTTTGGACTATCTAAATAATTAAGCCAAATTAAAGTGGTCTATTTGGAAATTGGCTTAAGGGTATAATTGTTATGGAAATAATGTGTAGATATCGGAGATAAATCTAATTTGATGAGGGGCCAAATTAGAAATATCAAAACATATAAATATATATATTCATTAGGGTTATGGTCCCCAACTTATACGACCACCAAAAGAGAGGTTTTCTTTTTTTTCTCTTTTGCATCTCCATCAAAAGAAAAGGAGGGAACAAAGGATTCGAATTCTGGTTCTTCTTTGTCATTAAGGGTCGTAGCAAGTTGGAAGATCGAACCCCATAAAAGGACGACCGCTTCAAGATCCATCAAGCCTAGCAATAGATTCAGGTACGCTTCCGTAATTTAATTTATGTTCTTCATCTTATGAATCGACATGGTACAAATAAATTATAACACTCTCCAATGGTGTCGGTGAGGATACTTGAGAGAGAACCTTGAGAAAGAAAAATAACATTAGCTTCCATCTCCGCAATACAAGGGACGACGACCACGTTTATGGTTTCCGCGAAGAGAGGGGAGGTGAGGAAAACTATTTGGGCTGCCGTCGGGATGGCTCGTTTGGCCGTCAATGAGAGGTTTATGTGGTTGGCTCGCTTCCATCTCCGCAATCACTTGCTTGCTCGAACCCTACTCCCAGTACCCGCTCGAACCCAAAGGAAGACGTCCGCCGAGGAGAAGGGGCGGTGACTTAAGGTTCGATGGAAGGCTGCGATAGAAAATGGGCAACCGACAAGGAGGGGGCGGTGACCTAGGGTTCGATGGAATGTGCTGGGTTTTTTCGAGAAAGAGGCAGCGTTGATAGAGACAATGCGGGAGAGCGATCGAGAGAGAGAGAGAGAGAATTGGTGAAAGGCTTTAATTAGATTGGACAAATATTCAAAAAACACCGTCATCTTTTAAGAGATTAACCGCAACCTTCATTAACTAATTCCTAGCCAACTAAATCTTAGCAATACTGTCTTGTTTTATATTATGAAACCAGCTGTCTGGTTTTTGAGCATTTTCGTGTGTGTGTGTGTATGTGTGTGTGTGTGTGTGTGTGTGTATTTTATTTTTTTGAAGCAATGGGTAATTGTGGCGAACTCGTCTCCATTGGGGCTCGAACTCCCGATCACTTGGACTGCATGCATCTCTCCTAACCACTAGGCTATAGATCATTTGCTATATATATATATATATATTGCTATATATCTATATATATATATATATTTTTGCTATATATATATTTTTTTTTTTTTTTTTTTGCTATATATATATATATATATATATATATATATATATATATATATATATATATATATATATATATATATATATATATATATATATATTATTATTATTATTATTATTATTATTATTATTATTATTATATATATTTTTTTGATATATATATATATATATATATATATATATATATATATATATATATATATATATATATATTATTATTATTATTACTATTATATATATTTATATTTTTTTATTATATTATTATTATTATTATATATTATTATTATTATTATTATTATTATTATTATTATTATATTATTATATATATATATATATATATATATATATATATATATATATATATATATATATATATATATATATATATATATATATATACTCTCTCTTCCGAGTCTTCTCTAAAATTTCCTCTCCTCTATAGCTAAATCTAATCTTTTTAAGTCTCAAAAATCTTAGATCAAGTGATCAACAAGTGCAATAAATAAATTTTTGTATTTGCTTTTTGAAGAAGAAGAAGAAGAAGAACATTAGATCAACGAATTCAATCCAAATTCAATATTCTTTCTTTACTATTTATATTTATATTTTATAATTTTTTTTATTAAAATATGTTACTTAGAAAACAATAAAATGTGCATGAAAGTAGACCAAAAAAGGAGAAGGATAGAACAATTGGTTCATTCTCAAAAGGGGTAGTTGATAGATTTATTGTTAATATAGCTTAAAGTTGAAATGAATAATTTCCACACACAAAAATGTAGTTAATGAATAAGGTGAAATAAGTGTCAAAAATTAACTAATATAGAGAATAATAAAAATGATGGTATCGATAATCTGATGAGAATGCAAATAATAGCAACATACATGGTGACCATCTTCATGATACTAATGAAAATTCTAGTAGAAAAATTAGATTGAAATATTCCGAACAATTACAATTCAAGAAGTAGACCAAAATTATGTCATTTGATAATTACTAATATTATTTGATTCAATATTTCTGAAAATAAAAAAAAGTACCTAAATTTTATTACCATCCTGGCTAAAAAATTCCAGTACCATTGTCACGACACGCTCCCGAATAATCGGACACGAGTCAAACACGCCCAGCCTTCATCGTTAGACACGACGAAGTAAGCTGTACCAATCTAGGGAAATCTAACCAGATAAACATGAACAAGTACAAATCACAGCATCTATAAACGAATCCCAGAGTCAAAGTTCATATCTAAGAATTATTACATTTCCAGCAATGAAAAGTAAAGTCTGATAGTCTCAAATACAAATAGAATATAAACTACTAATGAGTAAAGTGCTAGGCCTCCTCAGCCTCTAAGTCCAGAGCAACTCCAGTTGGTTCTACTGTATCTACAGGCTCTCGACCATAATATGTGTCACACAAAGCCTCTATCTCACCTGCAACATATCCTAGTCAGGAGCGGAGCAAAGTACAGTTCTAGGTAATGAACAAGAACATCATGAGATGGAAAATAAGTAGAGGAGAACATGAATATGAAATACAGAAAATGTACATGAAAGTACAGGAATGAAAGTACAGGAAGTAAATACAGGAATGTAACTATGAACCTGAAGTACAAGACATGACAAGTGCACCATGTTTGAATACAACTAGCCTATGTGACCGGCTAAGGGAGTACATGAGCATGTACAGGAGTACATGAATATCGGTACGGCTTAAGGCCCACGTGCACGATGCGAGGCCTAAGCTATCTACATGAATATAGTAACCGGGTTTGGTCACATAGCTAGTATATTTTCCCACCCGACACAGGTACAAGAACATGAAATACAGGGGTACAAGATATCATGTCAAGACGTGTCACAAGAAAGGTACAAGATATGTAAATATACAAAAACCATAGAACAGTACTTGCCTTGCTCAGGAAAATCAAGTGTAACAGATAGAGCTGGATGTCCTCCAGTTTTAAATAATTTACAAGTTGATTAATTTCTAAATAATACTTATTAGTTAGGACTAGCTAGCTAAACCTTACTATTTATAAATTTAAACTAGGTAAAAGAAATTAGCTACTAAGTTAGCTAACTCAAATTTTTACTTATATAGTTAAATATTAACATAATATTCTATCTTAATAGCATTTAAGTAAAACTTATTTAATACCAATTATAAGATATACTTATTAATTATATGCTAACCAAAATCTTAAACTTATTTAACCAGCCAACTTACGAAGTCATTAGAAAAATAATTGAATACACCTGATCCCTTCCCAAACAGTATTTACAGAGTCAACCTAGAACCCGTGGTAACTAACTTAACAAGAATGATCTCAAGGTTAAAATATTCATTCGAACTCATGATTACAATATCCACTTTTTAAGCACAGATACTAAACTCCTAGTTTAGAAAGGGTAGATCATAATAAAATCCAGTCTCACAAGAATCTAATCCAGCTCCTTGTCAAGTAAACTCTTTCCAAGCATCACACTTTCACCAACCTATCCGAATATATATAAGAACCAAAAGAATGGATACACAACACATAAAGAAGGATGAAAACATATAAAAGGAAGGCCCTGCATATTTCGAGCCCCAAATTAACTGAATGGAAATCGAAATCATTTATAGGGTCTGCCCCAATCCTTCACAGTAAAAGAATAATCAAAGAAAATATTATACAAATAGAAAGAGACTTAAAATTTCCAAGCAGCTCTCAAAGCCAACACGCAAAAAGCATCCCTTCCCACACTTGGACACGATCACAACAAAATCGATACGAACCCGAGATTGTGCACGAACGATTCAGGCAACTCAAAATCTAACTAAATACCACGGCAACCCGACACCACTGCAACTGGACACAATCATGAACGTCCCTGCACCCGTCCCCCATATACATTCCTATTAAAAATCTAGTTATAGAGTAAAACACGTACAACAGCTAAGTATCAAAATACCTGAAAGTAATGGTCTGATCTGGAGTCGATACGTCTATAGGACACAAACACAGTTGTCCATTCGTGTCCGGAAAGGTATCCGCTTTGTTCAGACATTACAACAAACAGAAAGAAATGCAACACAGAGGAGTTAAATTCTGAATATCGATCACTAGAATTCGATGGCAGAAACTCAATCAAAATCAACTTACTCGAAATGGAAACAACTACTTCCAATTCTAATCCCGAAATTCGAACCAAGCAACTCAATTCTCTGTTCAAAATCAGTCGGAAACCGTAACACTTGTCAAGCATCTCAAATCGAATTTTATCGAACAACAGAGTATAGATGAGTCGAAAGGAAATTTACCACCAAGGAAGTATTCAGGACACGATCACTGGACTATCGATCGATCAATCGATTCCCATAGAGGCTGGTGAGATCGAAAGTTGAATTGAAAAATATCAAATTGATTCCAGCTCAACAGGAAATTAGAAGAAAATAAATCGGATCTCACAACTGTATAGATCGTCGAGATAACCAGCATCGTCCGGAAGTCGCAGTTGACGAAGAGCTCACCGTGGAAGAAATGCAGCCTCCGATCACCGCTGTCGTCGCGCGCTGGGATCCGTCCTCGGAATGGCCGAGAGACTCTCGTCGACGTTGAACTTCTATGATGCCGTCAGGTCCACCGAAGAGGGAACATCCTCACCGCCACCATCACCTGGAAATTAGGTTTTGGTCGGCTGAGCAAGAAATTTTGGACTGAGCTCTTGAGCTCGAAAAAATTCTGAAAGGAGAGAATGAGTGATGAGCTCAGCTCTCTCTCTCTCTCTCTCCAATATATATATCACATAAAATGCACATTTGTATTTACCCCCCCCCCCCCCCCCGCTCTCATAGGTTTACAAAACAGCCTTCCCTCCAAAGTAAAGTTTCAGAAACACCCTCTTCCTTTTTATTTTTACACTGAATACAGGAAATCAGTTAGAAAAGAAGAAATGAGTGGTGGGCCCCAAGTTTGTTTGTTATAACAAACTTTCAAAATTCAAATTCCTGCTCCTAATTCCCTTCCCTCCTAATTATTCATATATATATAAAATATGTAATGAACATATTCTTTTAACAATTTAAAAATTCCCAAAAATGCAAAAGTGGAGTTACAAATCTCCCCCCTTAAAGTAATTTTGTCCTCGAAATTCGAGAGACAATCAAAACAAAATCACAATAATTTGTTTTAACACAATTCATTTATTGAATTTAAGATTTTTGAAAACCAGAATACAATCAAGCAAACAAACTAGGATAGTGCTCCCGCACTCATCCTCGCGCTCCCACGTGGACTCTCCCGGAGAGTGATGTCTCCACATGACTCGGACAAGCGATATAGTCTGATTCCGCAGACGCTTCTCCCTCCGATCAAGGATCTCCACCGGCTGCTCCTCGTAGGTCAAACTCGGACCCACCTCTAGCTCTGAGTAGTCCACCACATGGCTCAGATCCGGAATGTAGCGTCGAAGCTGACGCACATAAAAAATATTATGCACTCCCTCCAAGCTAGCAGGAAGTGCTAGTCGATAAGCCACCTTGCCAATCCGTGCCGTCACATCGAAAGGCCCGATATACCTCGGACTGAGCTTCTTGCCTTTGCCGAAATGAATGATGCCTCTGGTCGGCAAGATCTTCAGGAATACTGTATCTCCAACTACGAACTCCAGTGGTCGTCTGCTGCTATCCGCCTAGTGCTTCTACCGATCCTGTACAACTCTGAGGCGCTCTTTGATGAGTCTGACCTTCTCAGCTGAGTCTACCACCATCTCTGGCCCAAGCAAAGTCCTCTCGCCAACGTCGTCCCAAGATAAAGGTGTACGACATCTTCGCCCGTACAATGCCTCGAACGGGGTCATCTCGATGCTAGCCTGATAACTGTTGTTATAGGTAAACTCCACAAGATACAAGTGATCCTCCCACGAACCGCCGAAGTCGAGTGCACAAACCCGCAGCATGTCCTCCAATGTCTGAATGGTCCTCTCGGACTGCCCGTCCGTCTGTGGATGATAGGCGGTGCTGAACTTCAACTGCGAACCCAAGCTCAGCTGTAAAATCCTTCAAAAGTGTGATGTGAAGCGGCTTTCCTTGTCTAAAATAATGCTCACTGGTATTCCGTGAATCCGTACGATCTGACGCATGTAGAGGTCTGCAAGATTCTCGGTCGACAGCCCTACCTTGAATATAATGAAGTGAGCAAATTTCGTCAGTATGTCCACGATAACCCAAATAGCATCCTTACCACCGGGCGTACGTGGTAAACCAGAGACGAAGTCCATGGTTATGTGTTACCACTTCCATTCCGGAATAGATAAAGGCTGGGTAATCCTGCTGGTCTCTGGCGCTCCGCCTTGACTTGCTGGCATGCAAGGCATCTGGAAACGAATCTGACAACCTCTCGTTTCATCCCATACCATAAAACATACTCCCGCAGATCCTTATACATCTTAGTAGATCCAGGATGAATAGAATACTACGACTGGTGGGCCTCCTGCATAACCTCTTTTCGTAAATCCTTGGGCACACACAACTGGCTTCCATGCCTCAGGGATCCATCCTCTATAATAGTAAAATCGTCGAGCAATCCCGCCTCTGCCTGACCTCTGAGACATCGGAGTCCCTCATCTAAAAACTGGGCCTCCCTCATCTAAAAACTGGGCCTCCTTGATCTTCTCTAACAATCCCGACTGTATCAGCATGTGCATCAGCTGTCCTCCAACTCCTGGAAGAACTATCTCGATCCCAAGACTCTCAAGATCCTCTAAAAGATTGTTTGCAAAAACAAAAAGTTTATAACAAACTTTAAAAGAATCATACAAAGTATAATAAATTATGGGAAAGTACAACTTTAGGAGTCTGATCAGAAGACGATCACTTTATTCCTTGGACTATGTGAACTTGAAGACTAGAGCCACTGAAGAATGCAGCAGCAATTTTGCAAAAGTTTTTGATCTCTTTGATGCTTTGATAATGATTAGAAACTCTATTTATAGAGTTCTAAAAATAACTATTTTAGAAGTTATTCTGATGTGCGCGAGTTTGAACTGCGCCACTTTGGGTTGCGCCAACCTTAAGTTGCGCCAACTTTCATTCAGTTACACAATCGTGTACTAATTGTATTTAGACGTGTGGTATCATATGATTGAGATGCACATGGTCGTGTACAGAGTAATGGACACGTTTTGAGAGATTAGTGGCATGTGCGCCACATCATCCTGCTTTAGAACGTAAGTTGTCTCAACTTTACCAGGTTGCGCAAGCTTCAGTCAACGAGTCAAACTATGCTTGATTGGGTTGCGCCTAGGCGCAACTCAGCGCAAAGGCACGCGGCAGCATTTGAATGTATGAGAAGAATTTGTTCAGATTGTGCCTAGGCACAATTTGTAGTGTGCGCGGAACAGCTGTCAATCAAATCATCTCGAGTGCCACGCTTTACGGGATTCAAAGAGATTTTCTTCGTTTATCGTGCTGTCAGTTGTCAGTGCTGTCAGGCGATGATGGCAATTATTGTCATGTGCCACATAGGCTTTGGCGTAATGTGATTAGGTGCAGTCTAATATATGACGCAACCTGATCAGTGGCACAGTTTGATCCCTGAGCTTCATAACAGTGGCGCATCTTAATTTTTAGGACGCAACTTGATTGCTGAGTAGTAAATACATGACGCAACTTGATTTTTAGGCTCTACAAGACCCCCTTTAAAGTTTTTGAATTTTGAAATGTTACAAAACTTCGAAATACTTTGAATCATGAAAATGACTGAGTCAAGTTGCGCCTATCTCGCGCAGTCTGTTGCAAGCTGTTACGATTTTTTATGCACAACTTAGGGTGACTGTTAGGATTCTGTCTTTAGGCTATAAATAACTCTTGTTTAACCAATTGTTACTCTTTACTTTTACTTTTAATCTTCTGAGAGAAATAATTTGAACTCTTGCAACCCTCTTCTCTGATCATCTCCTCGACGACATGGCCCCCAAGAAGACTGTTGCTGACAAAGGAAAGGGCGTCACAGTATGCGCCGCCCTCTTCTCGACGAGAGACAGCAAACCCAGCTCTGGAAGTGATTAGAACGAACAAGGAGGATGAAATTGACTTGCGTCCCTCTTCTTAGAGTGTTGGGCGCATCACAAACTCTGCGCCACCCCTTCTTAGGGTGTGGTTGCTTTATTTGAGCACTGTTCGTCTTTACGAACCATGTTGCACATGTTGTTGCGCAACTCAGTTGTGTTGCGCAATCAAAAATATTATGCAAGCAATTTGTGGCGCAACATGTATATAGCGCAACCTGAGATGTTTGTGCAACTTTAAGTTTTGCGCAACACAGTATGTTGCGCAACCCAGGTTGTCGTGCAATTCAGAATGTTGTGCAACTTGATTGTTCTGCAACTTGATTGTTGTGAAACCTAGGTTGTTGCGCAACTCAGGATGTTGCGCAACCCAGAATGTTGTGCAACCCGGATGTTGTACAACCTAAAATATTGCGTAACTCAAGATATTGCCCAACTTAATTATTGCGTAACCTAATATGTTGTGCAACTTAATTGTTGCGCAACCTAAGATGTTACACAACTCAATTGATTGGCTCTTTATAAAGTTGCACACTCTTGTTGCTTCTAAATTTTGTTCATGTATTTTCTTTTGCAGTTGATCTCAGGGAAGACCCTAATGCTGAAAGATTTGCTTCAGCATTTAATGTCCCGGAGTACAAGAAGAATTTATTTCATGTCACATTCTCTCAGTACGATGGTCCTGAAGCGCGAAAGACCCTCCTCATGGCCCAAGAAAACCAAACCCTGTTGAGCTTAATGAACGGGGAACCTCTGAAAAGTCTTGATAGTGTGGTTCACAAGAAGCCTGCCTTCCTTTTTGGAGATGCTATCAAGAAGACTTCCCAACCCAAGACCAGGAAAGAAGAGAGAGTATTCAGATGTGAAGACAAGATCATATACCTCACAGAAATATTGAGGTCTATGGCTCTATCACAATATGAATTTGCAAGCTATCTCAGAAGAATGTCATGGGATCTGACTCCAATCCAGTTGGCAAGAGTCGGCAGAATCTGTTATAGAATGGGTCCTCAGCAAAAGGACCTCTTTTACAGTACTTCTGAGAAGTATAGCACCCACCTGAGAGGTTTGAAGCCGAGCTATATTCCTCCCGAGGATTCCTCTTTGCTCCTTCTAGTAAGAATACCCATATTTGCAAACACATTCGCAAAGGCTGAAGGAAGATACCCGGATCGTGGTATGCGTATGATTGGTCTGGTAAACCCAGATATGAAACGTTGGAGCAGCTTGACTATCTGGATTTTGGATCAATTTAAGGACAGACTCCTCGATCTAGACCTTTACAATGCCATCTGGACTACAGTCTACGGCATTCGCCTGAACGCTCATATGTTCCTGGCCTTAGTAGAGAGGTATAACGAAAGTACTGGAACTTTCATGACTCCCCATGGAGAAATGGGACTTGCACTCCATGAGATGGAATATCTCTCTCATCTTCCGACGGACGAAAATCTCTACGAAGAATATGTACCTACAAATGAAGAATTGGATGTTATGACAGAGGAGAACCCTCAGATGATCGCCGTCTTTCAAGAATTATTGTGTCACTATAAGATATGCTCGCTCTACTACAAAATTGTCACTGCAGGTACTTGTTATACAACCAAGTGGATGCCATACCTCTTTTTGGGTCATATAAGGGTGGACAAGCCACTTGATAGTCAAGCATGTGCTCCTTGTTTCTTTGAACCATTTGGTCAGAGCGACATCCAATATTTGATGGAGCAACATAATCATAGAGATATCAGACTGAAGGAGGATTCTAATCCGTTTAAGGCTGGTGACACCCTCCAGAGTTATCTCAGACAGGGTTACAGACCCATGTCCAAAGAGGCCTAACTAGCAGGTTTTCTTTCTATATGGCTACGACGCTTCATAATTCCAGGAGCCAGCGCAGTTGACAGATTCCATCGAGGCATACTGTTTGCTGCAGTACGACTTGTTTTTGGATATAAGATGGATCTGCTTTCAGCAATGACCTGCCACTTGAATACTGGATTGTGTTCTTTTATACAGACCATGCTTCACGATAAGGCAGCGAGGCAAGACTTTCCTCGCACCGAGATGCTTTACACCTACTTGTTCGGATGGCTATTGCTTCACCGTCCTTGCTTGATGAACCCTAATATGGGAACTGTCAGCGAAGACTTTATCAGATGCTACTCCAGTGCTCATTGGCAATATACTGCTCTTTCATAGTGTAGATTTGCATTGAATCGTGGATCGGGATGGATTTTAATATGTTCGGCCTCCTTATGGATACGAGAATATGCCTCCACAGATGATGGATCTGAACGCATAATCATTTCGCCTCAGTCCACCTATCTTTTCATGGTTGCAGGCGATCCATCCATCTCATTTAGTTTATAGATTTGAGGAGGAATGTTATTTAGAACCGTACCCGCCAAGTCGATTTGTACGACAGTTCGGCTATGATCAGCTTCACGTGGGCAACGCCACCACTTGCCTACAGCCCAAAGGTTATCTGATCGATGGGGCTAGGGCTTGGAGATACTACAATGCCAGGGATACTAAGCGATATTTTCCATGCCCTTCAATCTTCAGCAAGGCCCGCGTATGTTATATACATACACAAACTTCTATACTTCAGCGAACACATTCACTGAAAGCTTCCATCCTGCACATAGCTTTGCAAGTGAAAAAAGATCCAAATTTGGAAAACACAATGCTCACTTTTTTTGGGATATAGAAGATAGAGATCCTGCAGATCTACCATTGGAGGCTTCGATTTTAAAGAATTATCCAGATGAAGTCCAAGATCCTCTGGACGTATCCTTAAAGGTGCGAAAAGAGAAATACCCTGCCAAAGGGTTAAAGAAAAGGAAGGCTAAGGAAACGACAACCCTTCTTCAACTGGATAGTAGACCTGCCTTACCAAGGGCTTCGGAGAAGAAGAGAAAAACATCATTGGTTATAAATGAACCAACGACTACAAGAACGACTCGTTCTTAGTCGAACAGATGCTCCTCAGTTCTTCCTTCGGAGAGAAGAAAATTACTCCTTCTTCCATTGAGAAGCAGGAAAGAGTCACAGAAGGAGGAATGTCTACCACTTTGATCGATCTGGAGGATGATCACACCGGAGCTGCTGAAGAGCCGGTCGCATCACCACACAGAGAGGTCAGGAGAAAGTTGGTAGTTGCTGAAGAGGTACCATCTCAGGAAGGAAATATCAAGATTATGATACTCCCTAATATATATTTTTCTCTTAAATATGTATATTAAATTGATTTCTTTCTTTGCAGCGGCTACTTCAGCGGATGTTCGACCGTCTACTACCACCGTAGAACCTTCGAGATCAGATGCTGTAATGGTGTCACGACTTGCACCCACTGTGAGGGTACGAGTACGTAACAGCGCCCAGCCTACGCTGCAGTGTCGGCGGTAGAACGCTGTCCTAGGTTACTATCTAATCAACAACTCACGCAATTATATAATGTACTTGTCAAATCTCAACTCCGAACGGAGGACAAGTATAGATATAATAAATCTCAATCACAGTCTAAGCACGATAAGATAACACAGAAGTTTATAACTAAAGTCTAAATAACAACATTTGTAAACTACTAAATAATAAATCTCAAACAAACTCAAATACAAACTCGTATCTCAAGTTATTACAATTCAAGTTCTAAAACATAAAAACTAAACCAAGTCTACTAGCTAGTCTTCCGATCACTCCTGAGTGTCGGGGCCATAGGTAGCTAAGCCATCTCCTGCTCCAAGGCAAGTAGGGCAAATATCCTCAGGGCAAGCATCTGTAATATTTTTAACAGGTCCAGTCAGGACAGGAACGAGTACAATTCATCAAGAAATCTCAAGTAAATGACGGAGAACTATAAAGCAGTTATAGACAGTTGTATTGATGAAAATGGCAGTTTGTACGAGTAATGATATAGAGAGCAGTTAAGTTACAAGGAAAGTAAGGTAACTAAACAAGAAGAGAAACATAGCAAAGAAGACTGTAAAATAAAATCTAGCTGAACTAGAGTAACATAATGAGTTCAGATGGTACAATATAAGTTGAGTGTAATCCCAATGTGAGTCTAATACAAGATGAGTCGAATGTGATTCTAATCATTGTTCTAATAAGGTGATTCGAATAAGGTGATACGAATAGTGATTCGAATAGTAGTCAAACAATGATTCGAATAAAATCTCCAAGTGTGTTTTAAAATACTTAGTTAGACATGTAAACGGCTAAGGGTAAATACGGCACATCACACACCTGGCCGGGTGTGGAATGGCTATCGTTCGAATATTATTCACAGGGGGTGGTTCGAATAGTGGGAATGTTCACATGTCTAATCAAGTATTTCCCCGCCCTTCTAATACAAATGAATCCATAATCCAACACATAAGACGAGTACAAGTCCAACCAGCAAATGAAGATACGAATAGGTGGTTAGAATAGTGATTCGTATGGTAATTCGAATAATAGAGGTAAGACGAGTAAGTATGTGTGTCGTATACATGGATTCAGAAATAACAGTACGTGTTTATAACAGAGAATCACATACAGCTAACTACAACTGAAGTACAGTAATTGACAAATAAATGAGAGAACTATCAGAGAATGTACTCGCCTGCTACTCTGAGAAGAGTAGTGTAATATCAAATGCCTGCACCAGAGTCACAATGTCCTAAACAGAGTAATATGGGTTATAATAAGTTTAAAATAAGGTAAATGAATGATACAATGTAAACTACATGATTTCTAAGCCAATCTAGGTCAAGGTCAACTATTGGTCAACACTCTAGTCAACTTGGTCAATTAGTCAAATCTTGGTCAACTTTCTAATCTAGGGTTTTCCAATTTGACCATGTTTTAGGCTAAAGGTATCAAACAAGTTCAACCCTACACTAATCTCAACCTTAAGCTTCTACAAGTACCATGCTACCCTTACCTCAATATACATGTACTATAACACATGCATCCCATTTGTAGGTCTACAAATTAAATACATGTGTTACATAGATGTATCTATGCCAAATATATACATCTACTTTATAACCCTATAGTATGTATATTACTACATCTCATATATCCCTATAGCATATATTGGCAATATAGATAACAACTCAAGTTCAATTACCTATATTCCCCAACTGAGACTAATGCCCACAAGGAACTAAGAGAAGGATTTGAATATGGTAAAAAGAGACTGAACCCACACAAGGCCAATCCAACTAATCTGGCCTCGAGCACATATATATATAAAGTAGGTTATAGCTAGGCTAAGGTTCTAGGAGACAAGGTTTAGTCAAATCCTATACTAACTAACCTCAAGAATCTAATCTCACACATAAATACATATATATAGATAACTTACATACATACATCTATCAACTATACTATCAACTGGAAACCAAATGGCCAAGGCCCAAGCAATGGCTATGGCAATGGTGGATATGCAGGACAACATATTCCTTTATATGGAAAAACTACTACTAGGTCAATGCTAGATGTTACAAGATGGGTAAATGGATAACTCAACTTGACTGTACACTGGCATATTGCCTCTCACTGCTGCCATAAACCCAATTTCCCTTACAGACTTCAGTTCCTGCACATGGCAGGTACTCCACTCAAACTTATTTACTCAATAACCTATTACTAACATATCTGAACATATATATAAAGACACACACACTCTAAACTCCTCACCTGGTTCACGCTTGCCTCTTCCATGCTAGGGCAGGGCCTCACTTTGCCTCTGCACTCTAGTGCACAGGTCTCACCAATACCCTTCCCCTCTCACTCCAATACTGCTGCCCTTGAAGGGGCAGCCTACTGCCAATGTACATAGGCTCAAGTACCTGGTATTGACCCAAAGACCTATGAACTAGCATCTAACCCATATGTCTATCTAAATATGAAATTCAGGGGGGGTATAGGCATACAACATGAGAATACATTCTATATACTTTAAACAAATAGGGACTGAACCAAGTTCTCAGTGTCAAAACATTGTCTATGTGTGACAGTGTCATATGAGGGTGAAGTCTGTGACAGGAAAACATAGGGTGGAGTGGAGAAACAGTGTGAATGTGTGAGTGTAGTGCACAGGAATGTGTGTGAATGACAGTGTATGAATCTTAGTTTTCATTTGTGTATGTATTAGCAATGTGTGTGTGTGTTTGATCAAATGTGACAGACTAGAATGTGTGTCAATGACAGTGTGCGGATCTCAGTTTTCACAAAACCCAATCCCAAATCAATTTACTGTTCTCAGGTTCTCATATCATTTAACACATATTGAATCACTCAGTTAATTAGTTCAGTTTTCAGGTTAAAAAAATACAAACTAAACTAACATATATCTTACACAATCATAAATTCAAAACTGAATTAATTTCAATACAGGAAACAGACCTTGCAACTCAGGTTTCAGTTTAAAATTTAGCATGCAATGCATTAATCAAATCCCAAATCTCTAGTTTAATTCAAACCAAATTTCAGTTAGAAGTTTAAACAAATTCTTAGTTATCAAACCCATTCCCAGCTTCAACAACATTCTCAGGTTTCATCCCAACTGAGAACCTATATTCACAACTGTAAACAAACCTGAGAACAGGAATAAGGAATTTAAATAAATGAAGTTTTCAGTTATAAACCCAGGTTACCAACCACAGTTAACTAATCCTATTGAACATGAACATCAACATTTCATTTTTAGGAATCAATTCAATAATGATAGTTCATTTAAAACCCAACTGAAATCTCATTTCACTGATACATGGACTCTCCTATTTTGAAGCCATAATTTAACCAACAATTTATAGTGTACAGGCATCGTGGCATATGTTATGTGTCATTAGTGATTGTCTCGTGCCCACATGAGTGGACACGACATGTCCAAACACTCAATACACACACAGACACTAAGACGTACACAGACAGCCTCGTGCACGTGTGCGAGTCGGTCTAGGACACGACACACACAACCTAGGGTCTCGTGCACGTGTCAGTAGCTAGGTGGGGTGTCAGGGTAGGTGTCTAGGTGCCTGAGTCGTGTCCACAAAGTCACGTGTCCACGTGCGAAGCGCGTATCAGTAGGGAAATTCCGTACGCTGTGTCTGTGTACAGGATCAGTGCACTCACGATTTCTCACTCGACACGACACGACTCAACACGAAACTTTGGGGAAGTCTTGACAGACATTGCCCCTACCCCCATGTCAAATTTAACGTGTCCACGTGTCGTGTGTAGGGAGAAATAGGGGTCGGGTAGCAGGGCATGTAAACGGGGTGTCGTGCAGCGAGTTCGTGTCCATTTTGGACACGGACACAACACGAAAGTCGACTCAGTCCTCACGAAATCTAAAGCACATTCATAGGGCTACAACTTTGTTCAATTAGTTTTTGAAAATAGTACCATTTAATTCTCACAAGCATTTCATCAAACACCTAGGAGACACTATGATACGTGTCCGATACGGACACCAAACGGACACGAATTCCACCCAAATTTCGGAGACACCTAGGGGACTCCTAGATCTAGCCCTACATGCAAAGAAAACAGAAATTTAAATCAATTTAAGGGGTTTTACCTATGTGCAAAAAGCTTAGAAAAGCTTCAAATGGGGGATTCTTCCTCTTGATGGCAAAAGCTCCAAAATTGTCCCAAAGCTGGGATTAAATTCCACATTCAGAAAATAGGAGGAAATTAGGTTATAATTCAAGAAACAAGGATTAAAAAGGAATTAAAATGGATTTATGGGAATTTTAGAAGAGGGACAAATACATTTCTTTTTCTAATGTTGAAATGCATAAAGAAAGAGGCAAGCCCTAGAGAATAAGTGTTTATATAGGTTGGGGATCCCTATGGCTGGTCATTTAGGGTTTGGTTAGGGTTAGGGCTTCTAGTTATGGGCCATGGGACAAGTCATGATCAAATAAATCATTAAGCCATAAGTCATTTCATGAAACCATAAACCATGACTTAAATTCACTAAACCAAATCCCTCATTCTAAAATGAGTTTCTAATGACTAAAAGTAGGTTAACCTAAGTTAGACTAGGGTCACCATGGCTAGGGTTAGCTTCTAGGCTAGTTCACTAGGTCTCAACAAGTCAAGTCAACCTAGAATTCACCAATTTACTAAATCATCAAATAATTCAAATAAGTCAAAATAACCAAAATATCCCTAGGCTAAAATGATAATTAAATCATCCTAATGACATGGTTAGGCTCTAGGTCATGCAGTCTCTATGGTTTCACTAGCTGCACACCAAAATCACAAGTCATGACTTAAACCAATTTTTAAATAGTTTAAAAATAATCAAAAATCACCAAAAATCATAATACGAAATAAATGTCAATAAATAATAATTATAATTACAAAATTTCAAAAATACCCTCATCTGGAAAACTGGGTGTTACAATCCTATCCTCCTTAGAAAAATTCCGTCCTCGAAATTAAAATGATCGCACCCCTTCTAGGTCAAACCCAAACAATCAAGGTCAAGAGTTAATCATACAAACATAATCTTACGGGTCGTGATTTCACAGTCTCGAATAGGGTAGCTACACTATCTAGCAATCACAAGCAATATCCTGGCAGGTACTAATGGAAATCACACATGAAGGTGGGAAAGAAGAACAGGAAGACGAACCTTCTAACCCATCACCTGCAGCGTCGGTCTCCTCGGCTGCCATCGCAAAGCTCCATCCCTCTGGGCATAGTGCTGCGCTACAGGTGGCCTAGCTCCCTCTCTCTGACCCGGTGCTCCGTCATATACGGGTGTAGTAGGGCAATCCCTGACCTGATGAGCAGCGGATCCACAGAACAGACAAACCTTTTGCCTCCTATAACAAGTCTCCCAAACGTGCCCTGCCCTCTTGCAGTAAGCACAAGTCTGCACCGTGCGGTCCTGTCCTCTAGGCTGATGTTGTGCCTGCTGTACTCTTACCGGTGCTTGTATCTGCTGAATCTGTACATGAGGCCTCTTGGCCTGGCCACCACTGCTGCTGCCCCCAACTGGGTCTCGTCCCCTCTTGAGCCTAAGCTCAAGATCATCCTCAGCCAATAAGGCTCCCGTCAAAATCTCCTCAAAAGTGGCATCCATGTGCCCTTGGTCAAGGACTTGACTTCCTTGACCAGACCCTTCCGGAACCTTTGGGCCTTCGCCGTCTCGCTCAAACCCTCTACGAATCTACCGAGGCGACTGAACTCCCCAGCGTACTCCTCTACTGACAGACTCCCCTGAACCAAGCTCTCGAACTGCGACTCCAAGGCTCGAAGTGCTGAATCTGGAAAGAACTTCTTCTTGAAGAAGCCCTTGAACTCCTCCCAGGACTGTCCAGCTACTCCCACCCTGGGGTCTGACTAATACCAGGTGCGAGTAAGATCTCGCATCCGGCTAGCTGCTGCCTCTATCTGGAGATCTGCCGGTATCCGGGCCAGGCAAAAGATCTCCTCAATATGCTCGATCCACTCGTCAGTATATAAAATCCCTTCTGTCCCCAAGAAGTATTTGGGACTCATCTTTTGGAACTGCTCTATCCCCGGTATCCTCGGCTGCTGGATCACTGGTCGAGCTGCGACCGTTGTAAGTGCCAACTCCATGCTCCTGTCCTGTCGGGCCTGCTGCCGGTCCATAAACTGCTGGAAGTAAGCGAACATATGTGCCGCATACACGTGTCCTGTAGGCGGCGGCTGCTGGAACTGCATCTCTGAGATGACTGGGTCCTGCCCCCGAGCTGGTGGAGGCATATCCCTTGCTGCTGCTGCTGAAGTCTCAATACGAGTAGAGGTGGCAGGAGCTGCAGCTTCCTGACCCTGCTGATCTGGCTGAGAGGTGGCAGTGGGGACTGACACAACAACTGCTACACCAGAGCGATGTGATCGTGTCTCCACCATCCTGAAGACAGATCGAACAAGGAAGTCAATACTGAGCAGGAATCGATATATCAAAGGAGGATATTTATTTCAAAGAAGGCAAATCAATACGATATGTAGATGGCATGATTTAAAGCAGAATTTTCCTAACTGTGATTGAGTGCCTCTCCGGTAAAGCCTATCTCTCAGTCCTATCGCAGGCTCGCAGCAGTACAACCTAAGCCATCGTACTACCGCGATATCGCACTAATGCGACTCTCGACCTGCATGGGCCACCACTAAAAATGTGTCACGACCCGCACCCACTGTGAGGGTACGAGTACGTAACAGTGCCCAGCCTACACCGTAGTGTCAGCGGTAGAATGCTGTCCTAGGTTACTATATAATCAACAACTCACGCAATTATATAATGTACTTGTCAAATCTCAACTCCGAACGGAGGACAAGTATAGATATAATGAATCTCAATCACAATCTAAGCACGATAAGATAACACAGAAGTTTATAACTAAAGTCTAAATAACAACATTGTAAACTACTAAATAATAATATCTCAAACAAACTCAAATACAAACTCGTATCTCAAGTTATTACAATTCAAATTCTAAAACATAAAAACTAAACCAAGTCTACTAGCTAGTCTCCCGATCACTCCTGAGTGTCGGGGCCATAGCTAGCTAAGCCATCTCCTGCTCCAAGGCAAGTAGGGCAAATGTCCTCAGGGTAAGCATCTGTAATATTTTCAACAGGTCCAGTCAGACCGGAACGAGTACAATTCATCAAAAATCCCAAGTAAATGACAGAGAACTATAAAGCAGTTATAGACAGTTGTATTGATGAAAATGGCAGTTTGTACGGGTAATGATGTAGAGAGCAGTTAAGGTACAAGGAAAGTAAGGTAACTAAACAAGAAAAGAAACATAGCAAAGAAGACTGTAAAATAAAATCTAGCTGAACTAGAGTAACATAATGAGTTCAGATGGTACAATATAAGTCGAGTGTAATTCCAATGTGAGTCTAATACAAGATGAGTCGAATGTGATTCTAATCATTGTTCTAATAAGGTGATTCGAATGAGGTGATACGAATAGTGATTCGAATAGTAGTCAAAAAATGATTCGAATAAAATCTCCAAGTGTGTTTTAAAATACTTAGTTAGACATGTAAACGACTAAGGGTAAATACGGCACATCATACACCTGGCCGGGTGTGGAATGGCTATCGTTCGAATATTATTCACAGGGGGTGGTTTGAATAGTGGGAATGTTCACATGTCTAATCAAGTATTTCCCCGTCCTTCTAATACAAATGAATCCATAATCCAACACATAAGACGAGTTCAAGTCCAACCAGCAAATGAAGATACGAATAGGTGGTTCGAATAGTGATTCGTATGGTGATTCGAATAATAGAGGTAAGACGAGTAAGTATGTGTGTCATATACATGAATTCAGAAATAACAGTACGTGTTTGTAACAGAGAATCACATACAGCTAACTAGAACTGAAGTACAGTAATTGACAAATAAATGAGAGAACTATCAGAGAATGTACTCGCCTGCTACTCTGAGAAGAGTAGTGTAATATCAGATGCCTGCACCAGAGTCACAATATCCTAAACAGAGTAATATGGGTTATAATAAGTATAAAATAAGGTAAATGAATGATACAATGTAAACTACATAATTTCTAAGCCAATCTAGGTCAAGGTCAACTATTGGTCAACACTCTAGTCAACTTGGTCAATTAGTCAAATCTTGGTCAACTTTCTAATCTAGGGTTTTCCAATTTGACCATGTTTTAGGCTAAAGGTACAAACAAGTTCAACCCTACACTAATCTCAACCTTAAACTTCTACAAGTACCATGCTACCCTTACCTCAATATACATGTACTATAACACATGCATCCCATTTGTAGGTCTACAAATTAAATACATATGTTACATAGATGTATCTATGCCAAATATATACATCTACTTTATAACCCTATAGTATGTATTACTACATCTCACATATCCCTATAGCATATATTGGCAATATAGATTACAACTCAAGTTCAATTACCTATATTCCCCAACTGAGACTAATGCCCACAAGAAACTAAGAGAAGGATTTGAACATGGTAAAAAGAGACTGAACCCACACAAGGCCAATCCAACTAATCTGGCCTCGAGCACATATATATAAAGTAGGTTATAGCTAGGCTAAGGTTCTAGGAGACAAGGTTTAGTCAAATCCTATACTAACTAACCTCAAGAATCTAATCTCACACATAAATACATATATATAGATAACTTACATACATCTATCAACTATACTATCAACTGGAAACCAAATGGCCAAGGCCCAAGCAATAGCTATGGCAATGGTGGATATGCAGGACAAATATTCCCTTATATGGAAAAAAACTACTACTAGGTCAATGCTAAATGTTACAAGATGGGTAAATGGATAACTCAACTTGACTGTACACTGGCATATTGCCTTTCACTGCTGCCATAAACCCAATTTCCCTTACAGACTTCAGTTCCTGCACATGGCAGGTACTCCACTCAAACTTATTTACTCACTAACCTATTACTAACATATCTGAACATATATATAAAGACACAAACACTCTAAACTCCTCACCTGGTTCACTCTTGCCTCTCCCATGCTAGGGCAGGGCCTCACTTTGCCTGTTCACTCTAGTGCACAGGTCTCACCAATACCCTCCCCCTCTCACTCCAATACTGCTGCCCTTGAAGGGGCAGCCTACTGCCAATGTACATAGGCTCAAGTACCTGGTATTGACCCAAAGACCTATGAACTAGCATCTAACCCATATGTCTATCTAAATCTGAAATTCAGGGGGGGTATAGGCATACAACATGAGAATACATTCTATATACTTTAAACAAATAGGGACTGAACCAAGTTCTCAGTGTCAAAACATTGTCTATGTGTGACAGTGTCATATGAGGGTGAAGTCTGTGACAGGAAAACAGGGGTGGAGTGGAGAAACAGTGTGAATGTGTAGAGTGTAGTGCACAGGAATGTGTGTGAATGACAGTGTGTGAATCTCAGTTTTCATTTGTGTATATATTAGCAATGTGTGTGTGTGTTTGATCAAATGTGACAGACTGGAATGTGTGTGAATGACAGTGTGCGGATCTCAGTTTTCACAAAACCAAATCCCAAATCAATTTACTGTTCTCAGGTTCTCATATCATTTAACACATATTGAATCACTCAGTTAATTAGTTCAGTTTTCAGGTTAAAAAAATACAAACTAAACTAACATATATCTTACACAAACATAAATTCAAAACTGAATTAATTTCAATACAGGAAACAGACCTTGCAACTCAGGTTTCAGTTTAAAATTTAGCATGCAATGCATTAATAAAATCCCAAATCTCTAGTTTAATTCAAACCGAATTTCAGTTAGAAGTTTAAACAAATTCTCAGTTATCAAACCCATTCCCAGCTTCAACAACATTCTTAGGTTTCATCCCAACTGAGAACCTATATTCACAACTGCAAACAAACCTGAGAACAGGAATAAGGAATTTAAACAAATGAAGTTTTCAGTTATAAACCCAGGTTACCAACCACAGTTAACTAATCCTATTGAACATGAACATCAACATTTCATTTTCAGGAATCAATTCAGTAATGATAGTTCATTTAAAACCCAACTGAAATCTCATTTCACTGATACATGGACTCTCCTATTTCGAAACCATAATTTAACCAACAATTTATAGTGTACAGGCATTGTGGCATATGTTATGTGTCATTAGTGATTGTCTTGTGCCCACATGAGTGGACACGACGTGTCCAAACACTCAATACACACACAGACACTAAGACGTACACAGACAGCCTCGTGCACGTGTACGAGTCGTCTAGGACACGACACACACAACCTAGGGTATCGTGCACGTGTCAGTAGCTAGGTGGGGTGTCAGGGTAGGTGTCTAGGTGCCTGAGTCGTGTCCACAAAGTCGCGTGTCTACGTGCGAAGCGCGTATCAGTAGGGAAATTCCGCACGCTGTGTCTGTGTACAGGATCAGTGCACTCACGATTTCTCACTCGACACGACACAACTCGACACGAAACTTTGGGGGAGTCTTGACAGACATTGCCCCTACCCCCATGTCAAATTTAACGTGTCCACGTGTCATGTGTAGGGAGAAATAGGGGTCGGGTAGCAGGGCATATAAACGGGGTGTCGTGCAGCGAGTTCGTGTCCGTTTTTGACACGGACACGACACGAAGGTCGACTCAGTCCTCACGAAATCTAAGCACATTCATAGGGCTACAACTTTGTTCAATTAGTTTTTAAAAATAGTACCATTTAATTCTCACAAGCATTTCGTCAAACACCTAGGAGACACTATGATACGTGTCCGATACGGACACCAAACGGACACGAATTCTACCCAAATTTCGGGGACACCTAGGGGACTCCTAGATCTAGCCCTACATGCAAAGAAAACAGAAATTTAAATCAATTTAAGGGGTTTTACCTATATGTGCAAAAGCTTGGAAAAGCTTCAAATGGGGGATTCTTCCTCTTGATGGCAAAAGCTCTAAAATTGTCCCAAAACTGAGATTAAATTCCACATTCAGAAAATGGGAGGAAATTAGGTTCTAATGCAAGAAACTAGGATTAAAAAGGAATTAAAATGGATTTATGGGGATTTTTGGAAGAGGGACAAATACTTTTCTTTTTTCAATGTTGAAATGTATAAAGAAAGAGGCAAGCCCTAGAGAATAAGTGTTTATATAGGGTGGGGATCCCTATGGCTGGTCATTTAGGGTTTGGTTAGGGTTAGGGCTTCTAGTTATGGGCCATGGGCCAAGTCATGATCAAATAAATCATTAAGCCATAAGTCATTTCATGAAACCATAAACCATGACTTAAATTCACTAAACCAAATCCCCTCATTCTAAAATGAGTTTCTAATGACTAAAAGTAGGTTAACCTAAGTTAGACTAGGGTCACCATGGCTAGGGTTAGCTTCTAGGCTAGTTCACTAGGTCTCAACAAGTCAAGTCAACCTAGAATTCACCAATTTGCTAAATCATCAAATAATTCAAATAAGTCAAAATGACCAAAATATCCCTAGTCTAAAAATGATAATTAAATTATCCTAATGACATGGTTAGGCTCTAGGTCATGCAGTCTCTATGGTTTTACTAGCTGCACACCAAAATCATAAGTCATGACTTAAACTAGTTTTTAAATAGTTTAAAAATAATCAAAAATCACCAAAATTATAATGTGAAATAAATATCAATAAATAATAATTATAATTACAAAACTTCAAAAATACCCTCATCTGGAAAACTGGTGTTACAAATGGTACGTATCCCGCCATTGTACTTGCTGCGGCGGGGATAATAGTTCCATCCCCAACTCCTATGACTCCGGAAGCCACCTCACTTGAGAAGGATTTGCTTCCACAAGATTCTCCAAAGGCTCAAGAGCCTACTCATTCTGAAGAGGCAATGATTGAAGCCTTAGCTGATTGTGACTTTGGTGATGAATCTTACGATGATGATTGGAATAACACCACTAAAGAGAGGCAAACTTTAGTGGATGTACCATCACCTTAGGAACTCCCAGTTGATGAAGATCACTCAACTGCTGAAGACGAGGAAAATGTGGTTATCAATGAAGGATATACCAGTCCCAAGATCGATGAACCCAAAACATCTGAAAATCTTAAGATTTCTGGAATGGCAGCAGAATTAGCAGATCAAACTCCAATGACTCTCCACTTCAGACTGAATCAGGAGCAGGCAGTAGTCAAGCCACTATGTCTACAGACACCATGTCCAAGCTTCAACCAGAAACATCAAAACCCCTTGAGACTCCTCATGCTCTGTCCAGCTTAGGTAAATTTCTAACATGATCTATTTGTCATATTCCTTCAAGATTATATTGCTCATACAAATGACATATGTAATTTGCAGAAGGGCCCACAGGAACTGTAGCATGAGAAGAGAGCTCTTCCCACATCAGCGCTCAAGATGAAGTGCCTCCACATGTTCAGACTGTTAAGACTTCAGCGGAAGTAGTAGCCACCCCAGGAGCTGTAACAACTAACAAGTTCGTGGTGGCCTCCTTCACGAAAGTCTTCTTCACATCTCTAGAGCCTTTAGTTCATCGAGTGATGGAGAGAGAAGATGTTCCTTTCAGTGCAATCCGAACTCCCTCTTCATTCTTGATCGGAGGGATCCGCAGCCAAGGAGACGAGGCTCAGGCTACCTTTTTGAACATATTTTGGATGAGTTGGAGAGCTCTATTAAAGCTTATAAGGAGCTTAAAATAGGGGATATCGAGCAGCTGGTAAACATAGAATATGAGGCTGTAACTCGAGAAGCAAAGACTAGTAAAGCCAATTTTAAAGCATTTTTGCTAGCTTTTACTAGACAATCCTCTGAATTAGACATTCAAATCACTGATGCAGCTGTTATTGCGGAGAGTCATAAAACTAAGGCTGCAGATGAAAAGAAGAAGACTGCTGATCTGGAGGCTAAAATTGCCCAACTTCAGGCAGAGCTCAAGACTATCAAGCAGGGCATAGAACAAGAAACTCAGCTTCATCAGGCTGTTGTTAACCAAATAGATGCTCTGAAGCACCAGAAGGCAGAATTTGAACAGCTACAAAATAAAGAACTAGCACGTCAAACTGTTGCTCTGCACCCATTCGATCCTGAGTCAGGAAGGGTTGAAGCCAGGCAGTGGGTGCTAGATTCTTATAATGAAATAACACAAGTTTTGAAGAAGCGAATTATAGAACTTATTACTTATCCTTAGAATAGAATAAGCAAAACTTGTTTTTTTCATTGTGATGTATCTCTTTTTTTGAAATAGAAATAAAATAAGAAATTTTTTATGTGGTTCTATTACTTGTTGCATATCTTGTTATAGATATAAGTAATAGAATAGAAAATATTCAGAGGTACTGGACATGATATATTTCTTGATTTATAAAATAACGATATTTATTATATCTGCTCAGAGGTAATGTGGACGTGGTAGAATATAATGTTTAGAAATACTGTTATTTCAATAGACAACTTTATCATAGGTAATACGGACGTGACAAGTTGCTGGTGTAGATAATCAAAATTCAGAGGTGTGAAGGACGTGAATTCTTTTTTAAAGATAAAAGACAATAAATACCAAGATTAATGAATGTATGGATGAACATTCAGACTCTTTTTAGGGAGAAGAAATAAATAAATGAATAGTCACTTCAGTTTTCAAGAAGGAGACACTGAATGAATGAACAGTCATCTCGATTCTCGAGGAAGAGAATGAATGAATGAACAGTCATCTCTTTTAGGGGGAAGAAATAAATGAATGAACAGTCACTAATTTTTGAAAGAAAAGTTGCATCGGTTCTCGAAGCCGATCATCTTTAGTCATTCTGTCTAAATAGAACAAAACTTCTGTAGATATCGTCAATTCTTTTCTTTCTGTACAAAATATCTTTCGAAGATTTGCTTACTCCGAAGATCGAAGATATGACTGAGACGCCTCCTGTTGAGCCTCCGGTGCCTTCGCAGAAAGAAGTGGGTGAAAGTTCGACCGTTCCTGCACCAAAGCAGGACTTGATTGCCAAGTTGGCGGAGCCCGAAAAGACTGATGAAGAAGAAGCTGTAAGGATAGCCGCCTATGAGTTGCTAGTATGTTCAGACAATGAGATGTTTGAATTGCTGGCAAATCATGTATTTAATCATGAAGGATCGGGTCCTCATCCCCGTCATTGATATTATGTAACTCTTTTATGCTTCTTGAATAAAATAAACTTTTATTTACATCATTTCTCTGAATAAAGAATATTTTGCTTTTATACATAATATTTCTTGAGAAATTTGCCATTGATAGGCATCATAGCAACTCTGCCATCCATATCTGTTAATAAGTAAGCTCCGTTTGAGAAAACCTTATTTACAACATACGTTCCCATTTCGCCTCGAACTTGTCTTTGCTCATGTGAGTCATAGTCATAGGACGTCTGACTGTAAGAACTAGTTTGCCTTCCTAAAATGTTTGTACTTTGACTTTGCGATTGAAAGCTTTTGAGATACGGGCTTGATAAAGTTTGATATGTTTTTGAGCCAATATCCTTTTCTCATCGAGTGCCTCCAATTCTTGAAGCCGGAGACGATCATTATTTTATATGGTAAGTTCATTAGCAATAGCAATTCTTAAGGATGGAATTTCAATTTCCAGCGGTAAGACAGCTTCACACCCGTATACCAGAAAAAGGTATACAACCTGTGGGATTACGGACTGTAGTGCGATAAGCCCATAGACATTCTCCAAGCTTCTCGCTCCAATTACGTTTATTAATAGAGACAAACTTTTTAAGAAGTTTGATGATAGTCTTGTTGAATGCTTCAGCTAACCCATTAGCTGCAGGATTATAGGTCGTAGAAGCAACGTTATTGATTCTATTGTCATCACAGAACCTAGAAAACTTCTGACTGATGAACTGTGGCCCATTATCATGGATGATTCGACGAGGTACACCAAATCTGTATATCATATGATATTTGATGAAGTTAATGACATTAATAGTCGTCACTTCAGCTAAAGGTATGGCTTCAACATATTTAGAGAAATAATCGGTTATAGCCAAGATAAACCGATGTCCTTTAGACGAAGGGGGATTGATTGGACCAATTACATCTATGCCCCAAGCTTCGAAGGGCCATAAGGCAGCAGTCGGATGAAGAAATTTCGACGGTTGGTGAATGAAATCTGCATGAATCTGACATGCTCGACACTTTCTTGCATAGTCAATGGCATCTAATACCACAGAGGGCCAGTAATAGCCCATATGTCGGATACGATCCTATAATTTAGGACCGGGCTGATGTGCTCCACAAACGCCATCATGAGCTTTGTGTAATATCTGCTTTGCTTCATCACCAGCAAGACATCTCAAAAGTCATCCATCAAAAGTTCGTCGAAAGAGAGTTTTGGTGATGTGATTATAATAAAATCGAAGCGGCCGTCGACGAATACTTGTAGCTTCTTTAGGATCTTCAGGTAATTTGTCATGTACTGCAAAGTCGATGAAAGGTGCTCTCCAGTCTTCGCTAATGACATTAACTTCAGTTGAATTACTGAATTCAATGTTATGGTTGTTTTCAATACAAAACAATTCTCTATTAGAGATAACAACTATTTGTTGTCTTTTGACTGGAATTGCTAAGACCGCAGCCAAGTTAGCTAAGGCATCAGCTTCTATGTTGCATACTCGACGTACATGTTCGATGAAGAACCCTTTAAATAAGAAGCTATTCTGATTGCTGCTTTGTGGTATGGTACCAGATCTTGATGTCGAACTTCGTATGTGCCTCTAACCTGATTAACAATCAGTTTAGAATTACCATATACTTTAAGATATTCAATACCCAGTTGTTTGGATAATTAGAGTCCAATGAGCAAAGTATTGTATTCTGCTACATTATTGGAGCATGATTCATCTAAAGAATAAGCTCTCTGAATAGCTAATCCATTTGGTAAAACGATAACAATCCCCACTCCAGTGACAAGGGTGCCTCCAGGTCCAATTCTAGATGCTCCGTCGAAGAATAAACGCCAAGTAGGGAATTCTTCTGAGATCATATTTGATTCCAACGTCTCGTCTGAAATTTTGTCATAGAGCTTAGATGTTTCGGGAACATGATGAGCTGCTAAGAAATCAGCTAGTGCTTGGCCTTTTACAGACTTTGGGAAACATAGATCATATCATATTGTGCTAATAATATGGCCCATGTAGCAACCCTAGAATTGAGCGTACTGGGCTTCTTCATTAAGACTCGAAGAGGATAACTCAGGAAAAACATGAATAGTTTGGCCGATAATGTAATGTCTTGTCTTTTGAACAGCAAACATTAAGGCTAAGCATTCCTTTTCTACTGGACTATAACGATGTTCAGCTCCAATCATCGTCCGGCTAAGGTAGTCGACGGCTTGTTCATGACCTTCTTTGTTCTTCTGAACCAGCAAAGCTTCCAGCGAATGATCCATTTTTCGGACATACATCAAGAAGGGTATTCCTGAAATCGGTGGCACTAGCACTGGTGGATTCATTAAATACCGCTTTATGTCATCAAATGCTCGTTGACATTCTTCTGTCCAAATGAAAGATACACCCTTTTTTATTAGTTGAGTAAATAGTCTGCAACGTCTAGATAAATTCGAAATGAACCTCCTGATATAAGCAAGTCGACCTTGGAATCCTCGTAGCTTTTTTAGGTTGCGTAGAGGATGCAACTCTTGAATTGCTTTGATCTTATCGGGATCAACGTGTATACCTTTAGAGGTAATGACGAATCCAAAAAACTTGTCACTAGAGACTCCCAAGAAAGACTTGGTGGGGTTCATTTTGAGTTGATGCTGGCGCATTAGATTGAAGATAGTTCTTAAATCTTGGATGTGATCTTCCTTTAGACGACTTTTGACAGCAATATCGTCAACATAGCATTCGACGGTCTTTCGTAAATGATCTCAAAAGATAGTACTCATTGCCCGCTGGTAAGTTGTACCTGCATTTTTAAGACCAAAAGGCATGACTGTATAGCAGTATACCCTACGAGGAGTACGAAATGAAGTGTGTTTTTCATCATTCGGATTCATCCGGATTTGATTGTATCCAGAAAACACATCTATAAAAGAGATTCGTTCAAATCCACAAGTATTGTTGATCATGACATCAGTAATTGGGAGAGGGAATTCACCTTTAGGGCAAGCATCATTGAGATCCCAAAAATCTATGCATACCCTAACCTTCCGGGTTTTTTTAAAACTGGTACAACGTTGGCTACCCAGTCAGGATGCTGCTCTTCTCTGATAAAACCGCAAGCGATAAGCTTTTTGACTTCATCATCAATCGCATCCATCTCAGGCTTGAATCGCCGTTGCTGTTGTTTGACTGGTGTAGCATTAGGCAAAATGTTAAGTTTATGAGTTGCGACCTGAGGATCTAAATCCGGCATGTCTTCATAACTCCAGGCGAAGACATCGATATATTCACGAATAAGGTGAATTAGTTCTTATTTATCGTCTTCTTGGAGATTTTTGCTAATGAAGATCGGTCGTAGTACATCTTTTTCTCCAACATCGATCTGAATTAGTTGATCTTCAGTAGGTGGTTCTCGTTGTCCAAAACGAAGTTCCCACTGAGTGTCCATCCTTTGATCCTAAGGATCTGCCTCAGAAGCTTCTTCAATATCGTCCTTGTCATTTTCTGAGAACTCGGCAGACACCATATTAGAAGATACTGTCACCCGATGGACATAACCAATACTGGTATCAGAATCCGATGAGATAGAATCAGAAGAGTTAGATCGTTCTTCTTCATCGGATTCGGAAGCTTCTAGAGTCGGAGGTGGTAAAGTATAACCTAATCCTCGCTTCATTTTACTATATTATTGTTGTGATTTTCCTTTTGGAACATAAATACGAATAGGAGTTCGCCTTCATTTACCGCTATTGAGACCAGTTCTAAAATCATAGCCCATTTTACGGATGATTGCCTTGGATTGTGGACTATAGCGACGTAATTGTAGCCTTCATGTATCATCCTTATTATCGTTGTTAGGCATAATTTTTTGTTCTTCTCTTTATTAAAAAAATATAGGAGTTTCGCCTTTCTTTCGAGAAGGTACTAAGAAGAACGATTCTTATATTGAATCCTGTGATACCACATTTTGGAGAGATGATACGACTCCTATTATAAGTAGCTTAAAGCTATCTAGCATATCCAAACAACATTGAATATAATAAGAGACATCAGTATACTGTAAAGGAGATGCTTTATTGATCTTTACAACATTATTTACAATAGGACTTTTAGCCTTAACAGGCTTAGTCAGATTGATAACCAAAGGAGGAAAAGAAGAACGAGAAGGAGGAGAGGGCTTTTTACGATAAAGGTCGATTACAAGTAGCTCAGAAGAGGTGAGCTCCCTTTGTTCCTGACTATCACTAGGAGGCTGCTTCTTATGAGAAGGAAGGTAGATAGTCAATAGTTTGGAAGACCGAGGACAGAAAGTATGCCCTTTGACAGGGATCACCAGAGTATCATTCGGCACGCCTTTCTGTTCTTCATCAGTATCCATTGTCAGTACCACCTTATGAATTCCTCTTTGTACATGCGAGAGTTGTTGCAGTACGCTTCAACCCCCTTAAAAGGATTTAGGTCTGCAACTTTTTTTTGTACTTCTCCATTGCCATCCAAATATTTAAAACATTAGTAGAGTAGAGAGAAGGTACAATATTGTGTTCGTGGAGGAATGGTCTTCCCAGCAAAGCATTGTATGAGCCATGATATCTATCACATAGAAAGTCACTTTTGTACGAAGATTGTCGATTTGAAGTTTTAGGCGTATCTTTCCTAACGATTCACTTCTTCCTTGATTGAACCCCAAAATGGTAGTGATAGTTGTAGAAAGATTATGCACTGGGATCTTCAAGGCATCCAGCAAAGTATTCGGCATGATACTAAGAGCAGACCCTGGGTCAATCAGTATACGATCGACTTTCATGGTGTCCACATATCCTGTGAAGTAGAGAGGATGATCATGACGATCATCTTCTAACAACATGTCATCCTGTGTAAAAGTGATGTTGGGTATTAGTTCAAATATACTATGACAATGTGTACAGCTGACAGGCTCCTTGTCACCCTCATTTTTTCCGTATTTCCTGTATTTCGTATTTGTACTCGTAATTGATTTTGGCACGACGTGTTTTATTTTCTCGACTTGTGGATTTGGTTTCTCGTAAAGGTTTTGGACCATGGCTTGGTTTTATTTTGTGGAGTTGGTTTGGTTCATCATGAGTGGAACACCTTAGCCTATTCTCCACTTCTATTCCATCACAACCACCATCATAAAACTCCACCTACTTTTCTCTCTCCTCATTATTTCCATTTATTTCTTCTTCTTCCTTCTTCCACACAACACCATCACCTATAGGCAAGTACACCTTGCCACCACATGAGAACCACTTTTTATTTGTTCATTAGCTAGATTAGGTCATGGAGATCAACATTAGAATTTGACATTTTGTGATTTGGAGTTTCCATTGTTCTAGATCTAGGTTTTTACTATTTTCGGAATTGCATGATTTTGATCTATTTAACTTGGATTTTAGTTTGTTTTGATGCTTCCATGTGGAAGAGAATTCAATTTTACTCAAGTTAGAACTTTGAAAATCTAGATTTGGTTTTGATTTGACAAAGTTATGAAGAATTGAAGTTCTTGGTGTTCTTGGACCTGCTCTCGGCCAGGAAGAACATCCCTCTGCCTTGCGCTCTTTAGCGCATGGCCGGTTGCGCACCCCCGGCCTGTGCTCTTTAGCGCAGGGCCGATTGCGCATGACCTCAGCCAGTGCTTTGCGCTGCGCTGGATTGCGCTGGCGCAAGCCAGCCATGTGCAAGCCGACGTCTGCGCAATCCACCCTTGCGCAAGCCGACGTCTGCGCAATCCACCCTTGCGCAAGCCGACGTCTGCGCAATCCACCTCTACGCAATCCATCCTTGCGCAATTCACCCCTGCGCAGTTGGTACCCTGCGCAGTTGGCTCCTGGCGCACTTGACTCATGCGCAACCCGACCCCAGGGACCCTTGCGCAATCTGTCCAATTATGGAGATTTGGTTTTATTTTCCTTAGGCCTGGATCTTCCATAGCCCTGTATATTGATATTTTATTAGATATTTTATGCCCATTTTATATCCTTACGCCTTTTGTCATGAACTTGATTTTACTTAATATGTTTGGAATGACTATTGTACATGGCTGGGTATGACAAGGAACTAGCATAACACAACAGTGACCTGTAGTGGTGCACTCCTGACATGACCAACCTGACATGATAGTGGCCCGTCGTGGCGCGCTCCTGACAAGTACCCTGACATGATTAATCTTGATACTTGATAACTTGATAGTGGCCCGTGGCGGCGCACTCTTGACATGTACCTGACTTGACTTGACTTGACTTGTACTTGTGTAACTTGTAACCTGACTTGACTTGATGCTGTTGCGACGGCTAACTTGACTCGTAATCTACTTGACACCCTGGGTGTTCCTGCTTGCTTGCTTGTGCAATCCGCTTGTCTTGTCTTGCATCATGTCTAGGACGTGACTCCCTGGTTCCCACGGTCAGGGATTCATACTGAATATGGATTAGGCTAATGACTAGATCTAACTAGTTCATGGAGAATTTCCAGTCACAGGCAATCTCGTTATCTGGGCGCTTTAATTGGGCTTGTAGCTTGCCGACGAGTAGAGCACATTTCCAGCACACCGTCGTGTGTTGCACCCTCTAAGTCACCTAAGGGTACATTTGTCTCCTGGCGATGTACCCACCTATACTCTCAACCCGCGAAAGGATAACTGGATAGTCTGCAGGGCTTGGGACTGGGAAATTCTCACTTGCATCTTGTTAGTAATTAGGCTTGTGATAACCCTAGTTAGTTAAGTAGTAAGCCGTAGTACTTGCTTGGCCGTGATTGATTGGATGGAGTCTATTCCCGCTTGTCTTGCCCTGATCCTGTACAAGGTTATGACATGACATGATTACTCGTGCTTTACCTTAATCATGATTAATTACAGATCCTGATTTCTTATATTTTATCTTGCCGATAAATGGTGGGAGAAACCAAGTTCCGTTCAGACGAAGGGTTACAACCCCGATCCTTGTTTGGTTTACGGGTTGTAATCTAGCTATCTGAATAGTCCCATGGTTATCTCATCGTATATCATCCTGTCTTGCTTTTCCATATGTCCTGTCTTTTAGTGATTCTATACAAAATTGTCTTTTATATTACCCATCATGCTTTTCTTAAAATACTGTCTTTTATTATGTAATTATATTATTGTGCTGATTGCTGGTTTTTGTTCTTATTTCGTGGCCTCCTTTGTGGCACTTGCTTTTTCTGGGGTCTGACCCAGCTGGTTTTGTATGGCCAGATACCAGAGCAGCTCCCGAGGATCTACCGAGCTTCCAGCCCAATGGTGAACACTAGACGGAACCCGGGCAACGAGTGGGTTTCCTATTTTGTTTCGCTCACTCTATTGTAAAATTATTCTTTTGAGGCGTTTAGCCGACGAGCACCTGTTAGCTCGATGCACTTTATTTACTGTCTGCCTACGGGCTGTAATCATGATTGACAACTCGAGGTTGATTATGTATGACTTAACTCCTGCTAGTCCTTACATTTTGTACGACTAGCTTCATGATCATCTGGATATGTAATGTTTGGGACGCCTTACAATTGTATTTGGTGATCTGATATCTTGTGATTATTATTAGTGGTTGGTTGAGATTGAGACAATAGGATAATTTATGACCCTAAGAGACTGATGGCTTGTAGATAAACCCTCACATATCTAGACAGCCGTGACCGTATGGTGAGATGGATTCCATTTTATCATACGTAGCTGGCTATGTCCGCCCCCGCTCTCCAGTATTCTGGTTCTGGGGCGTGACACTCCTTTTCAGGCTTCTTGAGAAGAGTGAGACAAGTATCGGCCTGCATCAAGGCTTCACTTAACGTTTCTCAAATTTCTTTTGAGAGACATAAAATTTCGAAGATTGACAATCTTGCTGGAGTGTTAGCCAATTGAACTTGTATATCAAAATTATATGGCTTTTCAAGTCCAAGAGATGAGGACTTCTTCAATACTTTATCAAAGCGGATAGGTTGTTTTCCCTTATCTGCTGTCGGTTTGGAATGAGTTGGTTCCACTACCGGCGATGATGTAGATGGTATATTCTCAACAGAAAAAGATGATACAGGAGAAACATCAGAGATGGGACAGGATTCTCTTGAGTTTCGGGATACTCTCGAAGATAAGGTTTACCAGATCTGGTGCCGATTAGAATTTCTTCTTCTGCTACCGGTTCAAAGGATACCATGTTGCAGCTCTTGGATTTAGTTTTGGAGTGATTCTTTTAATTGAAAGAAGAAGGCGCTTCAAAGTCTGCTACCAGATCTGGATGAATCCACATAATTTCTCCTTTATCAGTTGATAGTGGAATAAGACCTTCATATTGGGAGGTAGGAGATTCACGATCTCGAGAGTAGCCCTCAGAATGGGGACAACACCATCTTGTACTAATTGTGGTAGAAAATTACTAAATTGTACAGAGACGACATTGACTGTCACAGTCTTCTCATCCTGTTGGAGAGTAACTGCTCCAGAGTTGACCATCTTCTGCATTTTGCCTTTGAGCACGTAGCATACTCGAGTTGGATGCCCTATAAATCTGTGATAAACACAATATTTAGGGTGGTCAGTTTTACCCACTTCTTCTGGCCATTTTGCCTCTGGTAGTTGAAGCTTATTGCTTTTGATTAAGCAATCGAAGATGCTTATAATATCATCTTCATCAAAGAATATTCTTCTTTTGGACGAGGTGCTTTCTGTGGTGGTGCTGATGGAGTGGGTGCCGTCTGAACAACAGTAACAGCCAACGACTCCTTGCCCTTGAGATTGATGGCCAATGTTTCTTTACCCTTGCGATTGTTATGGCGATTATTACCACCAGGTGTGGAATGTTCATCTTGGTTAGGATGAGTCATTTGAACTCCTAACTGCTTGAACTTTTCAGTGCTAACCTCTGTCGCCTTGGCATTTACAATGAAAGAAGGCCAATCTTGGAATTGTGTTGATCCCATCCACATGCTGATAATAGGCAACATGTTTGATTTGCAAGTGTCTATTGTTACAGCAGATGGAGTTCCTAGAGGAATTTTAAGTGCCTCTCGACGGAATCTTTCAATGAAACTCTCTGTGGATTCATTGTGTCTTTGTTTAATTTTAATAAGGGCAAACATAGTCATATCATTGACCCCCTCATAGAATCGTTCCAAGAACATTTGCTTGAAACCAGCAAAAGAAGTTGTGCAACCATCAGACAAGCTACGGTACCAATCGTATGCTGTACCGGCTAAACAACCGACGAACACCCTAGTAAGGAGAGCATCATTTGGCTGCAATTGATTAGTCATCACTTCATAGTGATTGATGTACTGACTTGGAGAAGTGCTGCCATCAAACAGCATAATGGTGGAAAGTTTGTACTTAGGAGGAAATTGAACCTCCTTCCATTCTGCAGGATAAGGTTGTTTTATCCCAAGTCTTTGTAAACTGTCTTTTTGCTTAAATGCCTCAAACTGAGTGCGTAAGAGTTTTACAGCCTCATTAGCATCTCCTGATGTCTGTGAATTGGTGGGCTGATTTGAATTGTTAGGAGGAACATGATGGTAATTACCACCCCCAGCACCAGATTGACTGGAGCAGCTTGAATTGGTACAGAAGCAACCTGGAGATGAGGTACCCCCAGACCAACATTAACTGGTACAGAAGATGCTATGAGCTCGGGATTTGAAATATGATTCACAACCGGTGGCGCTGCATATTGAGCCACGATTATAGTGTGCATACTTGCGACCATTTCAGCCATGGTCTTCAATTTGTCATCCAGTGCAACAATTCGTTGCTATTGACTGGCTGAACTAGAAGCATCTTGGTCTTCTATAATGGCATATGCTGTCACCTCTCTTGCCACTATTGACGAGATAGTTTGTTCAGAGCTTTCACTATCTGCGTCAAAGTCAGACAAAGAATCTTCTTCCAAATGAGTAATAGGAACATCTTCTTGATTGAAGACATCTTGATCCAAATTCCAATTTTTTGATCTGGTATGTTGATAGACCCCTTCACTAGATTCACGGAGTTGTCCCAAGTACTGTTGGCTCGGATTGCAAGATGTGCCACATTTTGAAGATTTTTTACCCCCGGTGTCTCGGGAAGTTGTAGCGCCCTACTTTCGATAGGCGACAGACTTCATAATATGCTTGCACCGAGTCAGATCGGTCGAGAACTTAGATGCCATCTGACTCGATCGCTAGGCTTGGTAAACGATAACACCTTGCGGTATCGATCAGATCGATTTGGATGGACGTTACGAGAATCGATCCAACTAATGGAACAACTTATGTTGGAATAAGTCCTAGATGCAGCGGACTGCGTCTTCGACGAGTGAGCTCTCTATAAAAGTCCCTTCGACGGGACCGGACCACTGTATGGTTTTTTCGGAGCTTTTGCCGCTGGTTTTGATGAAGTGCTTTCGCGTCGTTTTTATGAATACATTTTGAAGCAAAGGGAAAAAAGGAATTCTAACAAAGTGTTGGAGCCATTGCAGGAGCTCGTGTAACTAAAGCTTGACGTTGCGAAGCGCTTCGATGATCGGCACGAAGCAAAGTAATTAGTGGGTGATTCGGACCTTCCTTCTACTCTGTCCCGCAAAATAATTCCTTGCCTCGAATTCATTCAAATCGAATGATGCCAAGTTAATTGCATGCCAATCCACTAAGGTCAAGAACTCGGGAAAAACGTATCGATTTTGAGTAATCTACTCTGAAAAATATAAGTTTCTCACATATACGAAAAAGTTTAAGGTTCTAGTAAAAGGATAGACTATTTCACGTGATGCAAAATAATGTGAAACGTTGATCATGGGTTATAATGCCTCGGACAATTTGGTGCCCACGGGATGCTAAATCGGGAGTACGGCTTTGGGGAAAATGAATCATTGCATGAGTTGCGAGAAATGATAATGTCGTTCGATACTGTCCGCGCTATACAAAACTGTTTGCATATATTAAACTGTTCGCATATAGGCATGGTCATGGACAGCTTGTGCACAAGTTTGTTTTCCTCGAAACGGTATCCAGGGCATCGAACCGATTCGTCCGAGGGGAAATAAATTATCGTGCTTCGGCGCGAGGCATGCAGGACCTTCAGTAAGGCTTGCAACCTAGGCTGAAAGGGTAGCGTCGCATGCCAATTTCGATTAAGTCCTAGTGGTGCGTAACACCAATGACCACATGTAAGATAGTAGCATGCTCATCTATTGTCTTATGCAGGTATAATTACTATCTCTATTTTATGCAGGGACGAGCACGGCCGTGGTAAGAAACGTGATAAATCACTATACTTTTCTGTATGCTTATTTACTCAAAAGATGGCTATCGATATGAACTGAATTCATTTAGTTCTAAATAGAAAGACAACTCTAAAGCATGCATATCTTAACAATCAGAGTCGGTTTAGACGAGTTGGTTCGTCTTGTCCACTTAGCAAGTGTGCTAATCCCCTCCCGCAATTTCCCCAGGTGCGCGGGCGCTCCAAACTAAACTGAAGCTGAAGTACAGAGAGGCGTTTTGAAGCTCTTCCTATGCTGAAGTATTTTGAAGCCAATCGATCGACGGCCTATGTATAAAGGGGCAAATGTATGGAACGACAAGTGTTAATTCAGGCAGCTTGAGATATTTTATTTCGTTTTCAATCAAAGTAGCCGCAACGACATCCAATGTAATTACGACTTGCACTTCGTTGTAAGCTATGAATGAAAAAGCAAATTTCTATCTTCCTATACTGCGTCTTATATTCTGATGTGATTTGTGAAGTTTCAACTTGGCGTATTAATATGCAAATCAACGTAATGTTCTTGCCTTGTACGAGTGCAATTCCAGACTCGTACGACATCACGCCTTAGCGAGGACGATCGAATCAGCAAAATAACATCGGGGACGAACGTTTGCCGACTCGGGGCATGACAAATTGGTATCAGAGCACAGTTATGTTTCCTCGGATTTTTGAAAGATGTTTCATTGTTGGAATGTCCGTTGCGATGGCTCGATTGAATTCTTGTCGACATGTTGCGTTAAATAAAAGTTCCATACAGGTAAGCCCGTAGATATTTTTGAAAAATACTAACGGATTTCTATTTTGTAGGAATGACTAAGAAAAGAAACAATCTCGACACAACAACCCAAACCGTAGATAGTACGTCGAGCACAAAAAGCACCGGCCCTAGCGAGACGACTATGGAAAAAATGCTACAGTTGATGGAACTGCAGCAGCAACAGCTTCAGATACAATTCAAAGCCCAATTTGATGTGCAGTAGAAACAGATAAACGCCCTGACTCAGATAGTGAGCAAGATGGTGGGCAATACCAAGGCAACGGATGAGGTACCCAAAGAGAGGCAAGATGTTCAAGACGAAGTCGAGGAAGAAGTCCAACCACAAATGATAGACTCTTCGTCCATGCTCAAAGTAAAGGAGTTCCGCAAGATGAACCCGCCGAAGTTCAACGGCCGAGCAGAGCCCGATGTGATAGTGGGATGGCTCACAGAAATGGAGGACTTGTTTGATCTTCTCTGCATCGAAGGGTCCCAGAGGGTGGCCTGTGCGGCGCTGCAGCTACAACTGAGAGCACACGACTGGTGGGCGGCGAAGAAACAGGAGATCTGTGAAACCGATTCCAACAGAAAGAGTTCCTGGAAAGTGTTCAAGGCAGCCTTCCTTGAGCAATACGTTCCTCGCACCATCCGTCGACAAAAGGAGGATGAGTTCATGATGTTGAGGCAAGGAAACATGACTGTTAAAGATTATGATACAAGCTTCTCAAAACTTGCAAAATTTGTCGGCGGTTTCCTTCCCAACAAGAAGAAGAATGGTGCGAGCATTTTCAACAGGGCCTCAACGACGAATTGCGTAGGGACGTCATGAACCAGCGATGCCAAACTTATCGTGAATCCTACGAAGCTGTACTTAATAGCGAGCGGATCTTTGGTCGTATGTCACAAAGGGCCGTGCCTGTCGTCCGCAACAATTTTAAGAAACGCCCAAATGACGCTGGAGGATCGGGAGTACAAAAGCGTCCGAACACGTTTGAGAATCGAGGCCCCTTATCCGTAGTAAATTGCCATAGATGCGGCAAGCGTGGACACTGAGCACCTGACTGTAAATTGAGAACATGCTTCAAGTGTGGCGAGTTAGGCCACTTAGTCAATTCTGTCAGGCGGAAAAGCCAAATCAACACCCTCCGAGAAATGTTCCAAATCCGTATAAAGCGCCTACATTGCAAGGTGCAAATGCGGTACCCGTCAACCCACAGAACCAACACCATGGAGCTTAAGGCCGAGTTTATGCATTAACTCGGGACGAGGCGTTCGCGTCCGATAGCGTTGTAACAGGTATATTACTCTACAAAAGTATACCTGCTCGAGTACGATTCGATTCGGGTGCGACGCATAGCTTTATATTTGCTGATTATGCGAAAGAAAATAAAATAACTATGCAATCACTAGATATAGACATTTGCGTTAACACTCCGTCGGGAGTCGATATGCCTGTGAACTTTATTTGTAGGGATGGCCACATTTACATCGAAGAAGAAATCTATCCTTGGATGCCATCGTACTAGACATCAAAGAGTACGACATAATCCTGGACATGGATTGGTTGGACGCTTGTCATGCAACGATCGAGTGCGCGGAGAAGAGAGTGGTGTTTCGTCTTCCTGGCGAGACAGAGTTCTCATATTCGTACGGTACGGTCTCGAAGACGGCAATGATGGTATCGGCAATCTCGGCAAGGCGTATGCTGCGTTCCGATTGCGCGGGATACTTGGCATCAGTTCGAGACACGCGGAAGGATAATACAAACACAATGTAGACTTATGTTGTGGCAGATTTTCCCGATGTTTTTCTGACGAGATGCCCGGGATGCCGCCGGATCGAGAAATAGAATTCAGCATCGACACCTTTCCGGATACACTGTCGATATCAAAGGCGCCTTACCGAATGGCTCTAGCAGAATTGAAGGAGCTGAAGGTGCAATTACTAGAGTTGCTAGACCGCAGATTTATTCGCCCTAGCGTCTCTCCATAGGGAGTTCCCGTACTGTTTGTGAAGAAGAAGGATGGGTCGATGCGGCTATGCATCGACTATCGAAAACTCAACAAGGCGACCGTACGGAACAAGTATCCTTTGCCACGAATCGACGACTTGTTTGACCAACTGCAAGGTGCGTCAGTATTTTCAAAAATCGATCTTCATTCAGGCTATCATCAATTGAAGATCAAGTCCGACGACGTATCGAAGTCTGCCTTCCGCACTCGATATGGTCATTACGAATTTCTAGTCATGCCGTTCGGTTTGACGAACGCTCCAGCCGCTTTCATGGATTTGATGAACCGAGTCTTCCGACCTCAAATCGATAAATTTGTAGTCGTATTCATCGACGATATCCTTATCTATTCAAAGAATCGAGAAGAGCATGCAGAACACTTGAAGACGGTATTGCAGATCTGCGTGAAAAAAATTATATGCCAAGCAGAGTAAATACGAGTTTTGGATGAGTAGCGTGACATTCCTCGGACATGTAATCTCTGTCGAAGGTGTCGCGGTGGACCCAAAGAAGATTGAAGCGGTGGTAGATTGGAAATGACCTGCCTCGGCTAGCGATATTTGGAGTTTCCTGGGCTTAGCAGGCTACTACCGAAGATTCGTGCGAAGCTTTTCAAAAATAGCGTCGCCTCTGACTCGCCTCACCCAGAAGGGGGTAGTATTTGAATGGAGTGACGACTGTGAATCCAGCTTTCAAGAGTTGAAGCAACGGCTCGTCTCAGCTCCAATCCTTGCACTTCCAGACGGTCCAGAAGGCTTTCAGATATTCAGCAACGCATCGGGAATTGGCCTCGGGTGCGTACTCATGCAGAGAGATAAAGTCTTCTCCTACGCTTCACGGCAGTTAAAGCAGCACGAGAAAAACTACCCGACGTATGACCTAGAATTGGCGGCAATTGTGTTTGCGTTAAAACTCTAGCGGCACTCTATCTCTATGGTGTGGCTTGCAGAATCTACACAGATCATAAAAGCCTGAAATACTTGTTTACGCAACGAGAGCTCAACCTACGACAGCGACGTTGGCTCGAACTCATAAAAGATTACGAGCTAACGATCGAGTATACGCCGGGCAAGGGAAACGTTGTAGCCGACGCGTTTAGCATAATGTTTATGTGAACACTAGCCATAAACAAGGAGATACGACGAGACCTTGAAGCGATGGGTATCGAACTTGGAATTGAGTATCGACACCTGCACCTAGCTCAGCTGAAGTTAGGATCAAGCCTGCTTAGCAAGATAAAGACCGCACAGAAGGATGATTCATTCCTGAAGAAGATGCGCGAGCTGATTCCAATAGGAAGGGCGATTGACTTTGCGGAAGACAGAGACGGGACGATGCGACTAAAGGGAAGGCTCTGCATTCCTGAAACTACCGAACTCAGGAAAGAAATTCTGATGGAGGCACATTATCGAAGTACTCGTTACATCCAGGAAGCACCAAGATGTACAAGGACTTGCGCACAAACTTCTGGTGGCACGGCATGAAAAAAGACGTGGCTACTTTCGTATCGCAGTGCATGGCGTGTCAGCAAGTGAAGGCAGAACAACAAAGGTCAGGCGGAGAGCTGCAGAACATCGTCATTTTCGAGTGGAAGTGGGACAACATCTCGATGAATTTTATTATGGGATTTTCGAAGACGCGCGGGGGAATGATGCGATTTGGGTCATTGTTGATAGATTGACCAAGTCAGCTCACTTCATCACAATAAAAGTAGGATGGAGTGTCGATCGGTTAGCACAAATCTACGCCGACGAGATTGTTCGACTGTACGGGGTACCGGCCTCAATAATTTCGAACAGACGGGCGATTCCTATCGCGTTTCTGGACGAGCCTACAAGCGACGATAGGAACCAAACTAAACTTTAGTTCTGTGTACCATCCTCAAACAGACGGTCAGACGGAGAGGGTAAATCAAATCCTAGAAGATATGTTGCGTCTGTGTGCGATCGACCTAAAGACTAGTTGGGATACGCATTTGCCGCTTGTGGAGTTTGCGTATAACAACAGTTATCAGTCGAGCATTCATATGGCTCCATATGAAGCGCTCTACGGAGAAATTATCGTTCGCCGATATGCTGGGATGAAGTCGGAGAGCGATAAGTGCTTGGACGGAACTAGTGGAGCAGGCCGTCGAAAAGGTCTGCTTGATTCGAGATAGACTCCACATCGCGCAAAGTCGACAAAAGAGCTATGCAGATCTTCGTCGACGACCGCTAGAGTTCTTGGTCGAGGACCATGTGTTTCTGAAAGTATCGCCTATACGTGGTGTGATACGGTTCGGCGTTAAAGACAAGTTGAGCCCGAGATTTGTAGGCTCCTTCGAGATCATCGAACGAGTTACAACAGTTGCTTACCAGATTGCACTACCTCCTGCCTTGGCTGATGTGCACGATGTCTTCCACGTTTCACAACTTCGAAAATACGTGCATGATTCAAGTCATGTGGTTAGCTTCAATCAGTTGGAGCTACGTACTGACTTGTCTTACTCGGATGAGCCTATACAAATTTTGGACCGTAAGGAGAAGGTGCTACGAAATCGGTCGATGTCTTTGGTCCGCGTGCTTTGGCGGAACCATTCATCAAAGAGTCGACGTGGAAAATAGAGGCAGAGATGAAGGAGAAATACCCTGCATTGTTTGTCTAAATTAAGGTAAGACCCTTGTTCTTTAGTTTTGGGACGAAACTTTTTCTTAGTGGTATATTATGTAGCGCCCCGCTTTCGATAGGCGGCGGACTTCATAATATGCTTGTGCCGAGTCAGATTGGCCGGGAACTTAGACGTCCATCTGACTCGATCGTTAGGCTTGGTAAATGATAACACCTTACGACATCGATCAAATCGATTTGGACGGACGTTACGAGAATCGATCCAACTAATGGAACAACTTCTGTTGGAATAAGTCCTAGATGCAGCGGGCTGCGTCTCGGCGAGTGAGCTCTCTATAAGAGTCCCTTCGATGGGACCGGACCGCTGTATGGTTTTCTTGGAGCTTTTGCTGCTGGGTTTTGATGAAGTACTTTCGCGTCGTTTTCATGGATGCAATTACAAATTTTGAAGCAAGGGAAAAGAAGGAATTCTAATAAAGTGTTGGTGCCATTGCAGGAGCTCGCGTAACTAAAGCATGACTTTGCGAAGCGCTTCGACGATCGACACGAAGCAAAGTAATTGGTGGATGATTCGGACCTTCCTTCTATTCTGTCCCGCAAACTAATTCCTTGCCTCGAATTCATTCAAATCGAACGATGCCAAGTTAATTGTATGCCAATCCACTAAGGTCAAGAACTCGGAAAAAAGGTATCGATTTTGAGTAATCTACTCTGAAAATACAAGTTTCTCACATAAACGGAAAAGTTTAAGGTTCCAGTAAAAGATAGACTATTTCACGTGCTGCAAAATAATGTGAAACGTTGATCATGGGTTATGATGCCTCGGACAATTTGGTGCCCACGGGACGCTAAATCGGGAGTACGGCTTTGGGGAAAATGAATTGTTGCATGAGTTGCAAGAAATGATAATGTCGTTCGATACTGTCCGCGCTATACAAAACTGTTTGCATATATTAAACTGTTCGCATATAGGCATGGTCATGGACAGCTTGTGTACAAGTTCGTTTTCCTTGAAACGGTATCCGGGGCATCGGAATCGATTCGTCCTAGGGAGAATAAATTATCGTGCTTCGGCGCGAGGCATACGGGACCTTCAGTAAGGCTTGCAACCTAGGCTGAAAGGGTAGCGTCGTATGCCAATTTCGATTAAGTCCCTAGTGGTGCGTAACACCAATGACCACATGCAAGATAGTAGCATGCTTATCTATGTCTTATGCAGGTATAATTACTATCTCTATTTTATGCAGGGACGAGCACAGCCGTGGTAAGAAACGTGATAAATTACTATGCCTTTTTGTATGCTTATTTACTCAAAAGATGGCTATCGATATGAACTGAATTTATTTAGTTCTAAATAGAAAGATAACTCTAAAGCACGCCTATCTTAACAATTAGAGTCGGTTTAGATGAGTTGGTTCGTCTCGTCCACTTAGCAAGTGTGCTAATCCCCTCCCCCAATTTTCTCAGGTGCGACGGGCGCTCCAAACTAAACTGAAGCTGAAGTGCGGAGAGGCATTTTGAAGCTCTTCCAATGCTGAAGTATTTTAAAGCCAATTCGATCGACGTCTTATGTATAAAGGGGAGAATGTATAGAACGACAAGTGTTAGTTCAGGCAGCTTGTCGAGTATGTTTTATTTCATTTCCAATCAATGTAGCCGCAACGACATCCAATATAATTACGACTTGCACTTCGTTGCAAGCTATGAATGAAAAGCAAATTTCTATCTTCCTATACTGCGTCTTATATTCTGATGTGATTTGTGAAGTTTCAACTTGGCGTATTAATATGCAAATCAACGTAACGTTCTTGCCTTGTACGAGTGGAATTTCAGACTCGTACGGCATCACGCCTTAGCGAGGACGATCGAATCGGCAAAGTAACATCTGGGACGAACGTTTGCCGACTCGGGGCGTAACAGAAGTCATGTTGACAGAAGCATATAATAGCTCATCTTCATCTTCCATCATAGGTTCAGGAGTTGAAGCATAGTTCAGCCGATCGAAGATAGATCATTTAGCTGATTGGCAACAACACTTGATGACCACTTCATGAAGGCAGTGGCGTTCTGATGAGTGATTTAGAGGTGAGTGAGACATCTTTGTGATCTCCCATCTTTGTGTAAGACGTTTCCGGAGATCAGTCACCACTACAGGACGAGAAGAAGTCGGAGGAACATATTCCTTAATGATGTTAGGAACATGACTTCGGTTCTTAAGATGCTTAGTTCCGTGAGTGTACAAAGAAGTACTTAACTCATTAGCATAAGTGATTGGGTTCTTCTTTTCAAACTTTTATTTCTGGTGCAAATTGGCCTTTGGCATAGGATTCTTGTGTTTCACCGAGATTGATACTGATTGCGCCTGTTAAGATAAGCGCATAAATCAGAGAATTCTGCTCCTGGTGCCTCTGTTTGAGATACCATCAATTTTCCTTGCTTGGATCTTGAGATATGCAAGGTTGGAAGATCTTGAGCAGTTACTATAGGAGTAGGCAAGATGCCTCTTTGATCAGTATTCTTTCCCCTAGCAGAGATTTGAAGACCTCTGTTTAAGGGAATACAATCTGATATATCTTCCTCCGAGTCATAGACTAAGGAAGATTGAGAAAAGACCAAAGGGTGATTTCCTTTATTTTGTGAAAGGTTAGCTAAAAAACATTTTCCTCTGTTTTGTTGTGGAACCACCTTAGGCGCAGGTTGCGCCAGTTGAGGAAGTGTCAAAGGACCCTTCCCTTTGTTCTGTCTAGTTTTGGCACTAGAACATTGTTTCTTCAAGTTCAGAACTGGAGAAGAAGAGGGAATAGCCAAAAGACTAGTTCCTTTAGGTTATGCTAGGGAAACATGGTGTGCAAACTGCATCTGAGCAGCAAACTGCTTAGGTTGCGCCATAGCCAAATGGGCTACTAGTTGTGCCGTAGCAGCATGTTGCACCTTGGCAGCAAGATGAGTTGACTGTACCTTGGCAGCAGAGGAAGTGGACGGCGTCTTGGCGGCAAAGGAGTAGGTTGCGTGCGGGCAGCAGAAGCAGAGTGAATAGACTGCACCTTGGCAGCAGAACGGTGGATTACGCGCATGCAACAGAAGCAGGCTGAGCCTTGGCAACAAAAGCAGTTGGTTGCGCACGGAAACAAAAGCAGGCTGCACCTTGGCAGCAAAAGCAGTGTGTTACGACGGGCAACAGAAGTAGACTGTGCCTTGGCAGCAAAAGCAGTTGGTTGCGCACGGGCAACAGAAGCAGGCTACACCTGAGTTATAGATACAAATTGTACAAGAGCAACAAGCGCACCGTGGCTATCACCAAAAATAGAACTATGTGGACTCCTAAGTCTTCTCCAGCATAGTCGTTATTTTGTTTGCAAAAATAAAAGTTTATAACAAACTCTAAAAGAATCGTACAAAGTACAATGAATTCTAGGAAAGTACAACTTTAGGAATCTGAACAGAAGACGGTCACTTTATCCTTTGGACTATGTGAACTTGAAGACTAGAGCCTCTGGAG